>SJYT01080403.1:313230-364475 GCA_006410635.1 Cephalophus harveyi | reverse complement strand
ATAATTGCTATTTTTAAAACGTCAAGCCAGTCAAATATAATTAGTGTCTTATGGCTCAGTATAACAGACAAAATTCATCTGAACATGCTCACACTGAGTGTCTATTTTGTGCCAGCCTTGTTCTGGTTCCTACAATGTTGTATGTGTTCATTTTAATCACCTGGGTTTCACCCAGGGACACTTAACTAAGGATCATGACCTTTATATCTGCATTCTAACCACCTAGACAAATTGGCAAATTTTAATACAAAGAGCCCTATTTGTACAGAAGAAGCAAGGTTGGGGTCCTTGGCAAAGCTAGAAATAAAAGAATCAACAAAGATAGTGGTTTGGGGATGGATTTTTCTGGTTCAAACTGATAATGTCCTCATGGTTGGTAATTGACTGAAGAGATAAAGAACTGGCAGAAATAGAAACAATTATAACTCCTACCAAAACCTAAGGGAGCATTGGTCTCATCCCTTGAGCCAAAGTCCTAAGAATAGGCAGGAAATAATTCTAAATTTGGAACTTAGCTGTCTTTGTGGTGTGGTGTTGTTTTTGAGATTGGTTCGTGCTTTGGAACATTATGCTGAAAGAGTGAAGTTGGATTCTGGTTTATGGACTCCATGGTGGGGACTGGGCTGAATGACAGGTAGAGCCAGTAGAAAGCTGCTATGACACCAAGTAGAATTGGTACTTCTTGGTGGGAGTATATGATTATGTAAAAGCAGCATGTGGCTTTTTGAAGAATGGCATTTCCTCAGCTAAGCCTATGGCATCTACCATGACCTTATCAGCAACCTAATGTTAGTGATCTCTGAACTTACTCCTTGGCACCTGCGCCACATTCAAATCACGATATTCGTGGTATGATGATAAACAAAATGGGCTCTCCTCTCACAAGTAAAAGAAACACCGCCAGGAATAGCACTTTTGTTCGAAATAATGGTGGTGATGATTTGACAGTGGTAACAATATAAAGCGTTTATTAAGCACCAAAGATGTGCCAGCAGTATTCTAAACCCTTCATGTGCATTAGAAAAGTTAATCCTCACAACAATCCTATGGGATAAGCACTAAATGCTTTAGTAACTTGTTCTTATTTTCACAGCTCACAGTGGCAGGACTGGCAAATCACTTACACAGTGACTAGTCTTCTAGCCATAGTTACACTTCTCAGCTGTGAAACTTCCTTCTGCTGCACAAAAACTTTGTTTCTACAGTATACTTTGTTTGGGAACCTTTTCGCTTTACCTGGCCAGGAAAACATCTATGTATCCATTAAGACTCATTTAAGGAATCATGTGAAAGTTTCTTTAACTCTCTTGTGTTTTCTTCGTACTTAGTATATTTTACTACACACTAATGTTCATTATGTGCCTGTTTGGTGGCTCAGACGGTAAAGCGTCCACCTGCAATGCAGGCGACCCGGGTTCGATCCCTGGCTCAGAAATGTGCCCTGGAGAAGGAAATGGCAACCCACTCCAGTAATGTTGGCTGGAAAATTCCATGGACAGAGGAGCCTTGTAGGCTACAGTCCATGGGGTCACAAAAGAGTCAGATACGACTGAGCAACTTCACTTCACTTCAGGGACTACTGATGAAAGGATCATATGTATGTAAAGAACAGCACAAACTGATTGCTCTGCTTTTACAATTTCCTGGTGAAAAATCAGTTACCACCATCCTTCAATAAAGAAAATAACAATTCTTACTTTTGGCTCAGAAGTTTCAAGGTACTATTTAATCAGAATGTAAGACAAACCCCACTTTTATGTGTGAAGGTACGAATCAGTAATATGACAAGGCCAAGGAATGTGGGTTTTTTTAGAAACGCTGTTTTTATCATTGTAAGCTGGCCAGTTTATCCTGACCCTTTCTGTTTGCTTTCCACAGACTTAGTCTTAATTCAAGATAAACTGGAAGCTGAAACGCTGGCCATAAACATAAGTTGTGCCACTGTGAAGTGTGAATGGGTCTGTAATTAGAGATCCTGAGAGTCACGGTGCTGGTGGCTGCCTATTCAAACAGGTGGTGCCTGAACTGTGATAAACAGAGGCCCTGGGACTGCAAGGAGATCCAGCCAGTCCATCCGAAAGGACATCGGTCCTGGGTGTTCATTGGAAGGACTGATGTTGAAGCTGAAACTCCAATACTTTGGCCACCTGATGCAAAGAGCTGACTCATTTGAAAACACCCTGATGCTGGGAGAGATTGAGTGCAGGAGAAGGGGATGATAGAGGATGAGATGGTTGGATGGCATCACTGACTCAATGGACATGGGTTTGAGTGGACTCNTGATGTTGAAGCTGAAACTCCAATACTTTGGCCACCTGATGCAAAGAGCTGACTCATTTGAAAACACCCTGATGCTGGGAGAGATTGAGTGCAGGAGAAGGGGATGATAGAGGATGAGATGGTTGGATGGCATCACTGACTCAATGGACATGGGTTTGAGTGGACTCCAGGAGTTGATGATGGTCAGGGAGGCTTGGTGTGCTGCAGTTCATGGGGTTGCAAAGAATCGGACATGAGTAAATGACTTCACTTTCACTTTTCACTTTGATGCATTGAAGAAAGAAATGGCAACCCACTCCAGTGTTCTTGCCTGCAGAATCCCAGGGACAGGGGAGCCTGGTTGGCTGCCAACTATGGGGTTGCACAGAGTCGGACATGACTGATGTAACTTAGCAGCAGCAGCAGCATGTCCATTGGGCCAGTGTTGCTATCCAAACATCTCATCCTCTGTTGCCCCCCTCTCCTGCCCTCAATCTTTCCCAGAATCAGGATCTTTTCCAATGAGTCATCTCTTCACATCAGGTGGCCAGAATATTGGAGCTTCAACTTCATCATCAGTCTTTCCAATGCATATTCACAGTTAATTTCCTTTAGGATTGACTGGTCTGATCTCTTTGCTGTCCAAGAGATTTCCAAGAGGCTTCTCCAACACCACAGTTCAAAAGCAGCAATTCTTCAGTGTTCAGCCTTCTTTATGGTCCAAATTTCACATCCATACATGACTGCTGGAAAAATCATGGTTTCACTATATGAACCTTTGCTGGCAAAGTAATGTCTCTGCTCTTTAACATGCTCTTTAACAGGTATGTCATTGTTTTTCTTCCAAGGAACAATTGTCTTTATTTCGTGGCTGCAGTCATCATTTGCAGTGATTTTGGAGCCCAAGGAAATAAAGTTTGTCACTGTTTCTAGTTTTTCCTCCTCTATTTATCATGAAGTGATGGAACTGGATGCCACGATCTTTGTTCTTTGAATGCTGAGTCTTAAGCCAGCTTTTTCACTCTCTTTTTTTTAACTTTCATCAAGAGGTTCTTTAGTTCCTCTTCACTTTCTGCCATTAGAGTGATATCACCTGTGTGCATGACGTTGTTATTTCTCCTGGCAATCTTGATTCTGGCTTGTTGTTCACCAAGCCCAGCATTTCACATGATGTACTCTGCATAGAAGTTAAACAAGCAGGGTGAAAATATACAGCCTTGATATAATCCTTTCCCTATTTTGAACCAATCCATTTCCCCATCCTGTTCTGTTACTTCTTGTCCTACATACAGGAGGTGGGTAAAATGGTCTAGTATTCCCATCTCTTTAAGAATTACCCAGTTGTTGTGATGCACACAAAGGCCTCAGTGTAGTCAATGAAGCAGAAGTAGATGTTTTTCTGGAATTCCCTTACTTTCTCTATGATCCAACAGCTTTTAATAATTTGATCTCTAGTTCCTCTGCCTTTTCTAAATCCACCTTGTACATTTGGTACTTCTTGGTTCACATACTGCTGAAGACTTGCTTGAAGGATTTTGCACATTACCTTGCTATCTTGTGAAATGAGTGCAATTGTACAGTAGTTTGAACATTGCTGATTAGCTGGATGCATTGCACAACCATTTTTCTTTTTGGGGTCTCCATGTCCTTATCTCACATTGAGTGATGCATTAATGTTTTTATCAAGGACTCAGGGATACCAAAGAATACAGAATTAGAAATCAAAAGCTATTTTTTGGCTGACATTGAACAGTGCATTGGATAATATCTGAGATTCCTTCCAGCTCTTAGATAAAAAGAAGCCCTGTCTGTTTTCCTCGCTCTGGTAAAATTAGGTCTTCACTGTTCTCCCTTAACCATAGACAAAGTGTACTTATGATTCTGCTCTATTGCATGTGGGATTAAATCCTCAGATAATATGAGATTTCATAATAAATACTTGTCTCTGTTACATATGGGATTAAATCTTCAGATAAAATGAGATTTCATAATAAATACTTGTGTCTGTTATGTATCAAATTAAATCATCACATAATATGACATTTCATAATAAATGTTTATCTCCTGTGAACATATGTGCCAATCATCCTGCTCCGCGTTCTTAGAGGATACGCAGGAAAGGCAGAGTGTGTGATCTCTGCTCACAGTGGTTTCCCATCTGCCCCGCTCTTAGACTTTCTGCACTCCTGTTACGGTCTGTGTGTGACGTCACAAAGAAGTCACCGTGCCCAGGTTGGTCCCCACCACCCTGCCTTTCCAGGGTCGTCCTGCTCATTCTTCAGAGTTCGGTTGAAGCACACGCTTCTGCTGCCTCGTGCTCCGTCTTGATGGAGCTGAAGCTCCTCGTTTGTGCCCCGCTCTCCCTTCCCGCGGCGAGGTCACCGCTTGGGTCACGTCTTGTTCGTGTTGCCGTCACCACTGCTGTCTCTTCCCTCCTCTGGATCATCAGTGGTTTGGAGGCAGGGAGCATGCCTTTTTCACGTCTGCATTTTTCAAAGCAGGCACTAACTAGTGTTCTATTTGCTTACAGAGGGAGTGACTGGTTCGGTGGAAAACTAAGCCCAGAGTTGTGCACGCTCTACTCTGTCATGTATACTTTCTGTGATGGAGATGAAGGGGGTGAGTGCAAGTCCCACTTAAACTAACCCCCCAGCTCCTGTCTCACCTGAGCGGTGCCAAGCCTTGGGACTGATGTCAGCGTTGTCCCTGATTGTTCTTCCTTGCCTGATGAGGAGCGTCCTTAGGTCTTTAATTCTAGCTGCACTCATTTATCTTTTGATGTGCTGTTTACATTCCTGTATCATTTACATACTCTGTAAGTCTGATGATAATTGCAAAGTCTGCTAAGTAAATTCTCATGAAGGGCAAAAGGTGATTTCTGACGGCCTGACAACCTCTTCAGGTGACAAACTAAAGACCCAAACTGTGGTTTTCTAGGAAGCATTTGCTGTTGCAAGTGGCACATTCATGCTTTGCATTCAGTACTGCAGCTGACCTTCTGATTCCCATAGTTGTTTTTACCTTTTATTGCACAACTGCTGTGTTTCAAAATGTTAATTGCAATNGGCTCCAAAATCACTGCAGATGGTGATTGTAGCCATGAAATTAAAAGACGCTTACTCTTTGGAAGGAAAGTTATGACTAACCTAGACAGCATATTAAAAAGCAGAGACATTACTTTGCCAACAAAGATCCATCTAGTCAAGGCTATGGTTTTTCCAGTAGTCATGCATGGATGTGAGAATTGGACTATAAAGAAAGCTGAGTGCTGAAGAGTTGATGCTTTTGAACTGTGGTGTTGGAGAAGACTCTTGAGAGTCCCTAGGACTGCAAGGAGACTCAACCAGTCCATCCTAAAGGAGATTAGTTCACTGGAAGGACTGTTGTTGAAGCTGAATCTCCAATACTTTGGCCACCTGATGGGAAGAGCTAACTCATTGGAAAAGACCTTGATGCTGGAAAAGTTTGAAGGCGAGAGGAGAAGGGGACAACAGAGGATGAGATATTTGGATGGCATCACGGACTCAATGGACATGAGTTTGTGCAAACGTTGGGAGTTAGTGTTGGACAGGGAGTCCTAGCGTGCTGTGGTTCATGGGGTTGCAAAGGGTTGGAAACGACTGAGGGACTGAACTGAACTGAACAGATAGGAATAATTCTCGATATTGCTTAGTTAATCCTGACAGTATTTTGCTCAATCAAAAAGCCAGGTTGGTTACTTATGAGCTTCTAAGTGTTATTTTTGTTGTGATTGGAGAAGGGCTTACTACAGTGGTTTTTCAAATCAGGAGCTGAATTGCTAACTTGTCCTTTGAATCCTAGTTATTGTTCACCCTGATAAGCACTTTCTCAAAGAGAGAGGTCAATCTTTCAGAGAAGCAGCAGTTTTAGTGAACTTGAGTTCATCAGCAGCAACTTAGGAGAAGACCTTGCAAGCAAGCCTTCACAGAGATATTATAGTCAATTTGTGATGTATGTTCTAACTTGACTCAAAGTCTTTTTCATTTCAGCTGCTGGCAAGTTCATCAAGTGAAGTCCTTTAATCTGAGTAGAGAACCACTTACAACAGTGGTGTTGAGCTTGTATGCGGCCAGCACTCACATTAGCAGCCAAGGTCTAGAATATCCGGCTCTAACTTAACTGGCAGGAAGAAAGCAGTGATTCTCCCTTTTGTGTTTGAGAACATCATCATTGAGGCAGGAAAGAGAATCTTCTACCTCTAGCAACAGAGACTAGTCAGCCATCATTTGGATGTATTAATACTTTTGGATGTTCTTGCCTGGAAAATCCCATGAATGGAGGAGCCTGGTAGGCTGCAGTCCATGGGGTCGTGAAGAGTCGGACAGGACTGAGCAACTTCACTTTTACTTTTCACTTTCATGCATTGGAGAAGGAAATGGCAACCCACTCCAGTGTTCTTGCCTGGAAAATCCGAGGGACTGAGGAGCCTGGTGGGCTGCCATCTATGGGGTCGCACAGAGTTGGACACAACTGAAGCAACTTAGCAGCAGCAGTGGCAATCAAGTCTGGCCCCAGGAGTAAAAGCAGGTCCCAGACTCAGTTGCAGCCAGTGGCCAAGAAGGTTTCAGGGATCTTCTGAATGCTAGCCAGGGCTGAAAGGGAAATATTTGAACAGGAATAGGTAGGGATGAGTTATAGAGATGGAGCCAAAAGATATTTCCTATCATTGTTTTAGCATTTCATTTTTAATTGTCCCCTCATGGCCTGAGGAAGTACAGGTTATGTATGTGAGTACAGAATTAATCTCAGCTGAATTTCTAGAATTCTGTGCTTATTTCAGGGACACCTGAAATCAGCCAAGGTGCTGATCCTGGCTAACCCGGGATGAAGTCAACTAGCTAGTGATAGATATTCCTGTGCCAGGGTCTGCGAGAGACATGGTGTACAGTCTGTGCTAGTTTCTTAATGTTGGTAATAAGAACAAACAAGCAAAAAAAAAAAAACACTGGCTTGTCTGGTGGCTCAGAGGTTAACAATCGTCCTGCCAGTGCAGGACACACGGGTTCAATGAACCTCAACTTTTGAGCCTCTGCTTTAGAGCCTGGGAGCCACAAAAAGAGAAGCCACCACAATGAGAAGCCCACTTACCACAACTAGAGAGCAGCTCCCACTTGTTGCAAGTAGAGAACAGCCCACACAGCAATGAAGACCCACAGCCAAAAATAAATGAAATTATTAAAAAAAAAAAAAATGAAACTGATAGATGACTAGCAAACAGTTTCTGTAATTGTACCCAAACAGGAACCTATGTGCCCTTCCAGGGACCAGCCTTCCCCTATATTATGCACTTCATCATCTCTCCAGAAGTTTCTTTTTATAGATAACAGTATCAGATGGGCTTTATTTGACTTGTTTTACAGATGGGAAAGTTCAGTTCAGTCGCTCAGTCGTGTCCGACTCTTNCTGAAGAAGGCTTTCTTATCTCTTCTTGCTATTCTTTGGAACTCTGCATTCAGGTGCTTATATCTTTCCTTTTCTCCTTTGCTTTTCGCCTCTCTTCTTTTCACAGCTATTTGTAAGGCCTCCCCAGACAGCCATTTTGCTTTTTTGCATTTCTTTTCCATGGGGATGGTCTTGATCCCTGTCTCCTGTACAATGTCACGAACCTCATTCCATAGTTCATCAGGCACTGTATCTATCAGATCTAGGCCCTTAAATCTATTCCTCACTTCCACTGTATGTATAATCATAAGGGATTTGATTTAGGTCATACCTGAATGGTCTAGCGGTTTTCCCTGCTTTCTTCAATTTAAGTCTGAATTTGGTAATAAGGAGTTCATGATCTGAGCCACAGTCAGCTCCTGGTCTTGTTTTTTTTAACTGTATAGAGGTTCTCCGTCTTTTGCTGCATAGAATATAATCAACCTGATTTCGGTGTTGACCATCTGGTGATGTCCATGTGTAGTCTTCTCTTGTGTTGTTGGAAGAGGTTGTTTGCTATGACCAGTGCATTATCTTGGCAAAGCTCTATTAGTCTTTGCCCTGCTTGATTCCGCAGTCCAAGGCCAAATTTGCCTGTTACTCCAGGTGTTTCTTGACTTCCTACTTTGGCATTCCAGTCCCCTATAATGAGGGAAATGCCCCTACCAAATAGAAGATGTTAACTACTTGATGACCATGAGCACATAGCCCCAGGGCCTTCTGGAGCTTAAGAAGTGATATAGTTAACTTCTGGGACATCACCCTGTTTCCTCCCATCAGCCAGTTGGAGAATAGTGCATGAGCTGATCAACATAACCTACCCTGGGACCTGCCCCATCCCACACTTGACATTTGAAAATACCTGGCCAAACCCTTCAGGGAACCTGGGGCTTTTTAGGTCATGAGCCACCTGTGTCCTTGAGTGACTTTGCAATAAGCTTTTCTGTGCTCCAAAATCCAATGTTTTGGTTTGTTTGGCTTCTCCGTGCATCGGACACATGAACTGGGTCTCACATTAGGTGTTCTTGGTTTCTTCTGTTGCCCTTGGTCCGGCAGCCTAATTTTGGCCACCCAGCCTTCCCTGGACATTAATGTGGCTTTCCTAAGTCCAGGACTAGTAAGCATCTGGTAATTCATGATTAAAAATACAAAGAGCATCCTATGCCCCTGAGGGAGGAACTTGGGAGCTGTGTCTCCAAGTCCTGGACCTCACTGATGTTTATCTGTGCTGTCTCTTTCCTCGTTTATTTGAGTCTCATTTCAGTGATTCAGCACTGTGTAATTGATGCTTTATGCTAGTTTTGTATATACTTTAGAATATAATACAGTTATAAGTCTATACACATTGTCAGCTCCTGTCTCAAGCAAATCTCAGGTGTCACTGGATGAGATCAGATGAGCAGCTGACAGCATTGAATACGTGATTTTCAGCCCTCCTCTTCCTCCTTTCTCCTCATCCCCCTCAGACTAGAATTCCCTCATATTTTCCATTAACATTCTCTCTTCAAAACTGTCTGTGTTTTGAACTGTTCCTGGTTGTTTTGTTCAGTCACTCAGTCATGTCTGTCTCTTTGCGACCCCATGGAATGCTGCATCCCAGGCTTCCCTGTACTTCAGCAACTCCCAGAGTTTGCTCAAACTCTCCATTAACATTCTCTCTTCAAAACTGTCTGTGTTTTGAACTGTTCCTGGTTGTTTTGTTCAGTCACTCAGTCATGTCTGTCTCTTTGCGACCCCATGGAATGCTGCATCCCAGGCTTCCCTGTACTTCAGCAACTCCCAGAGTTTGCTCAAACTCATGTCTATCAAGTTGGTGATACCATGTAACCATCTCATCCTCTGTCATCAGCTCCTTCTTCTGCCTTCAATCTTTCCTACCATCAGGGTCTTTATCAATGAGTTGGCTCTTCACATCATGTCACCAAAATATTGGAGCTTCATCTGCAGCATCAATCCTTCCAATGAATATTCAGGACTGATTTCCTTTAGGACTGACTGATTTGATTTATTTTTATTCCAAGGGACTCTCAAGAGTCTTCTTCAACACCACAGTTCAAAGGCATCAGTTCTTTGGCACTCAGCCTTCCTTATGGCCTAATTCTCACATCCATACATGACTACTGGAAAAAATTATGGCTTTGGCTAGATGAACCTTTGTCTGCAAAGTAATGTCTTTGCTCTCTAATATGCTGTCTATCTTTGTCATGCCTTTTTTACCAAGAAGCGAGTGTTTTTTAATTTCATGGTTGTAGTAACCATCTTCAGTGATTTCTGAGCCCACGTAAAGAAAGTCTGTCACCGTTTCCATTGTTTCCCCATATATTTACCATGAAGCGATGGCACTGTATGCCATGATCTTAGCTTTTTGAATGTTGAGTTTTCAGCCAGTTTTTTCACTTTCCTCTTTCACTTTCATCAAGAGGCTCTTTAGTTCCTCTTCACTTTCTACCAGTAAGGATGGTGTCATCTGTGTATCTGAGGTTATTGATATTTCTCCTTGACATACTCTTTCCCCAATCTTAAATCAGTCCGTTATTCCATGTCCAATTCTAACTGTTCCTGAAAACATTCCTAATTCTCCTCTACCCTGTCCCTACTAAATAAAANTAAGGATGGTGTCATCTGTGTATCTGAGGTTATTGATATTTCTCCTTGACATACTCTTTCCCCAATCTTAAATCAGTCCGTTATTCCATGTCCAATTCTAACTGTTCCTGAAAACATTCCTAATTCTCCTCTACCCTGTCCCTACTAAATAAAACTAGTTTCCAGTATCTGCATAGCAAAAGCATGTCTTCACAAAACTCCTATGACACATCACATTCTATTATATCCTTTTTTCTCCCAATAGACTAAAATTTGTGAAGACAGCAGTTCTTTATTCATTTGCATGATTCCACCAACTTTTAGCAAGTCTCTTATAGAAGTATGTACTCATTAAATACATGATCAAATAAACTAATGAATTAACAAATATCTCTTTAGAGAGAAAAGAGTTCCTTCACTTTGAAGAGTTGCTGAGTGTTTATAGACTCATAAGAATCTCCCAGGTATATTTGCATTCCAAATGTAGTAGGTGAATAAAACCTTAAGCTAAATTCATGCTATGTAAATCATGCCATATCAGATATTGCCAGTGTGTAGGTGAGTCAAGCGAGCAGGTGTTGACATATATTCTTAAGCGGGGGCACCAGGAACTTTCACAGAGATGTCAAATAATGTCCTGTGGTTGATTGTGACTGTGAATACACTTTGGAACCTGGAATGATCAGTGAATATTAATCTGGCTTAACTTGGAGTCAGTTCTACCCTTGATAAAATCTCAGTCTTATTTCTCTTGAGGTCATTTATCATGGAACTAATCTCCCATTTGTCAACCTGCAGCTTTGCCACCAAATGGTTACAAGACCACACGTCATATGACTTTTGTGAAACCTTCATTTGTTTATTTGCAAAATAAAGTTTTCTATAATCTCTGGAGTGCCCTTTCGGTAAATATTTTATCTGACCATGGCTAAATGCATTACCCATATTCACTTGACTAGAAAGGCAAGTATTTTGTGTGAAATCAGTGAGATAATAATCTTTCACTCTCTTGACAAATGAAAGAAAGTAGCTGTGTCATGGAGGATTAACAGGTCACATTTGGAAAGGGAAAAACAAAACAAAACAAAAAAAGACAAACGTGATTGTAACAGATTTTTAGTTTTCAACTTGTTTATCCTAAACTATATTATACCCAATTTACTTCTCTTTGGAATCAACTTTACTAATTGATACCATCCAATTGTATGATTGCCCACATGGCTGGGAAAGAGACTACCTGGCGAGTTAATAACTGTCACTAAGTCTATGATGTACTCAGGTGAGCATTTATTTCCACCTCTCCAGAGAATGGAGATAAGAGTACATGTGTAAGTCAGCTGTATATTCACCAAAGCAGACGCATTAATGTTTGAAAGTTTAGTCCATGGACTTAAAGTACCATGAGAGAAAGATGAGCAATTGCCCAAAATTCTTACAAAAATATTTATTTCAGACACTACTGAATCTAACTATATTGTACAGAATATTCGTGTTAAGGACAACTGGATTGATGGTTTTCACTTGAACCAAACAATATCACAGGACAATGATATCTAAAAGCATCCCAAAACTCACCAAAGGGTAATACATGAAAGTAGAGTCTATGATTTTATTACTCATTTACGATTTTATCACCAGATATGTATGTTGGCCACCTGATTCAAGGTGCCAACTAATTGGAAATATACAGGCAGGAGGAGAAGGGGATGACAGAGGATGAGATGACTGGATGAGCAAACTCTAGGAGATACTGAAGAAAAGGGAAGCCCGCAATGCTGCAGTCCTTGGAATTGCAAAAGTCAAACATGATTAACTGAACAGCAAATGCAGTTTCTATAGATAATGAAACACATGACCTCATTCATTCAGGCCCCCTGAAGAATATCTACATTTGTGTGGGGAGGCATATGCTAGCTTTGAGCTTGCCTGGTGGATATGGAAATGAGTAATGGAGGGGGGGCTAAAGTTTGATTATTTAGTGGCATCTGATTAAGCTGCCTTAAGAATGATAATCCAGAGTTCTTTAATCCATATTACACGTTTGAAATGGAACTTTCACCTATCACCTGATTTTCGAAGGTTAAGTGTGTGTGTGTGTGTGTGTGTGTGTGTGTGTGTGTGTGGTTGTACTACTGGTCAACTCCTCTTCTAATGAATGTACTCTCTCTTTAGATAAAGCAATAATTTAATCGTATTTTTGTCCAATGTAACAGGTTGGATTTTTCAAAAGTGACTGGATATTTTCTTGTCCTCAATTATTTTCCACTCAGATATTTTTACCCTCAGAATGGGCAACCCTAATTTCCTTCTATTGCAAATACGTTAATTTTTGGAGGAGAGGATTTCTGGAGGTACAATTGAGGAGCCATAATGATATCCCTAGGGGCTTTCCACATGGTGGAGTGGTAATAAAATCCAATTGCCATTGCAAGAGATGCAAGAGATGGGAGTTCTATCCATAGGTAGGGAAGTACCCTGGAGTAGGAAATGCAATCCATTCAGTATTCTTGCCTGGAAAATTCTGTTGATTAAAAAATATAGTTACAACCTGAAAGTAAAGAGTCATTTTATTTGGTGGGAATGCATAGGACTCTGGGCCCAGGAGACAGCACCTCAGCAACTCTGAGAAAACTGCTCCAAGAAGGCAAAGTCAGGGTATATAGAAGTTTGCAACAAAGGGAACAGGCAGTGTGAACATCAAAGATCATGTATCAAGTAAAAAAAAAAAAAAAATTAGCATTCTGTGTATGGGAAGATGCAAGCTTTCTGGACTCACTGAATTCATTCCTTTCATATGCACCTCAAAATTCTCCAAGTCAGGCTTCAACAGTATGTGAACTGTGAACTTCCAGATGTTCCAGTTGGATTTAGAAAACTCACAGGAACTAGAGATCAATTTGCCAACATCCACTGGATAATAGAAAAAGCAAGAGAATTACGGAAAAACATATACTTTTGCTTGATTGACTATGCCAAAGAGTTTGACTGTGTGGATCACAACAAACTGTGTAAAATTCTTTAAGAAATGGAAATACCAGACTACCTTACCTGCCTCCTGAGAAATCTGTATGCAGGTCAAGAAGCAAAAGTTAGAACTGGACATAGAACAACAGACTTGTTCCAAATGGGGAAAGGAATATGCCAAGGCTGTGGGATCACTGCTCCTTTCTCCTGGGTCCTGGTGCACACAAGGTTTTTTTGTGCCCTCCAAGGGTCTGTTTCTCTAGTCCTGTGTAAGTTCTGTAATCAAGTCCCACCATCCTCCAAAGTCAAATTTGGAACAGTATGAAAAGGCAAAAAGATATGACACTGAAAGATAAATTCCCCAGGTCAGTAGGTGCCCAATATGCTACTAGAGAAGATGCAGAAATAACTCCAGAAAGAATGAAGAGATGGAGACAAAACAAAAAGAAACAAACAAACAAATAAAGCCCACCCAATTGTGGATGTGACTAGTAATGGAAGTAAAGCCCAGTGCTTTGAGAACAATACTGCATAGGAGCCTGGAATGTTAGGTCCATGAATCAAGGTAAATTGAAAGTGGTCAAACAGGAGATGGTAAGAGTGAACATTGACATTTTAGGAATTAGTAAACTAAAATGGACTGGAATAGGTGATTTTCATTCAGATGATCATTACACCTACTACTACAGGCAAGAATCCCTTAGGAGAAATGGAGTAGCCTTCAGAGTCAACAAAAGACTCCAAAATGCAGTACTTGGGTGCATTCTCAAAAATGACACGATGATCTCTGTTCATTTCCAAGGTAAACCATTCAATAACACAATAATCCAAGTCTATACCCCAACGACTAATGGTAAAAATGCTGAAAGGTTCTGTAAAGACCTAAGAGACCTTCCAGACCTAACACCAAAAAAGGATGACCTTTACATCATAGGCTACGGGAATGCAAAAGGAAGAAGTTAAGAGATACATGGAGTAACAGGCAAATTTGGCCTTGGAATACAAAATGCCAGGCAAAGACCAATAGAGTCTTCCCAAGAGAACACACTGGTGATAGCAAGCACCTTTTTCCAACAACACAAGAGAAGATTCTACACGTGGACATTATCAGTTGGTCAACACAGAAATCAGATTGATTATATTCTTTGCAGACAAAAATTGGGAGCTCTATACAGTCAGCAAAAACAAGATTGGGAGCTGACTATGGCTCTGCTCATGAACACTTAATTGTAAAATTCAGATTTAAATTGAAGAAAGTAGGGAAAACTGCTAGACCATTCAGGTATGACCTAAATCAAACCCCTTACTACTATACAGTGGAAGTGGGAAATAGATTTAAGGGACTAGATTTGATAGACAGAGTGCGTGATGAACTATGGACGGAGGTTCATGACATTGTACAGGAGACAGGGAGCAAGACCATCCCCAAGAAAGAGAAATGCAAAAAAGCAAAATGGGTTTCTGAAGAGGCCTTACAAAAAGCTGTGAAGAGAAGAGAAGCAAAAAGCAAAGGAGAAAAGGAAAGATACACCCATTTGAATGCAGAGTTCCAAAGAATAGCAAGGAGAGATAAGAAAACCTTCCTCAGCAATCAGTGCAAAGAAAGAAAGGAAAACAATAGAATGAGAAAGATTGGCGATCTCTTCAAGAAAATTAGAGATACCAAGGGAACATTTCATGCAAGGATGGGTTTGATAAAGGACAGAAATGGTATGGACCTAACAGAAGCAAAAGATATTAAGAAGAGGTGGCAAGAATACACGGAAGAACTGTACAAAAAAGATCTTCACGACCCAGATAATCATGATGATGTGATCACTAATCTAGAGGCAGACATCTTGGAATGTGAAGTCAAGTGGGCCTTAGAAAGCATCTCTACGAACAAAGCTAGTGGAGGTGATGGAATTCCAGTTGAGCTGTTTCAAATCCTGAAAGATGATGCTGTGAAAGTGCTGCACTCAATCTGCCAGCAAATTTGGAAAACTCAGCAGTGGCCACAGGACTGGAAAAGGTCCGTTTTCATTCCAATCCCAAAGAAAGGCAATGCAAAAGAATGCTCCAATTACCGCACAATTGCACTCATCTCACATGCTAGTAAAGTAATGCTCAAAATCCTCCAAGCCAGGCTTCAGCAATACGTGAACCGTGAACTCCCTGATGTTCAAGCTGGCTTTAGAAAAGGCAGAGGAACCAGAGATCAAATTGCCAACATCCGCTGGATCATGGAAAAAGCAAGAGAGTTCCAGAAAAACATCTACTTCTGCTTTATCGACTATGCCAAAGCCTTTGACTGTGTGGATCACAATAAACTGTGGAAAATTCTGAAAGAGATGGGAATACCAGACCACCTAACCTGCCTCTTGAGAAATCTGTATGCAGGTCAGGAAGCAACAGTTAGGACTGGACATGGAACAACAGACTGGTTCCAAATAGGAAAAGGAGTGCGTCAAGGCTGTATATTGTCACCCTGCTTATTTAACTTATATGCAGAGTACATCATGAGAAACGCTGGACTGGAAGAAACACAAGCTGGAATCAAGATTGCCGGGAGAAATATCAATAACCTCAGATATGTAGATGACACCACCCTTATGGCAGAAAGTGAAGAAGAAATAAAGAGCCTCTTGATGAAAGTGAAAGAGAGAGTGAAAGAGTTGGCTTTAAGCTCAACATTCAGAAAACTAAGATCATGACATCCTGTCTCATCACTTCATGGCAAATAGATGAAGAAACAGTGGAATCAGTGACAGATTTTATTTTGGGGGGCTCCAAAATACCTGCAGATGGTGACTCCAGCCATTAAATTAAAAGACTTATTCCTTGGGAGAAAAGTTATGACCAAACTAGACAGCATATTAAAAAACAGACATTATTTTGCAAAAAAATGTCCATTTAGTCAAGACTATGATCTTTCTAGTTGTCATGTATGGATGTGATATTTGGATTATAAAGAAAGCTGAGCACTGAGGTATTGATGATTTTGAATTATGGTGTTAGGGAAGACTCTTGAGAGTCCCTTGGACTGCAAGGAGATCCAATCAGTCCTAAAGGAAATCAGTCCTGAATATTCATTAGAAGGACTGATGTTGAAGCTGAAGCTCCAATACATTTGCCACCTGATGGAAAGAGCTGACTCATCTGAAAAGACCCTGATCCTGGGAAAGTTTGAAGGCAGGAGGAGAAGGGGAAGACAGCGGATGAGATGGTTGGATGGCATCACTACCTCAATGAGTAAACTGGAGTTGGTGTGGACAGTGAGGCCTGGTGTGCTGAAGTTTATGGGGTCACAAGGAGTTGGACATGATTGAGTGTGTGAATTGAACTGAACCAATATATATTTGACTCTATGGACATGGGTTTGGGTGGACTCTGGGAGTTGGTGATGGACAGGGAGGCCTGGCATGCTGTGGTTCATGGAGTTGCAAAGAGTCAGACATGACTGAGCGATTGAACTGAATGGAACTAATATATATATTATTTTTCTGCTGATCCATGGAATTGGACTTTTAAAATGCCATTGTTTGCACCTTTAGCTCCCATCAATAGGAGTTGGTACAATAATGATGTAGGGTTTTATGTTCAACCTCATAAACTGAATGAAAGCCTTGGCTATACACACCACTTTTGGGAATGGCCTTGATACAAGGAGTTATGTGTATCTAAGGAACTAAAGATTTATTTGTGTTCAACTCTGACAAACTGAGTGGTCCACAGAGCTTGTTTATAGTAAAACAGACCCTTGGGCTTATATCTAATGCATTTCAAGCTCAAAAGAGCTTTTGATGGAATGGGGTAAAATTATATATATATATATATATATACATATGACAATTCAGTTCAGTCTGTCAGTCGTGTCTGACTCTTTGTGACCCATGAACCACAGCACACCAGGCCTCCCTGTCCATGACCAACTCCCAGAGTTGACCCAAATTCATGTCCACTGAGTCGGTGATGCCATCCACTGCTGTTCCCTTCTCCTCCCACCCTCAATCTTTTCCAGCATCAGGGTCTTTTCAAATGAGTCAGCTCTTCCCATTAGGTGGCCAAAGTATTATATATATATATATATATATACATATGACAATTCAGTTCAGTCTGTCAGTCGTGTCTGACTCTTTGTGACCCATGAACCACAGCACACCAGGCCTCCCTGTCCATGACCAACTCCCAGAGTTGACCCAAATTCATGTCCACTGAGTCGGTGATGCCATCCACTGCTGTTCCCTTCTCCTCCCACCCTCAATCTTTTCCAGCATCAGGGTCTTTTCAAATGAGTCAGCTCTTCCCATTAGGTGGCCAAAGTATTGGAGTTTCAGCTTCAATATCAGTCCTTCCAAGGTACACCCAGGACTGATCTCCTGTAGGATGGACTGGTTGAAACTCCTTACAGTTCAAGGGCCTCTCAAGAGTCTTCTCCAAAACCTCAGTTCAAAACCATCAATTCTTAAGAACTCAGCTTTCTTTATAGTCCAATTTTCACACACGTACATGACTACTGGAAAAAACATAACCTTGACTGGAGGGACCCTTGTTGGCAAAGTAATGTCTCTGCTTTTAAAAATGCTGTCTAGCTTGGTCATAACTTTCCTTCCAAAGAGTAAGCATCTTTTAATTTCATGGCTGCAATAACCATCTGCAGTGATTTTGGAGACCCCCCCAAAAAAATAATTAAATTCAGGCACTGCTTCCACTGTTTCCCCATCTATTTGCCATGAACTGATGGGACCAGATGCCATGATCTTAGTTTTTGAATGTTGAGTTTTCAGCCAGCTTTTTCACTCTCTTTCACTTTCATCAAGAGGCTTTTTAGTTCCTCTTCACTTTCTGCCATAAGGATGGTGTCATCTGCGTATCTGAGGTTATTGATATTTCTCCTGGCAATCTTGATTCCAGCTTGTGCTTTCTCCAGCCCAGCGTTTCTCATGATGTACTCTGCATATAAGTTAAATAAGCAGGGTGACAATATACAGCCTTGACATACTCATTTTCCTATTTAGAACCGTTTTGGTTTTCCATATCCAGTTCTAACTCTTGCTTCCTGACGTGCATACAAGTTTCTCAAGAGGCAGGTCAGGGGGTGTGGTATTCCCATCTCTTTCAGAATTTTCCACAGTTTGTTGTGACCCATA
The DNA here is from genome assembly GCA_006410635.1 of Cephalophus harveyi. Classification (NCBI taxonomy): domain Eukaryota; kingdom Metazoa; phylum Chordata; class Mammalia; order Artiodactyla; family Bovidae; genus Cephalophus; species Cephalophus harveyi. The sequence continues at coordinate 346,095 of SJYT01080403.1, read as the reverse complement.
CAGTCAAAGTCTTTGGTATAGTCAATAAAGCAGAATTAGATGTTTTTCTGGAACTCTCTTGCTTTTTTGATGATTCAGCACATGTTGGCAATTTGATCTCTGGTTCCTCTGCCTTTTCTAAAACCAGCTTGAACATCTGGAAGTTCACTGTTAAGATATTGTTGAAGCCTGGCTTGAAGAATTTTGAGCATTACTTTACTAGCGCGTGAGATGCATGCAGTTGTGCGGCAGTTTGAACATTCTTTGGCATTGCCTTCCTTTGGGATTGGAATGAAAACTGACCTTTTCCAGTCCTGTGGCCACTGATGAGTTTTTCAAATTTGCTGGCATATTGAGTGCTTTAGGATTTGAAATAGCTTTTAGGATTTGAAATAGCTCAACTGGGATTCCATCACCTCCACTTTCTTTCTTTGTAGTATTCTTCCTAAGGTCCACTTGACTTTGCATTTCAGGCTTTCTGGCTCTAGGTGAGTGATTACACCATCGTGATTATCTGGGCTGTGAAGATCTTTTTTGTATGGTTCTTCTATGTATTCTTTCCACCTCTTCTTATATTTTCTGCTTCTGTTAGGTCCATACCATTTCTGTCCTTTATCAAGCCCATCTTTGCATGAAATGTTCCATTGATATCTCTAATTTTCTTGAAGAGATCTCTAGTCTTTCCCATTCTGTTGTTTTTCTCTCTTTCTTTGCATTGATTGCTGAGGAAGGCTTTCTTATCACTCCTTGCTATTCTTTGGAACTCTGCATTCATATGCTTATATCTTTCCATTTCTCCTTTGCTTGTTTATTCCCTTCTTTTCTCAGCTATTTGTAAGGCCTCTTCAGACAGTTGTTTGCCTTTTTGCAATATATTTATATATGTATAAATATATATATATATATATATATATGCATGTGTGTGTGTGAGGAAATATACAATATTTGTCTTTTTCTATCTAATTTATCTCACTAAGCATTGTACTTTACAGGTCCACCATCCATGTTGATACAAATGGCAAATTTTCCTTTTTTTTTTTTATGGTTGTGTAAAACCTCTGTGAAGTATCACCTCACCCCTGTTAGAATGGCAAATTAAAAAGACAATAAATAATAAGTGTTGGTGAAATGTGAAGAAAAGGGAACCCTTTTTGCATGTGCATGGGATGTAAATTAAAGCAACCACTATGATAAATAATTGGAGGTTTCTCAAAAGATTAAAATGGGACTACCATACAGTCTGGCCATTCCACTCCTGGGTATCTATCCTAAGAAAACAAAAACACCTATTTGAAAAGACATATGTACCCTAAAGTTCAAAGAAGTGTTATTTACATAGCCTGGTTATGGAATCAACCTAATTGTCCATAAATAGATAAATGAATAAAGAAGATTTGGTACATATATTTAATGGATATTTTGTGGGCGTTTTGTTTAAAAATCATGATGGGGAAATATAAGCATAACATAATACCAGTAAAGATACATGGAGATAGTGGTGCATTTTTTTTAAGCTTAAAATAACTGTAGAAAAAACCTGATAGATTTGACCATATATTGTGAAACTTTATTCTTGCTTTTTCTATTCTATTCCTTTAAAATATTCTATTCTATTCCTTTAAAATATTCTATTCTATTCTGTCCTACCAAACAGATTTTATTAATATTACCATTGTTGTTTTTCAGTCACTAAGTCATGTCCAACTCTTTGCAACCCCATGGACTGCAACATGCCAGGCTTCCCTGTCCTTCACTATCTCCTGGAGTTGGCTCAAACTCATGTCCATTGAGTCAGTGATGACATCCAACCATCTCATCTCTGTCACCTCCTTACCCCCCTGCCCTCAATCTTTCCCAGCATCAGGGTCTTTTCTAATAAGTTAGTTCTTGACATCAAATGGCCAAAGTATTGGAGCTTTAGCTTCAGTATCAATCCTTCCAATGAATATTTGGTGTTGATTTCCTTTAGGATTGACTAGTTTAATCTCCTTGCAGTGCAAGAGACTCTTAAGACTGTTCTCCAGCATCACAGTTCAAAAGCATCAATTCTTCAGTGCTCAGCCTTCTTTATGGTCCAACTCTCACATCTGTACATGACTACTGGAAAAAACATAGCTTTGACTCTATGAACATTTGTAGGCAAAATGATGTTTCTGTTTTTTTAATATACTATCTAGGTTGGTCATAGATTTTCTTCCAGTGAGCAAGCCTCTTTTAATTTGATGGCTGCAGTCTCCATCCACAGTGATTTTATTCTGAGTAATAGAACTTAAATTGTGATTTTAAAAGTGCTATTCTTATTCAGATCTAGAGAAAAAGTATATTATTAGTACACACTAATTAAGATCATATGAAATAAAACAGAACTTGGGTTTATATTCTTACTTACTTTTGTACTTAATAGCTGTGTGAACCTGGGCAAGTTACTTAATACCTCTGAGCTTCTGTAAAGTGAAAGTGAAGTCGCTCAGTCGTGTCCGACTCTTTGCGACCCCATGGACTGTAGCCTACCAGGCTCCTCTATCCATGGGATTTTCCAGGCAATAATACTGGAGTAGATTGCCATTTCCTTCTCCAGGGGATCTTCCCGACCCAGGGATCGAACCTGGGTCTCCCTCATTGTAGACAGACGCTTAACTGTCTGAGCCACCAGGGAAGTCTATGTAACCACATATATATAGAGAAAATGATAATAATAATAGTTACAAAGCTAGTTTTTGTGAAGTGAAAGGAATAGTGTCATGTTACATAAGGAGGACTAGTTGTTTCCTATTATCATTTGTGTTTGTATTAGGGTCTTCCAGAGAAACAGAACCAATAGGATGTGTGTGTATAAGTAGAATGACATTTATTTTAAGTATTCAACTCATGATATTATGGAGGTTCAGTTCAGTTCAGTTGCTCAATTGTGTCAGGCTCTTTGTGACCCCATGGACCACAACACGCCAGGGCTCCCTGTCTATCACCAACTCCCGGAGTCCACCCAAACCCATGTCCATTGAGTCGGTGATCCCATCCAACCATCTCATCCTCTGTCGTCCCCTTCTCCTCCTGCCCTCAGTCTTTCCCAGCAGCAGGGTCTTTTCAAATGAGTCAGCACTTAGCATCAGGTGGCCAAAGTATTAGAGTTTCAGCTTCAACATCAGACCTACCAATGAACGCCCAGGACTGATCTCCTTTAGGATGGACTTGGATCTCCTTGCAGTCCAAGGGATTCTCAAGGGTCTTCTCCAACACCACAGTTCACAAGCATCAATTCTTCGGCACTCAGCTTTCTTCACAGTCCAACTTTCACATCCATACGTTACCACTGGAAAAACCATAGCCTTGACTAGACGGACCTTTGTTGACAAAGTAATGCCTTTGCTTTTCATAATACTGTCTAGGTTGGTCATAATGTTCCTTCCAAGGAGTAAGTGTCTTTTAATTTCATGGCTGCAATCACCATCTGCAGTAATTTTGGAGCCCAGAAAAATAAAGTCAGCCACTGTTTCCCCATCTATTTGCCATGAAGTGATAGGACCGGATGCCAGGATCTTAGTTTTCTTAATGTTGAGCTTTAAGTCAACTTTTTCAATCTCCTCTTTCACTTATTATGGAGGCTGGCAAGTACAAATTCTTCAGGGTGGAGATTCAGGAAAGAGTTGATGTTATAGTTCAAGTCCAACCATCGGGCTGAAGACACAGAAAAAGCCAATGTTTGATTTTCAAATCTGAAAGGAGTCTGCCATAGGATTCTCTCTTGTTCGGGAAAGATCAATGTTTTAGTATATTCAGGCCTTCAACTGATGAGATGAGGCCCATGCACTTGCTGAAGGGCAATTTCATTCAAAATTCACTGATTTGAATGTTATTCTTACCCCTAAACACCCGCAAAGAATCATCTAGAGTAATGTTTGGCCACAGACAGGCATTGTGACCCAGCCAAATTGACATAAATAATTAGTCATCATAGAGCTGAATAGATTTCATATCATGGTAACATAAAGAAACATGTTAATTGTTCAGCACACTGAAGACACTGGGAAATGACTGGGGTATCCAAGTGGAATATTATATTATTTTCAAATATCATATTTTAATGAAACAAATACAATTCAAAATAATAAGTAAGGTTATTTGAATTTGTATAAAAATTACAATTATTTTTTTCAAATTTTTGAATAGAAAACTTGAGTTTGCTTCCAACAGTTTACCTCAGCTTTTTCAGTTGAAGTGACTATGAAAAATTTCTGAAGAATAATCTTTTAAATTAAAAAAAAATTAATTTTTTACTGGAGTATAGTTGCTTTACACTGTTGTGCTAGCTTCTACTATACAGCAAAGTGAATCAGCTCTACATATGCATATACTTATAGGGCCTGATTGTTGGAGAAGACTCTTGAGAGTCCCTTGGACTGCAAGGAGATACAACCAGTCCATTCTGAAGGAGCTCAGCCCTGGGATTTCTTTGAAAGGAATGATGCTAAAGCTGAAACTCCAGTACTTTGGCCACCTCATGCGAAGAGTTGACTCATTGGCAAAGACGCTGATGCTGGGAGGGATTGGGGGCAGGAGGAGAAGGGGACGACCGAGGATGAGATGGCTGGATGGCATCACCGACTCAATGGACATGAGTTTGGGTGAACTCCGGGAGTTGGTGATGGACAGGGAGGCCTGGCGTGCTGCGATTCATGGGGTCGCAAAGAGTCGGACATGACTGAGCGACTGAACAGAACTGAACTGAAAGGGCCTGATATTAAATTTAAAGAAATGATGCTAAAGCTATTCTTCATTTTCTCCCTTTGAGAAACACAATGTTGAGATTTTTTGTTACAATGCAAATGAATTTCAAATCCAGTCTCATATTCACATATAGCACATTCCAAAAGCTGATGAATGTCTAAACTGTGGAATGTTCACATGGTGTTAGATAGTCATGTTGCAGCTTTAGTTAGTTAGGTAGTTCAGTTACTCAGTCATGTCCGACTCTTTGCAACCCCATGGATCGCAGCACGCCAGGCCTCCCTGTCCATCACCAACTCCCGGAGCTCACCCAGATGTCAGTAAAATGACAGTCAGCTAAAGGTGCACGTGTTTCTGATGAATGTGAAGACAGACTTGGGGCCCAGGTGGAGCCATATTTGCCAGGAAATTTCACCAGACACAACATTCACCCCTTCCTGCCCGACTGCCTCTCCACAGACCTATCCTTCTGTACCATGGCCCTTATCCACAATGGGGCCGTGGAAACAGTTGTTCAGGTGCCTGGATTAACCAGATTAGCATACGATGGCAAAGCAGAGAACGAAGCAGAGGATGTCGGGGTTAGTCTCCTTGGGATCCCGGGGGGCAGGCCGTCAGAGCAGTCTCTGCAACCTGCCTTCCGTATTGTACCTGAGGAGGCTGCCAGGTGTGTGTGGCCAGCTCTCCATTTTTGTCCCAATATTTCTAAGCATGCTTGTATGTTGTACATTAATCAAAAAGCTCTTTTCATTCAGCACTGTCCCCCTAGCAGAATGTCTGCTATAGAGTAGGTGCTTAGTAATATTTATTAAATAGTATTTGTTCACAAACTAGCTAATATTTTATATTATCATATTCATACTAATTTCAGTAGAAAATCTTTGCTTTGTCCTTGCATGGCTAAGAAGGTTACTGACAATAACTGGGCTATTCATCATAGTGAAAAATGTGGGAAAAAAACCCAAACATACATTGACAAATGGATAATCAAAGTGATGTATTCATATAGTGAAAGTGAAAGTGAAATTTGCTCATTCCTGTCCGATTCTTTGCGACCCCATGGAATATACAGTCCATGGAATTCTCCAGGCCAGAATACTGGAGTGGGGAGATTTTCCCTTCTCAAGGGGATCTTCCCAACTCAGAGATTGAACCCAGGTCTCCCATATTGCAGGTGGATTCTTTACCAGCTGAGAAACAAGGGAAGCCCCAAATACTGGAGTGAGTAGCCTATCCCTTCTCCAGGGGATCTTCCCAACCCAGGAATCAAACCGGGGTCCCCTGAGTTGCAGGTGGATATCCATATTGTGGAATATTATTCAGCCTTATAAAGGAATGGGATTCTGATACATGCTACAACATGAATGAAATTTAAAATATTTAGCTAAGTGAAATAAGCCAGACACAAAAGGATAAATATTGTATGATTCCACTTAAGTAAGGTACTTGTGCTAAGTTGCTTCAGTTGTTTCTGACTCTGTGTAACCCTATGGACTGTCACCCGTCAGGTTCCCTCTGTCTGTATGGGACCCTCCAGGCAAGAATATTGGAGCGGATTGCCATTTCCTTCTCCAGGGGATCTTCCCAACCCAGGACTCAAACCCGTGTTTCTTACATCTCCTGCATTGGCAGATGAGTTCTTTACCATTAGTGCCTCCTGGGAACCTGCTGCTGCTAAGTCATTTCAGTCGTGTCTGACTCTGTGCCACCCCATAGATGGCAGCCCACCAGGCTCCCCCATCCCTGGGATTTTCCAGGCAAGAACACTGGAGTGGGTTGCCATTTCCTTCTCCAATGCATTAAAGTGAAAAGTGAAAGTGAAGTCACTCAGTCGTGTCTGACTCTTAGCGACCTCATGGACTGCAGCCCACCAGGCTCCTCTGTCCATGTGATTTAAGAGTAGTCAAATTCACAGAGATGGAAAATAGAATGTGCTCACCAGCAGGTAGGGGGAGGGGACAGTATGGAGTTATTTTTTGTTAGGTACAGGTTTTAGTTTCGAATGATGAAAAAATAATTCTGGAGTTGGATGGCAGTAATGGTTGTATGACGGTGTTATTTAATGTAAGTGAAAGTGAAGTCACTCAGTCGTGTCTGACTCTTAGCGACCTCATGGACTGCAGCCCACCAGGCTCCTCTGTCCATGTGATTTAAGAGTAGTCAAATTCACAGAGATGGAAAATAGAATGTGCTCACCAGCAGGTAGGGGGAGGGGACAGTATGGAGTTATTTTTTGTTAGGTACAGGTTTTAGTTTCGAATGATGAAAAAATAATTCTGGAGTTGGATGGCAGTAATGGTTGTATGACGGTGTTATTTAATGTCACTTATACATTGTCAATTATGTACAATGTTAATTATGCATTGAATCGTTAAAATGACAATTTTATATATGTTTATGTTATTTTACTATGATTTTTAAAAGAAGTTGATTGACAGGATTTGTACAGAATAAGGGTGTATGTTCTGCCTTAAAGAAGTATACAGGTCTCTACCTTTTCTCTTAAAAAAAAAAAAAAAATTAAAAATGAGAACCTCAAAATGATTTTAAAATGGGTTTTATGAATTTCATCCTTAAAAGTACAAGCTTTGGGCTCAGATCCACCTGGCTATAGATGGAATAATCAACTACTAAAATAATCATTATTCTCTGTTGAATATTTAAGCCCAATGAACTGTAACATTATGTCCTGTGTGTAAAACTATTTTTCAGCTATTACCAGTCTTAAACAAGTGTTTATAAACCATTAAAATATTATTCTCTGGCTAAATATGTAGTAAAAAATAAAATGTTATACTGCTGCTGCTGCTGCTAAGTCGCTTCAGTCGTGTCTGACTCTGTGCGACCCCATAGACGGCAGCCCACCAGGCTCCCACGTCCCTGGGATTCTCCAGGCAAGAACACTGGAGTGGGTTGCCATTTCCTTCTCCAGTGCATGAAAGTGAGAAGTGAAAGTGAAGTTGCTCAGTTGTGTCTGACTCTCAGCGACCCCATGAACTGCAGCCTACCAAGCTCCTCCATCCATGGGATTTTCCAGGCAAGAGTACTGGAGTGGGGTGCCATTGCCTTCTCCAAATGTTATACAGATGTTTTCAAAACACTAAACAAGGAGGAAAGTTTTAAAACAAGGAAGATCAGAAATGAACCACCTAGCTTTGTAGCAGTTATATTTGTGTGATGAGATCATTGAAAAAAAATTATGTTTCTGTGTTGTTTAAGCTTTTTATAATGGGTATGTCTCTATAATGTCTACTTAAAAATGATCCTAGAATACCCTTAAGAATGTCCACTTAATTCTTTATTGTCCTTTTCAAGGGTAGTAACTCTCCTTTTATTTATTTTTAACTGAAATTTGGATTTGAAAATAAGCCTGTTTAACATATTTATTATTCAGTATCAGTCAACAACAATGCTTTAAGCATTCCCTTGATAATTTATAGGCTTCCAATTTTTAATTTACTATTTCTTGGTATAAAAGACACATTCACCATTCTCATTTCATATTTGATTTACCTGGTTTTAAACTTGAGGCCTCTGTGGCATGGATTTCGCCCTTGATAAGGTACTTCTAAGGGCTTTTAGGAGATTCTGGGCTTTTGGACCCTTTGGTGGGAAAACAAACAAACAAGCAACAGGAATAGAAGACAGGACTGGGGAAGTTAAATGACTATAATCTTTGCATAATTTTACTTGTAAAATTGAGATGAACCTGAGAGGGTAACAGGCAGGAAGGCCAGGGGTCTCCAAATGGAGGAAAGAGCCTGCAAGTGTCAAGACATTTTTCTCTCTCTTAAGCTGCAGGAGGAAACAAAGTAGCCATATGTTTTCCTTCTCTATAGGAATTTAAAAGGAGGTTTCTCTTAAAATTCTGTGTTGCCATAATGACACCTGGTTTCACCTGAAGTTAACCAATGCCTTTTTGTTATGGAAATGTTTGTCTTAAGCCATGCTAATGTACTATGCATTTACCCCAAAGTCTGTCTTCAAGTCTTTTGCCTTTTGGCTCAGAACCTACTTGACAAACCAGTATGTTATACTCAGATACTGTTCCTCTAATCTATGTAAATGAAACTATTTGTATGGTGATCTGCCCATCTTCAAGATTCAAGTTAATCATTTTATGGCCCAGGATGAACCATTTGGTGCCAAGATTATCCCAAAATGCATCTTATGGGTGAGGGGCCTGATGCCATTCTCAGTTTTAAGACATTCCTTTCTTTCATTAACAGACTGCTAGTGACTATATAACATCCAGCTGAAGACTGGGGGGTACTCTTTCTGCCCCCTTCTGACGCCTATGTCAGAAGCATTCTCTATCTAACTCCTTTATACTTTAATAAAACGTTATTACAGAAAAGCTCTGAGAGATCAAGCCTCGTCTCTGGCCCCAAATTGAATTCTTCTCCCCTGTGGGCCAAGAATCCCAGTGTCATGATTCAACAACAAGGTTTCAAAACTAATACTCTTGCAAATGTGTAAGAGTTTATGTGGTAAGCCTGAGAGCATATGGACTGTTGACAACGTTGACAATACAGAACCGGTGATCTTGTCCCAGTAAGATTAAAAGATATTGGTTTGGGAAGCTTACTGGATAGGAAGTCAAAGGGGAGAGTATCAGACTGAACTTTGTCATTAATTTTTCTTTAACCTCCAGAAGCTACCTTGCTCCAAGGAGGGCTTCATTTTCACATTTATAAAATAGACTTGCAGCTATTTCTGAGCAAGAAAATAGGGCTTATTTACTAAAGTTAAAATACTCTCATTTGTTGGCCTTTATTGCTGCTATTAATAAAAATAACCAGAAAAATATAGTCTCTATCCTTAGGAAAGTCTCAATCGAATAAAGCATGGCTAAAGTATGACTAACATTTATGACAGAATTGTTAATAGTCATAAGAAGGAAACACAGGGTTTGATGAAGACTCAAAGGAAGGAAAGAAGGAAGGAATATTCATTGTGTATTAGATTAGGCAGTAAATAATCATTGTGGTGACCTTTGAGATGGGCCTGAAGGTAGGATTTGGATGTCCAGCTGTGGTGAGAGGAATAGCAGGTGAAGGGAATGACCCAAGGAGGGGCCTGGTGATGTGACAAATAGGGGGTCACATTTAGCTGAGATTATGGGAACAGTAAAGTCGAGTGATATGGGATATGAATAGAAAAATAGATGGAGTCATATTATGATCTAACTGGTTTAGTGAGCTGGAACATTATTCTCTAGAAAGAGGCTGATTTTTTCACCTTGGGGCTACCCTGTTGGGAAGGCGGCTTTGTGCAGGATGGTCAGAGTGTCTAGAGGGGGTGCGACCAGGTAGGAGCTGGTGCAGTAGCCTGGGTGAGAATGGCAGTGTCAGTTAAGCAGGAAGGAAACGTAATATTTATTGAGCACTTGCCAGCTTCTAGGCACATTATATACACTGCCCCACGTGATTCCTGCCTGTGGGCACCACTAACTCGCAGCTACGCTTGAAGAAACAGAAACTCGGGGGTTGCTGAAGATCAAGAGTTGGTGTTCCAAGCTAAAGTGTCCTCCTGCGGCACACACACTGTTTTGTTTTTGTTTTTAATTAAGTTTTTATTTTGAGATAATTGTAGATGAAATAATGAGAAATAATTATGAGAAATATGAGAAATAACACAGAGAAATCCCGTGCACTTTTTTCTTAATTTTTCTAATGTAACATCTCCTGTGCTTCTCCTACTTTATGTATCTACCCTCCTCCAAACCCCTGACAATCAGTGATCTTTTTCTGTCTGTATATTTCTGCCTTTTCTATAATGTCATGTAATGAGAATAACAAAATATGTAGCTTTTGAAGACTAGGACCCATGTTCCTCAACTAGCAAAGAGTTTGAATTACAGCCTTTCCTATATCTTCTGATTTTTATAAAGGAATTTGATTTTCCACCTTTGCCAGTTTTTGCTAAATGGGAATAAATTTTTCTTTTGTTTGTTTTGTAGGGCAAACAATGTAGCTTCCAGAAACCAGGAAAACAGTCAATAAACTTACAGGGCTAGAAAGAACTACCCTGCACCTAACGTTAATTTACAAAGGCATTGTGATTCCCCCGGGGTCAATTCTTTGCTGCCTCACTGTATCAGGCCTCAAAAGCTACATTTCAGAGTTGAACAGCAGTTATCACCCAGGAAGTTTTCTAATTTAAAACTGCCTTCACTAATTAGTTCCTCTGCAACTTGTTTAGGAGTGAGGCAAATAATTTATTTCAAGGTTAGTAATCTCCCATCACTGAACACTCAATCAGTCTTAATAATGCCCAAAGCATCTTGTTAGAGAGAAGATTAGTTAATATATTGGGTCTTGGAGTCTGTCTCACACTGGGATGAAAAACTTAAGTTAGTTTTTTGCTGTAATAGCTTCTCCAAAGATTTAACTACTGATTGCTCAGGTTTGAAGCTCATTCAAAGTTTTTCTGAATCCCAGAAATATTAGAAGTGAAAACTACCTTAGCAATAATCAGGGCTGATCCTTCTGTTTGTGAGATGAGGGAACTAATAAATAAAGAATTGATTGGCTTAAGGTCATGGAGGTAGAAGTGCAATATTAAGAACCTGGTCCTCCTGATGATTAGGGAGGTTACACCTTGTAGGGTCCCATGATATTATAAAAAACAGAGGAAAGAAGCAAGGAGGGAGGAAAATAAAATTCAAATAACTAATCACACTGAAAGAGAATATTAAACATTTTATGATTAACTCATGACTATTCCCAAAGGACATTCTATTAAAAAAGACAATCATATTCTTGTGGAATTTTAGAAATATGTGATAGAGAAGTAAAGAATTTTTTAAAAAAAACGTCAGTGATTCCTGGTACTTTTTGACAGAGGCCGTAAGGGGAAGGAAATAGTCTTGAGCACTCAGGGAAATAATGACCCTTGCTCTCAACTAAATCAACTTTGCTTTCTATTTTGGCCAGCTTTTTTTTTTTTTTTTTAATTGAATCTTTTCTCTGAGATAGTTGACTGGTATAATCTGCTGAATGGGTATAGCAAATATATGCCAATATACTTAAATAGTTTCAATACATGTAAACTTTGTATGTGTATCAGTTCAGTTCAGTACAGAGACTGAACTGAACTGATACAAATATATGCAAATATACTTTATATAGTTTCAATGCATGTAAACTTTGTATGTGTATCAGTTCAGTCACTGTACTGTATCAGTTCAGTTCAGTTCAGTCACTCAGTTGTGTCTGACTCTTTGCAACCCCATGAATCGCAGCCACCCCATGAATCGCAGCCACCCCATGAATCGCAGCATGCCAGGCCTCCCTGTCAATCACCAACTCCCGGAGTTCACTCAAACTCACGTCCATGGAGTGGGTGATGCCCTCCAGCCATCTCATCCTCTGTCGTCCCCTTCTCCTCCTGCCCCCATCCCTCCCAGCATCAGAGTCTTTTCCAATGAGTCAACTCTTCGCATGAGGTGGCCAAAGTACTGGAGTTTCAGCGTTAGCATCAGTCCTTCCAAAGAACACCCAGGGCTGATCTCCTTTAGAATGGACTGGTTGGATCTCCTTGCAGTCCAAGGGACTCTCAAGAGTCTTCTCCAACACCACAGTTCAAAAGCATCAATTCTTCGGTGCTCTGCTTTCTTCACAGTCCAACTCTCACATCCATACATGACCACTGGAAAAACCATAGCCTTGACTAGACGGACCTTTGTTGGCAAAGTAATGTCTCTGTTTTTGAATCTAGGTTGGTCATAACTTTCCTTCCAAGGAGTAAGCATCTTTTAATTTCATGGCTGTAATTACCATCTGCAATGATTTCGGAGCCCTAAAAAATAAAGTCTGCCACTGTTTCCACTGTTTCCGCATCTATTTCCCATGAAGTGATGGGACCAGATGCCATGATATTTGTTTTCTGAATGTTGAGCTTTAAGCCAACTTTTTCACTCTCTTTCATTTTCATCAAGAGGCTTTTTGGTTCCCCCTACTTTCTGCCATAAGGCTGGTATCATCTGCATAGCTGAGGTTATTGATATTTCTCCCGGCAGTCTTGATTTCAGCTTGTGCTTCTTCCAGCTCAGCGTTTCTCATGATGTACTCTGTATAAAAGTTAAATAAGCAGGGTGACAATATGCAGCCTTGACATACTCCTTTTCCTATTTGGAACCAGTCTGTTGTTCCATATCCAGTTCTAGCTATTGCTTCCTGACCTGCATATAGGTTTCTAAAGAGGCAGGTCAGGTAGTCTGGTATTCCCATCTCTTTCACAATTTTCCACAATTTATTGTGATCCACACAGTCAAAGGCTTTGGCATATACTGTATACACACACATAAACACACTCAGAGAAAATATATGACAGAACAAACATTATACTAGTTTAGGGGCAAGTCCTGAACTGATGAAGTAATTTTGAATAGGTATTACAAGGCATAACAATGCTGTTTTAAGATAAAGGTGAGAGGATTGCAATAAAAAGCCATGAATAATTATGCAAAAAAGAAATATGGGTGGGCCCCTACTGTTATGGCACACACAATAGTCAACCCCAAATAGAATAGAGATTTAAATGTAGTACTTTATACTGTTAAAACTAGAAGAAAACATAGAGGGAAATATTCTTGACATTGGCAATGATTTTTTTAATGTGGCACCAAAAGCCCAGAAATCAAAAGCAAACATATACAAGTGGACTATATCAAAATGCTTCTGCACAGCAAAGAAAACTGTTATCATAATGAAAAGACAACTTGTGTTTGGAAAAATACTTGAAAATCATAGATCTGATAAGGAGTTAATGTCCAAAACATGTGAGGATCTCAAACATCCTAGTAGTAAAAAATATCAAAGAAGTTGATTTAAAAAATAGGAAAAGGACTGACTAGACAATTTTTTTCCCAAGGAAGACATACAAATGACCAATAGGTATATAAAAATATACTCCACATCACTAGTCATCAGGAGAGCGCAAATGAAAGCCATACTGAGGTATGGACTCATACTTGTTGGAACGACTATTGTCAAAAAGACAAGAGATGACAAATGCAGTCAAAGGTGTAGAGAAAAAGGACTCTCGTGCATTCTGGGGAAGGAAAATTATCACAGGCTTTATGGAGTAGAGTTTGGAGGTTTCTCTAAAAACAGAACTACCATATGATTCAGTAATTTCCTTTCTGAATATGTATCCAAAGAAAATGAAATCAGTACATTGAATATTCTAAATGTCCATTGATGAATGAATGGATAAAGAAATTGTGATATATCTTTATCTATACCTATGAGTTTAGAATGAAGGGAATCCTGTGTTTTGCAACAACATGGGCGAATCTGGAGGATAGTGTGCTCAGTCACCGAGCACAATTGTGTCCGACTCACTGCGACCCCCTCAGCCGTAGCCCACCAGGCTCCTCTGTCCGTGGGATTTCCCAGGCAAGAATCCTGGAGTGGCTTCCTCCTTCAGGGCTCTTCCCGTCCCAGAGCTTGAACCCACATGTCTTGTGTCTCCTGTTTTGCAAGCGGATTCTTTATCACTGTTGCCACCTGGTCAGCCCCTGGAGGATGTTATCTGAAGCAAATGAGCCAGGCATAAAAAGACAAACACTGCAGGATCCCACTTACATGTGAAACCTCAAAAAGTCAAATTCATAGAAATAGTGAGTAGAGCAAGGACAGGGAGGTGTGGGAAACAGGGAGATGCTGGTCAAAGTGTGTGAAGTTTAGTTAGGAAGGATGAGTGAGTCTGAGAAACCACCATGCTGCATGGTGGTCACGGTTAATGGTTATATTATACTGGAAGCTTGCCAAGAGAGTAGACCTCAGGCGACCTCCACACACACACACAATGATGTGAGAGAGCAGATGTGCTATTAGCGTGGATATAGTGCTCGTTGCACTGTGTATGTGTGTGAAACACTGTGCTTTACTTCTTCACAAATGTTCAGTCAGGTCTGACTCAGGGCAAAATTCACCCAGTGTTCTTGGGGTTTGTGGTTTAGAGAAGAGACAGGAAAATAAACAACTGCAAATATATGTAAATTATTCAGCATTATAAATACTACAAAGTGAGGATTCTAGATTATGGATACTTGGAAGGGTATGGATTCTGTAAGTAACTAGGGCAGGAGAGCCTGGCTGAAGGACAGTGCTTCTTGTTGAGCACATGTGTGAATACTTTAAGCACAGTATTAATTTTAGACACAACAAGGTGGCAAGATTTATCCAACAAAAGCATCTTTCCTTGTTATGCTGAAGTTGGACTGAGTTTTTTATGATTGTACACATATGGACACAAATAATGGTGGCTCAGATGGTAAAGCGTCTGTCTACAATGTGGGATGAAGGACAGTGCTTCTTGTTGAGCACATGTGTGAATACTTTAAGCACAGTATTAATTTTAGACACAACAAGGTGGCAAGATTTATCCAACAAAAGCATCTTTCCTTGTTATGCTGAAGTTGGACTGAGTTTTTTATGATTGTACACATATGGACACAAATAATGGTGGCTCAGATGGTAAAGCGTCTGTCTACAATGTGGGAAACCTGGGTTCGATCCCTGGGTCGGGAAGATTCCCTGGAGAAGGAAACGGCAACCCACTCCAGTACTCTTGCCTAGAAAATCCCATGGATGGAGGAGCTTGGTGCAGGCTACTGTCTATGGGGTCACAAAGAGTTGGGCACGACTGAGTGACTTCACTTCACTTCAATTATATAGAAAAAGTTTTTTAAATCATTCATAAACAATGTCACTTATTATATTTAATATGTTTACAGATGGAAATAATTCTCTTAAATTTCTATTAGAAGGCTATATTAATTCATGTCTGTTACTAAAAAGAGTCAAAATCCCTAAAGTATATAGAAGGAAAATAAAAACTCCATTCAACCTACCCCTTTACATTTAACCTTCTTCAGGTTCAACTGATGACCCAGAGGGATGGGATGAGGAGGGAGATGGGAGGGGGGTTCAGGATGGGGAACACATGTACACACATAGCTGATTCATGTCAATGTATGGCAAAAACCACTACAATTTTGTAAAGTAATTAGCCTCCAATTAAAATAAATTAATTAAAAAACATAACAAACAAACAAAAACCAATCAGCTTCTTTCATCTTTTTAAGTAGACTAATATTTTTTAAGGTTAAGTTTAATTTCAGGATGAAATTTATTGGAAAGTACAGAAGATAAATCCTTTTAACAATTTTTTTCTTTTATATTTGCCTGAAAAAGACAGAGTATTATAATGTTGTTGTTTAGTCACTCAGCCGGGTCTGATTCTTTAGTGACCTCACAGCGAGCCCGCCAGGCTCCTCTGTCTATGGGACTGTCCAGGCAAGAATTCTGGGGTGAGTTGCCATTTCCCCCTCCAGGGGATCTTCTGACCAAAGGATTGAACCCGCGTCCTCTGCATTGGCAGGCAGATTCTTTACCACTGAGCCACTTGGGAACCCTGGTGTTATAATGTTTGCTTACAATTACATTTCCATGATTGATTACGTTATCTTTCTTGAACGCAGGGACAACACGTTTGTTTACTTTTGGGATCTTCTGACCAAAGGATTGAACCCGTGTCCTCTGCATTGGCAGGCAGATTCTTTACCATTGAGCCACTTGGGAACCCTGGTGTTATAATGTTTGCTTACAATTACATTTCCATGATTGATTACGTTATCTTTCTTGAACGCAGGGACAACACGTTTGTTTACTTTTGATTTTTAAAATCAGCAATGCCTATTTGTCTTACCATTCATACATCTCTAATATTCATGTCAGAGCACTACTTGATAAAATTTATAGAATTAGATAGGAATTTCACATTACCAGAAAAGCTGCAATTTCTGAGATTTTATGCCATCTTCCCTAAAGGATACTAAAAGCACCTCAGTGTTCAAAAATAAAGAAATCAAACAATATTAATATCAATTCTAAAATTATATATTATCTATTTTAAACAAGGTTCTGAACACTTTATGTGTTTTAACTTATTTTGCAAATTATTCATAGAATGCTTAAATACAGTTGCTATTTGCTATTTTTAAAAACAATTTTACTTCTTAGAGAAATGTCTATCTTATACACTTTTTATTTTAGTTATCTGACATTTAAGAAAGTTTTCCACTGCCCTAGGCAGGTTTTTATCTCTTTCAATTGAGGTTTGAGTGAGATAATATCCATAAAATTGTCAACTCTGTGCCTGGAATTCAGCAAGAACTTGCCATAGTAACCATTCTTTTTATTAAGTATTGAGAGTGGAGGACAGATGTGGAGGGAATCCTGAGTTCTTGGTGTTGATGGTGCTTTGCACGTGTGTCTTTTTGAATCATAGTTTTCTCAGTTATATGTTCAGTAGTGGTGATTCTATTTTTAGAATTTTTTAAAGGAATCTCCATACTCTTCTCCAAGTGGCTGTATCAATTTACATTCCCATCAACAATGCAAGAGAACTCCTTTTTCTCCACACCCTCTCCAGCATCTATTGTTTGTAGGTTTTTTGATGATGGCCATTCTGATCAATGTAGATTGGCACCTCATTGTAGCTTTGATTTGCCTTTCTCCTGTATGGATGTGAGAGCTGCACTATAAAGAAAGTTGAGTGCAGAAGATTTGATGCTTTTGAACTGGAGAAGACTCTTGAGAGTCCCTTGGACTCCAAGGAGATCCACCCAGTCCATCCTAAAGGAGATCAGTCCTAGGTGTTCATTGGAAGCGCTAATGTTGAAGCTGAAACTCCGATAATTTGGCCACCTGATACGAAGGACAAACTCATTTGAAAAGACCCTGATGCTGGGAAAGATTGAAGGCAGGAGGAGAAGGGGATGACAGAGAATGAGATGGTTGGATGGCATCACTGACTCAATGAACATGAGTTTAAGTAAACTCTGGGAGTTGGTGATGGACAGGGAAGCCTGGCGTGCTGCAGCCTATGGGTTCACAAAGAGTCAGACACGACTGAGCCACTGAACTGAACTGAACTGATCTATTTTACATATGATAATGCATATGGTAATGTGATTCCGTACTCCTCTCTCAATTCACCTCCCCCTTTCCTGCCCCCACTGTGTCCATAGATCTGTACTCTATGCCTGTGTCTCTGCTGCTGCCTGTAGAGATGCAGAGGAGCCTGGTGGGCTCCAGTCCATGGAGTCACAAAAGCTGGACACGGCTGAGCGTCTGAGCACAGAGGTTCATCAGCACCATTTTTCTAGGGCCCATCAGTTGTGTCGCTCAGTCGTGTCCGACTCAACCCCATGAATTACAGTATGCCAGGCCTCCCTGCCCATCACCAACTCCCGGAGTTCACTCAGACTCATGTCCATCGAGTCTGTGATGCCATCCAGCCATCTCATCCTTTGTCGTCCCCTTCTCTTCCTGCCCCCAATCCCTCCCAGCATCAGAGTCTTTTCCAATGAGTCAACTCTTTGCGTTAAGTGGCCGAAGTACTGGAGTTTCAGCTTCAGCATCAGTCTTTCCAAAGAACACCCAGGGCTGATCTTGTTTAAAATGGACTGGTTGGATCTCCTTGCAGTCCAAGGGACTCTCAAGAGTCTTGTCCAACACCACAGCTCAAAAGCATCAATTCTTCGGCACTCACTTTCTTCACAGTCCAACTCTCACATCCATACATGACCACAGGAAAAACCATAGCCTTGACTAAATGGACCTTAGTCAGCAAAGTAATGTCTCTGCATTTGAATATGCTATCTAGGTTGGTCATAACTTTCCTTCCAAGGAGTAAGCATCTTTTAATTTCATGGCTGCAATCACCATCCGCAGTGATTTTAGAGCCCCCCAAAATAAAGTCTGACACTGTTTCCACTGTTTCCCCATCTATTTCCCATGAAGTGATGGGACCAAAAGCCATGATCTTAGTTTTCTGAATGTTGAGCTTTAAGCCATCTTTTTCGCTCTCCTCTTTCACTTTCATCAAGAGGCTTTTTAGTTCCTCTTCACTTTCTGCCATAAGGGTGGTGTCATCTGCATATCTGAGGTTATTGATAATTCTCCTGGCAATCTTGATTCCAGCTTATGCTTCTTCCAGCTCAACGTTTCTCATGGTGTACTCTGCATATAAGTTAAATAAGCAGGGTGACAGTATACAGCCTTGATATACACCTTTTCCTATTTGGAACCAGTCTGTTGTTCCATGTCCAGTTCTAACTGTTGCTTCCTGATGTGCATATAGATTTCTCAAGAGGTAGGTCAGGTGCTCTGGTATTCCCATGCTTTTCAGAATTTTCCACAGTTATTGTGATCCACACAGTCAAAGGCTTTGGCATAGTCCATAAAGCAGAAATAGATGTTTTTCTGGAACTCTCTTGCTTTTGCTATGATCCAGCAGATTTTGGCAATTTGATCTCTGGTTCCTCTGCCTTTTCTAAAGCCAACTTGAACATCTGGAAATTCACAGTTCACGTATTGCTGAAGCCTGGCTTGGAAAATTTTGAGCATTACTTTACTAGCATGTGAGATGAGTGCAATTGTGTGGTAGTTTGAGCATTCTTTGGCATTGCCTTTCTTTGGGATTGGAATGAAAGCTGACCTTTTCCAGTCCTGTGGCCACTGCTTAGTTTTCCAAATTTGCTGGCAGATTGAGTGCAGCACTTTCACAGCATCATCTTTCAGGATTTGAAACAGCTCAACTGGAATTCCATCACCTCTGCTAGCTTTGCTCATAGTGATGCTTTCTAAGGCCCACTTGACTTCGCATTCCTAGATATCTGGCTCTAGGTGAGTGATCACACCATCATGATTATCTGGGTCATGAAGATCATTTTTGTACAGTTCTTCTGTGTATTCTTTCCACCTCTTCTTAATATCTTCTGCTTCTGTTAGGTCTAGACCATTTCTGTCCTTTATTGAGCCCATCTTTGCATGAAATGTTCCCTTGGTATCTCTAATTTTCTTGAAGAGATCTCTAGTCTTTCCCATTCTGTTGTTTTCCTCTATTTCTTTGCATTGATCGCTGAGGAAGGCTCTTATCTCTCCTTGTTAGTCTTTGGAACTGTGCATTCAGATGCTTATATCTTTACTTTTCTCCTTTGCTTTTCACTTCTCTTCTTTTAACAGTATTTGTAAGGCCTCCTCAGACAGCCATTTTGCTTGTTTGCATTTCTTTTCCATGGGGATGGTCTTGCTCCCTGTCTCCTGTACAATGTAACAAACCTCCATCCATAGTTCATCAGGCACTCTATCTATCAGATCAAGTCCCTTAAATCTATTTCTCACTTCCACTGTATAATCATAAGGGATTTGATTTAGGTCATACCTGAATGGTCTAGTGGTTTTCCCTACTTTTTTCCAATTTAAGTCTGAATTTGGCAATAAGGAGTTCATGATCTGAGCCATTCAGCTCCTGGTCTTGTTTTTGCTGATTGTATAGAGTTTCTCCATCTTTGGCTGCAAAGAATATACTTAATACGTATGCATTAATATACAATGCTTGTTTTTTCCTCTCTGACTTAGTTCACTCTGTATAGCAGGCTCTAGGTTCATTCACCTCCCTAGAACTGACTCAAATGTGTTCCTTTTAGTGACTGAATAATATTCCATTGTGTGTATATACCACAGCTTCTTTATCCATTCATCTGTTGATGGGCATCTAGGTTGCTTCCACGTCCTGGCTATTGTAAATAGTGCTGCAATGAACACTGGGCTACGTGTGTATTTACACTATTATTTATTGCAGTCATAATGCACACTGGATCCTCACAGCTTCTGGGTCTTTACACTGAAATCTGACTCAAAGTCCTCCATGTGGAGCACTGCCCAGTTCATGGCGACAACCCTTGAATTCCACTGTTTTGATTTAACGTACAAGTGAGATTCTGCAGTATTTTTTTCTGCCTCTGGATCTTTCATTTTGCAATATGCTCTCCAGGTTTATCCAGATAGCAAGGTTCCCCTCTCGCTTATGGCTGAATAATAATAGACTTGATCCACAGTGTTCTACAAGTCACCTCTGTCTGTCCCACACTCTGGGATCAGATTTGCGCAATTAATCTCTTTTTTCCCTCCAAGGTTGAGTGTTGTCCAAGGACACTCTCTAGTTCTCTGTGCATAAATTTGCATTTATGTGCCCACATTTGTGCTATCCTTATACTTCATAAAATAGCAAGAATTAAATTAGGCACACAGCCTAAACTTACCCATAGTCATACCTGTTTCAATTCTGGAGGAAATGAGGAAACAATGTGATATGTTTTAAAGCACTGGAGTAAAAATATGACACAAGATCCATGGACTGTAGCCCACCAGGCTCCCCTGTCCATGCGATTCTCCATGCAAGAATGCTGGAGTGGGTTGCCATTCCCTTCTCCAGGGATCTTCCCAACTCAGGGATCGAACTTGTGTCTCTTACATTGGCATGCAGATCTTGAGACCAATGTGGTCTTTTTAAAAAATTTATTTATTTTAATTGGAGGCTAATTACTTTACAATATTATAGTGGTTTTTCCCATACATTGACATGAATCCACATATTTTAGGCTTTGTGTCTCTGAGGTGCTGAATTAAGGTGTTTCAACCAAGGTAGGAAAAGCTGCAAGCTGTAACCAAATGCAAAACTACTGGAATACAATTGCTAATTAAATGAATAAGCGTTTCTAAGGTGACACTGACAGGGAGAGGGAGGGAAGACAGAAAGGAACAAGCAAGCCTTTTACCCTCTTCTAGCTAGCTAGCCTCCTTCTCCCTCTGTTCAGCTCCCTTAGTATAACTCGCAGGCAAACTTCCCAGGTCTTGCATGAAAATTTGCATCATCTCACCGCTCTTCAAGTGTATCCCAGAGTAGTCCTTGTACTCTCCCTCTAAGTTCTGGTTGGATATTATCTCTTGTACTTGGAAGCAAAGAAAAATGTTGTATGGTCTCTATTTCATTATTGTAATTGTTCTTCAGTAGCTAATTTCTGTGCATCTCTTTGCAATCCCATGGACTGCAGCAGCCAGGCTTCCCTTTCCTTCGCTATCTCCTGGAGTTTGCTCAGACTCGTGTCCAATGAGTCGGTGATACCGTCCAGCCATCACATCCTCTGTCATTGTGGTGGTGGTTGAGTCGCTAAGGTGTGTCTGACTCTTGCGACCCCATGGACTGTAGCCCACCAGGTTCCTCTGTCCATGGGATTCTCCAGGCAAGAATACCAGAGTGGGTTGCCATGCCCTTCTGCAGGGGATCTTCCCAACCTAGGAACCGAACCGGGGTCTCCTGCGTTGCAGGCAGTTTCTTTACCAACTGAGCTGTGGACTACAAATTATTCTTGAGCATCGGTTGTGTGCTGATTATTCTTTTGCTATTCCTCTCTGCCAAACTCTCTTTTATCACAAATGCAGGCATGGAAGTCACTCAGCTAAAGGGTTTTACAGATCAACTGGACCAATTATATTCATGATGAGAGTTCTCTTCCTACTTCATCCCAGAAAGATAACTGGCATTAAAATTGGTCACTTGGCACCAGGATAGCATGTGGCATGTTCTTTGTTTTTAGCAGCAAATCCCAAAGGGATTCACAGGCTTATATTTTCTCCCAGTATTGTTACCTTTGGAAAACGGATTCCTGTGGAGTGAATAGAATGCGCTTTTGAGTCTAACGTAATCTGAAAAAATTGGGGCTTTAGTTGAAATTCAAATGAGGAAATTATTTATAATTCACAAAGCAATTACCTTGTTGAATTGACCAGGCAAAAAAGGTCAGTAAATCACCATATGGGCAAAAACAAAACACTTTACAATATAACCAAATCATAATATATTTCCATTTCATGAAATACAGTAAGGTTTTCTTTCCTATAGTTATAATTGATGAAGAAAGCAGAAAGAAAGAAGTGAAGTCGCTCAGTTGTGTCCGACTCTTTGGATCTCATGGACTCTAACCTGCCAGGCTCCTCCATCCATGGGATTTTCCAGGCATCATGATGAGAGTTCTCTTCCTACTTCATCCCAGAAAGATAACTGGCATTAAAATTGGTCACTTGGCACCAGGATAGCATGTGGCATGTTCTTTGTTTTTAGCAGCAAATCCCAAAGGGATTCACAGGCTTATATTTTCTCCCAGTATTGTTACCTTTGGAAAACGGATTCCTGTGGAGTGAATAGAATGCGCTTTTGAGTCTAACGTAATCTGAAAAAATTGGGGCTTTAGTTGAAATTCAAATGAGGAAATTATTTATAATTCACAAAGCAATTACCTTGTTGAATTGACCAGGCAAAAAAGGTCAGTAAATCACCATATGGGCAAAAACAAAACACTTTAAAATATAACCAAATCATAATATATTTCCATTTCATGAAATACAGTAAGGTTTTCTTTCCTATAGTTATAATTGATGAAGAAAGCAGAAAGAAAGAAGTGAAGTCGCTCAGTTGTGTCCGACTCTTTGGATCTCATGGACTCTAACCTGCCAGGCTCCTCCATCCATGGGATTTTCCAGGCAAGAATACTGGAGTGGGTTGCCATTTCCTTCCCCAGGGGATCTTCCTGACCCAGGGATCAAACCCTAGTCTCCCACACTGCAGGCAGACTGAAATGCTTTCAAATGTCTTTTCTTTCATTCTTGTTCTCCTTTTCAGTGAAACAGATAATTAGATTTATACTTTATGGATGTTTTCATTCTCATAAACCCTGAGTAGTTGCATATAGCTCTGTGTGGCCCATTGTCTCCTTTTATCTTGTAGTGAGCTGATCCATCCTTAATGTCAGTAAGAGTAGAATGATGCTAAAGATGAAACTTCAGTACTTTGGCCACCTCATGCGAAGAGTTGACTCATTGGAAAAGACTCTGATTCTGGGAGAGATTGGGGGCAGGAGGAGAAGGGGACGACCGAGGATGAGATGGCTGGATGGCATCACTGACTCGATGGACGTGAGTCTGAGTGAACTCCGAGAGATGGTAATGAACAGGGAGGCCTGGCGCACTGCGATTCATGGGGTCGCAAAGAGTCGGACACGACTGAGCGACTGAACTGAACTGAACTGAATATTGGTCAATATTTTCATGACTTTGAGATGTTTCTTTCTATATGTTGTGAAGTTAATGGGATAGAAGCTCTTTAAGAGAAAGAGAAAAATTTTATATGTCTATCAATCTAGCTCTATGTATACCTATATCTTTGTCTATATTTATATCTATTTCCATATATAATATATCCATCTATATTTATAGTTCTATATACATTTCACTTTTCTTTTTTAACATCTAAGATTTATGTATAAAATACAGATGTAGATGAATATATTTAGGCATTTCTTTAGGATCATATTGTGCTATTATAATTATAACTCAAAAAGTACCTGATTAAATTATCAAACTGAATGACACAGATTGCAAACACATTAACCCTGAAGAGGACTGAGAGATCACAAAGACCTCAGCTACTTTTGGATAACCACCCCAAAACCATCTACCTCTTAAATTGGTCTTCTGATAATGAGAGATGAGGAGAAATATTCTGTGGGAAGAAAGTTTCTGCATGTCCCTTCTAACAAGGCATGCAACCAGCTTTAAGTCTAAGAATGAATGGCTAGTAAGGGTACCTCAAAAATCTCTTTTGTGTCTTTATACATATAAGACTACTGTGTAGTATATTGTGAGGGCTTCCCTGGTAGCTCAGTGATAAAGAATCAGCCTGCAATGCAGGAGATGCAAGTTTGATTCCTGGGTTGGGAAGATCCCCTGGAGTGGGGCATGACAACCCGTACCAGCATTCTTGCCTGGAGAAATCCATGGACAGAGGAGCCTGATAGGCTATAGTCTATGGGGTTGCAAAGAGTTGGACACGATTGAGTGACTAAGAGTTTCTCTGAAGTCTCACTGAATTGAGAAGGTAGGTGAGAAAATAAAGCTTTAGAGGTTATCATTTTATTTCAAATGGCAACAACCAACTCAGATCAGAATCCAGATTTCTTGATTCTTGACCTTAAGCAACTTCCAGGAAGATGCTTTGTTAAAAAGGATCGTGGCTCCCGACACTCCTGAAATTCTAAGAGAACTGAAACATCACTTATTCCAATCCTCATTTTCTTATTCTAAATAAATTCTACTTTGATAATAAATGTAGCATTAACATTTTTAATTAAAATTATGGATTCCAATCATCAAAAAGATACAGTTCCAAGAAAGCAATTATTTATATTTTTTAGCTTAAGTCCATCACCTAAAACTTCCCAGGTAGTGCAGTGGTAAAGAATCCGCCTGCCAATGCAGGAGATGTAAGATATGCAGGTTCCATCCCTGAGTCAGGAAGATCCCCTGGAGATGGAAATGGCAACCCATTCCAATATTCTTGCCTGGGAGATTTCATGGACAGAGGAGCCTGGCAGATTACACAGTACATGGGGTCACAAAGAGTCAAATGCAACTGAGTATGCACACTCATGCATACACATGCACACACTCATCACTTAAAAATATATATTTTATTTTTTTATTGGGCATAAGAGGTTTTCAAAGCCTTGGCTCTAATAACAGAAATATATCCATGCCTGTTCAGAACCCTGAAAATCCTAATTTAGCCCCTTTTTGATTATGGTGTTATGTTTCTTGCGAGTCGTACCATAGACAAGCCGAGATGGTTCTTCCCCCATTGCTGGGGGCAGAAATGCGTCTACTTTCGAAGGAAAGAAGGCTGTTAGAGGCTGAATTCCATAACTTCATGTATTAAATGATCATAAACTTGGTGGCCTAAAGCAGTAAAAGTTTATTCTCTCATAGTTCTGGAGCTCAGAACTCAATGGCACTGGGTTAGAATCCACAGAGCCACGGTCCACACAGAGGCTCTCGGGGGGCTTCTCTGCCTTGTCTCAGGCTGTCTGGAGCCGCCGCCATCCCCTGTGGTCGGATCACGCTGAGCTCGGCGTCTCTCGCCGCGCTCTTCCTTTGCTGGGTCTGCAGTCAAACACCCCTTACCTCCTTTCTACAAAGATATTTGTGGTTGGATTTAGGGCCCACCCTGAGAACCTTCTTATTTCAAAATTCCTAATTTTTACCTTGATGATCCTTCACCCATAAAGTAAATCCCCATGAACCAGCAATTAGTAAAACACTAATTTGAAAAGATACGTGTGTCCCAATGTTCCTAGCAGCACTGTCTACAAAAGACAAGATATGGAAGCAATGCAAGTGCCCATCAACAGATGAATGGGTAAAGATGTAATATACATATGTACATAGCAGAATATTGCAAGCTACAAAAATTAATGAAATTCTGCCATTTACAACAATGTAGATTAATCTAGAAAATGCTAAGTTAAGTAAGATGAAGATAAATACTGTATGACATCACATATGTAGAATTTAAAAAGTAATACAAATGAATATATATATATGCAAAACAGAAATAGACTTACAGCTACAAGAAACTAACTAGTGGTTACCAATGGGGAAATGAAGGTAAAGGGTCAGATTAGGGATATGGGATTAAGAGATACAAATTACTACGTATAAAATAGATAAGCAACAAAGATATGATGTACAGCACAGAGAATCATAGCAAGTATCTTGTAATAACTTTTAATAGAGTATAATCTGTAAAAATGCTGAATCATTATGCTGTACACCTGAAATTAATGTAATAATGTAAATCCACTAAACTTCAACTTTAAGAAAAAGAGCTTGAACATCTTAATGGGCCATACTCTGCCTACCACATTCCCCCAAATCATTTAGTTTGTTAAGTTTAGTTTTTTGTTTTTAATTCTTATTGCTGTAAGAAATTAAACCACATTTTGAACACAATTATCCATTAATTAATATTTTCACTTACTTTCAGCATGCATTTGAATGTCATACATACATAGATATGGTCTCAAATTCCTATTATCTAAGCAAACCTATTGTATTATTCAAGTTATACATTTTATTATTTCTTTTACTTTATTTTTAGCTGTGTTCTTGGTTTTGAGGATTAAAAGTTAAATAAAAGTATTGCCTTCAAAGAAATTTGCATAAATGCACATTCAAGGTTATTCCAAAGTGTGGCTATGCTAATAAAAGTATGCTTCTTCAGGTAATTCACTAGTAAAAACAAAGGATTTCAGAGCTCAAACGCCAACCCCCTTTTTCATGTCTTCCACATGCTCCCAATCGCTCTAGCTGCAAACAAAAAAGAAGATGAACAAATCACCATCTCTCAAAAGGAGGATGATTAGGAAAAAATGCATGGTAACAAACTATATTATGCTCATAATCTGATCTTTCAAGGCAGCATAGAAAGATTTCAGTTTTCTAACAGGAACAATTTCCAGTTCAGCATAAACAATTTTTTTAAATGAACACGGTATATGCATCAGTTGAGTATTTAAACAACCTAAAATGACATATAATTGGGGAGCTGATAACACCAATACCTTAAATCATGACATATTGATCAATTTTTTACAGAAAGGAATGAAAAAAACTCAAACTCAATGGATGAAAAAATTTATACCACAGTGAAGGAATTCATACTTTTGGGATTTATGACAGACCCATGGTTACAGAGAGTTCTCTTTTATATCTTCTTCATCATATATATCAGCAGTCTTTTAGGGAACATCACCCTGATTTCTCTGATCTGTGCTGATTCTCGGCTCCACACACCCATGTATTTCTTCACTGGGAATCTTTCGTTCCTGGATCTCTGGTATGCTTCCGTCTATGGCCCCCAAATCCTGATGACCTGCATCTCTGATGACAAGCACATCTCTTTTGCTGGCTGCTTAGCTCAGTTCTTCTCTGCAGGACTGGCCTACACTGAGTGCTACCTGTTGGCTGCCATGGCTTATGACCGCTATGTGGCCATCTCTAACCCGTTGCTTTACTCCCAGGCCATGTCCCCAAGTTTATGTGTCAGTCTTGTTGCAGCTTCCTACTCTAGTGGCTTTGTGAACTCAACCATCATCACCAGTGAAATATTTACCTTGAGCTTCTGCGGGAACAACGTCATTGATGATTTCTTCTGTGACCTGCCCCCCCTTGTCAAGTTGGCCTGTGATATGAAGGAAAGCTACCAGGCCGTGCTGTATTTCATACTTGCCTCCAGCATCATCACTCCCGCCATGCTTAACCTTGCCTCCTATCTCTTGATCATCACTGCCCTCTTGAAGATCTGCTCCACCCAAGGCTGCTTGAAGCCTTCTCCACCTGTGGCTCTCACCTGACAGCTGTCACCTTGTACTATGGGTCAATTCTCTTCATTTACTCCCGGCCAAGTACAAGCTATGCCCTGGAGAGGGTTAGGGTTAGCCGTGTTTTGCACAGTGGTGATTTCCTTGTTGAATCGCTTGATCTGTAGCTTAAGAAATAAAGATGTTAAAGATGCCTTGAGGAAAATGTTAGATAGAGCAAATTTTCTTTAGCAAAGGCTTTGGTAAACAGAGTGTTTTATTTTTTATTTTTTTTGCTTGTTTTGTGTTTTGCAGATTAGTTTCTATTTTATTGATAACAGTCTGTAAATCTCAGAAATAAATAAATTAAGCAAAAGATAAAATCACTGAATAATGTAGAAATACAAGCCTGTATTTGTCTTTTTAAGTCAGCACTGACGTTCTTGAATATTTTTTTTTAACTTTACAATATTGTATTGGTTTTGCCATACTTCAACATGAATCCTCCACAGGTGTACGTGTGTTCCCAATCCTGAACTCCCCTCCCTCCTCCCTCCCCATACCATCCCTCTGGGTCATCCCACTGCTGGTGGGAATACAAACTAGTACAGCCACTATGGAGAACAGTGTGGAGATTCCTTCAGTTCAGTTCAGTTCAGTCGCTCAGTTGTGTCCAACTCTTTGCGACCCCATGAATCGCAACACGCCAGGCCTCCCTGGTCATTACCATCTCTTGGAGTTCACTCAGATTCACACCAATTGAGTCCATGATGCCATCCAGCCATCTCATCCTCGGTCGTCCCCTTCTCCTCCTGCCCTCAATGCCTCCCAGCATCAGAGTCTTTTCCAAAGAGTCAACTCTTCACATGAGGTGGCCAAAGTACTGGAGTTTCAGCTTTAGCATCATTTCTTCCAAAGAAATCCCAGGGTTGATCTCCTTCAGAATGGACTGGTTGGATCTCCTTGCAGTCCAAGGGACTCTCAAGAGTCTTCTCCAACACCACAGTTTAAAAGCATCACATCTTCGGTGCTCAGCCTTCTTCACAGTCCAACTCTCATATCCATACATGACCACAGGAAAAACCATAGCCTTGACTAGATGGACCTTAGTCAGCAAAGTAATGTCTCTGCTTTTGAAAATGCTGTCTAGGTTGGTCATAACTTTTCTTCCAAGGAGTAAGCATCTTTTAATTTCATGGCTGCAGTCACCATCTGCAGTGATTTTGGAGCCCAAAAAAATAAAGTCTGGCACTGTTTCCACTTATATTCAAAAGCAGAGACATTACTTTGCTGATTAAGGTCCGTCTTGTCAAGGCTATGGTTTTTTCAGTAGTCACGTATGGATGTGAGAGTTGGACTGTGAAGAAGGCTGAGCGCCAAAGAATTGATGCTTTTGAACTGTGGTGTTGGAGAAAACTCTTGAGAGTCCCTTGGACTGCAAAGAGATCCAACCAGTCCATTCTAAAGGAGATCAGCCCTGGGATTTCTTTGGAAGGAATGATGCTAAAGCTGAAACTCCAATACTTTGGCCACCTCATGTGAAGAGTTGACTCATTGGAAAAGACTCTGATGCTGGGAGGGATTGGGGGCAGGAGGAGAAGGGGACAACAGAGGATGAGATGGCTGGATGGCATCACTGACTCGATGGACATGAGTCTAAGTGAACTCCGGGAGTTGGTGATGGACAGGGAGGCTACAGTCCATGGGGTTGCAAAGAGTCAGATATGACCGAGTGACTTCACTTTCTAGGACAAGGATTTATCATTGGATGTGAGAATGAAGGGAAAGAAACAAAACCAAACTAGAATAACTTACTGTAGTAAGGTGAGAACCTCTCAAAATATGGACCCATCAGCAGGATGGAGCTTAGAGGCTGTTAAAAAATGGGCCTTGATTGTATCATCTAGTCAGTGCTAGATGATACCTAGTAGTGCTTAAAGCTAGATCTATTCTTGGACTTTTGTGTAGTATGAATCATTAAGTTCTGTTTGCCTAAGCCAACTGGTCAAACGGAGAAGGCACTGGCGACCCACTCCAGTACTTTTGCCTGGAAAATCCCATGGATGGAGAGCCTGGTGGGCTGCAGTCCATGGTATCGCTAAGAGTCAGACACAACTGAGCGACTTGACTTTCACTTTTCACTTTCATACATTGGAGAAGGAAATGGCAACCCACTCCAGTGTTCTTGCCTGAAGAATCTCAGGGACGGGGGAGCCTGGTGGGCTGCCATCTATGGGGTCGCACAGAGTCGGACACGATTGATGTGACTTAGCAGCAGCAGCAGGGAGGCCTGGTGCGCTGCGATTCATGGGGTGGCAAAGAGTCAGACACGGCTAAGCGACTGAACTGAACTGAACTGAACCAAAGTTATTTAACCACAAAATCCTTTAATTAAAAAAAATATCTTAGGATCAATGTACTAAGGCGTATACTTTGGCCTCTTCATTCTTTCCAGTCTTTATGCTGTCATGATGCTCTGGCATCTGATCAAATATCCCACTTCCTTCATCTTTCTCTGCTCCTTTTCCACCTTGATGGTATTGTCTGCCTGGTATCCCATGTTCTAACCACAATAAGCTTGTTATTCCCCCACATATGCAAGTACATTTAAAAAAAAAAAAGCCTCAGCTTGGATTATGTTGCACTTCCATTTCTGCCTTGGGAAGCTTCCTTGCTATCTTAGGGAAAAAAAGTCAATCACTGCCTCCTCTATACTTCTTCTGCAATTAAAGTATGCATTTATAATTTTTATAATTATACTTTGTTGTAGCTATGTATTTGTGTGTATTTTTTCCACTATATTTGGAACTATCTATAGACAGATAATATACTGCCTATATATGTATTTCCAGTGCCTAGCAGGCAATGGCAACCCACTCCAGTACTCTTGCCTGGCAAATCCCATGGACGGAGGAGCCTGGTAGGCTGCAGTCCGTGGGGTCGCTAGGAGTCGGACACAACTGAGCGACTTCACTTTCACTTTTCACTTTCATACATTGGAGAAGGAAATGGCAACCCACTCCAGTGTTCTTGCCTGGAGAATCCCAGGGATAGGGGAGCCTGGTGGGCTGCCATCTCTGGGGTCGCACAGAGTCGGACACGACTGAAGTGACTTAGCAGCAGCAGCAGCACAATGCTAGCTGTAGCAGGAGAAAAATTCTGAATTTAATTCAATTCATTATAATGAATTCAATTGAATTGAATTCAGTTCAGATAATCATGCAAATATCCATCTGTAGAAAAAAAAAGAATCTAGAAGATAATACTATTAGTTTGCTTGATATGAGTGTGCCCAATATAATATAATGGTTGGTTTACTGACTCATTCATTCATTTGAAGATTATTTTTCAGTGAACATATGTTTTGTGCAGGCTACTCAGGAGATATGCAAAGTTTAATCAAGCATAGTCATAATCTCAAAGCTTTGGGGAAGTCTGAAACATAGACATCAACCTTGACAATGCCCTCACCTGGCTGCTTGTATCAAATCTGTCATCAAAGATCCTCCATCTTAAGTATTTCTCAACTCTGACACTTTTCTCCATCACCACTGCTACCTCCCTCATCCAAGGAAGTAGCATCTCTCCTGGACCACTGTAATCACCTGGTTTCCTCAAAATCACTCTAATCCCATCCAATCGCTTCTCCACACATCAGCAGAATGATCTTTCCTAAAAACCCTACAATGCTTAAAATCCTTCAATAGCTTCCTATTACTCGTACATAAAGACCCAAATCATTAACATACCTGCAATGTCTTAGATGGTCCATCCTGTGTTAATAGTCAACTTTTCCTTGCAACATTGGCCCCTGGCTTCCCGTATCCTAGACAAACTGACCTTCCTTTCATGCACCATGTTTCATGTTTATTTTACCTGGAATGATCTTTCTTCTTACTAGATGCTGACATAATTACTCATAATTTTGAATTAAACTCCATTAGTTTTTCCTTAGGGAAGACCCCCTAACCCCCACCTCCAATCTAGGTCAGCTTCTTTCTTAATTTGCCCTCAATAGAGCTATGTTTCTTTCTTTCTTAGCAGATAATTCAGTTTGTAATTATACATTTATATGATTGTGTAATTAATATCTGTCTCTTCCAATTAATTACAAGCTTCATGAAGGCAGTTAGTTTGGGGGGGCTTGTGCTTGTCACTGTATACTCAGCATCTAGCACAAATACTATGTATAGCAACATAAATAACATAACATAGAAATAAACAGGTGCCATAAAGAAGATTCATTAAAATGTTAACTGAACTCAGAAGAGAAGAGGTAACATTTAGCTGAAAGAAACAATTAAGTTTCTATGGCAGTAAAAGTCAATGTGGCTGCACCTTGGAGTCTCGTGGGGAACTTGAAGGCATACTGATGTAGGGTCCTCAAAATATTAAAGAATTACTATATGATCCCCTAGTTTCACTTCTGAGTATACACACAAAAGGAGTGAAACCCTTCCCAAGTCCCTTCCTAAGGACTCAAATACATATTTATATACCAAAGTTCACAGTAGCATATTCACAGAAGCCAAAGGTAGAAGCAATTCAAGTGTCCCTCAACAGATGAACAGATAGACTAAATGTGGTATATACACAGAGTGCAGTATTGTTCACCCTTAAAGAGGAAATTCTAATACATGTCACAACATGGATAAAACTTGAAGACATTATGCTAAGTGGAAAGGCAGACACAACAGGACAAATGTATGATTCCACTTACAAGAGGTGTTAGAACAGACAAATTCCTAGAGACAGAAATTAGGATAGTGATTACCAGGGGTTGGAGAGGAAAGTGGAAGGAAGAGTTGGTGTTTCAGTTCAGTTCAGTTCAGTCGCTCAGTCGTGTCTGACTCTTTGCGACCCCATGAATCACAACACGCCAGGCCTCCCTGTTCATCACCATCTCTCGGAGTTCACTCAGACTCATGTCCATCGAGTCAGTGATGCCATCCAGCCATCTCATCCTCGTTCGTCCCCTTCTCCTCCTGCCCCCAATCCCTCCCAGCATCAGAGTCTTTTCCAATGAGTCAACTCTTCGCATGAGGTGGCCAAAGTACTGGAGTTTCAGCTTTAGCATCATTCCTTCCAAAGAAATCCCAGGGTTGATC
>SJYT01080403.1:289925-311998 GCA_006410635.1 Cephalophus harveyi | reverse complement strand
CTTTTAGAACTAACACCCAAAAAAGATGTCCTTTTCATTATAGGGGACTGGAATGCTAAAGTAGGAAGTCAAGAAACACCTGGAGTAACAGGCAAATTTGGCCTTGGAATGTGGAATGAAGCAGGGCAAAGACTAATAGAGTTTTGCCAAGAAAATGCACTGGTCATAGCAAACACCCTCTTCCAACAACACAAGAGAAGACTCTACACATGGACATCACCAGATGGTCAACACAGAAATCAGTTGGTGTTTAATGGATACTAAATTTCTGCTTGGAATAATAAAGTTCTAGAGAAGGATGGTTGCAAAACTTGTGAGTGTACTTGAATGATTTAATGAATTCTACCCTGAAGAATGGTTAAAGTGGCAAATTTTGTCTATTTATATTTTCACCACCAAAAAAAATGTCTGAAAAAATAAAACAATCCTGATGACCTGGTCCATTCTCTGTGGGTTCTGATTGAATTGGTCTGGGGTGTGGTTTGGATATTGGGATTTTTCTTAAAACTCCCCAGGTGATCTATTGTACAACCAAGGGTGAGAAACACTGTTGCCAGAACTGAGGCAACACACTGGTGGGAAACTTAAAAATGGGGGAACAGGGCAGTGACATCAGCAGACAGTGGACTAGGAAGCCTCAGGCTCTGCTCTCCCATGAAACACCGAGTAAACAACACACACACCAGGCAGTTTTGTGGGAACTGTAGACACTAGCTGGGATCTACAGCAACCAGGCCCATCCCAAAACAAGAAGAAGTCACACTCAGAATGGTAGGACATTCTGGTGCTTTTGTTCACTCTTTTCCCAACTCCACCCCACCGTGGTGAACTGAGGAAGCCGTCCAATTCCCAATTCCTTTCTCAGGACAGAAGGGGAAAAAATGAAACCTGTTTGCACCCTTCAGGCTTGTCTGGGAGTTACATAAGTGACTGTTTCAGTCTTGCCTAACCCAGAGGGCTACTAGGAACCATGGTGTAATTGGAATATCAAAGTGAAGGTGGCTGAAAGCAGTGGCCACAGGGAGACCGGCAGGAGCACTGCAGACCATGGGTGTCTGAACCAAGAGATTACAGGCAGAGGACTGCAATAAGACATCCAAGGCCCTGAGAGCCAGCAGAGGTGAGACTCTAAGGGAAATTATGGCAATCTTAAAGTAGTCATGCTCGGGACTTCCCTGGTGGTCTAGTGGTTAGGAATCCACCTGCCAATGGAGGGCACACAGACTCAATTCCTAGTCTGAGACGATCCCACATGCCATGGGCCAACTAAGCCTGTGTGCCACAATTAGTGATGCCTATGTGTCCTAAAGCCTGCCACAAGAGAAGCCATCACAATGAGAAGCCCACGCGCTGCAGTGAAGAGTAGCCCCCACTCAATGCAACTAGAAAAAGCCCACATGTAGAAACGAAGACCCAGCACAGCCAAAAAATAAATAGTCATGTGTATGAGTGAATTGGGGAGGCAGGGAGAGGGACAGGACACACACAGGCCTAGAGAGAAGGCATCAACAATTACCATGAGAATAGACATATAGCTCAATGGAACAGAACTGAGAGTTCAGAGGGAAAAACACCTTCATATTTGTGGTCTAGTGATTTTGGGGAAGGATACCAAGACAGTGCAACAAGTAAAAGACAGTCATTTCAACAAATGGTGCTATAACAACTGAATATCAACATACGAAAGAATGAAATTGGACCCCTGACCTATGCCATATAGAAAAATTAGCTGTTTCTGGTCTTACAGTTAGGTCTTTAATCCATTTTGAGATTATCTTTGTGTATGGTGTTAGGAAGTGTTCTAATTTCAGTCTCTTACACGTAGCTGTCCAGTTTTCCCAGCACCACTTATTGAAGAGGTTATCTTTGCCCATTGTATATTCTTGTCTCTTTTGTCAAAGATAAGGTATCCATAGATGTGTGGGTTTATCTCTGGGCTTTCTATCTTTTCCATTGGTCTATACTTCTGGTTTTGTGCCAGTACCATGCTGTCTTGATGACTGTAGCTTTGTAGAATGGTCTGAAATCCAGAAAGTTGATTCCTCTAGCTCCATTCTTGCTTCATTATAATATTCACTTTTTTTGCAGTGGTCTGGAACCAAACCTAAAATAGTTCTGAGACATGCCTGTACAAGTAAACCTGGGAAATCTGAATAAGATTGGTTGTAGTAATGCCAATACCCTAATATCCTAGTTGTGATATTGTAGTATAGTTTTTATGAGATGTTATCACTGATGGAAATTGACAAAGAATATCCAAAATTTCTCTATATTGTTTCTTACAACTGTATGTGCAACTGCAATTATCTCAAAGTAAAAAGTTTAATTAAAAATACATAAAAGAATAAAATAAAATAAAAATTCTGACAAAAAAGCATTAAGCAGAAGAAAATAAAGGGGTGGGGGGAAGACATCATACTACACAAAAGATGAAAATTCTATTCTAGATAAAAGTTTAACTCAAGCTACAGAAGCACGTTACTTAAATTCCTTCTCATTATAGTACAATCAAATAAAAAGATCAAATCAATAAAATAGAAAGGAAGTAAGATTTTTAAAAAGATGATTTCTAGATGAAGTAAACAAATTGAAAGACAAACCAGCAAATTTGAGTTGAAAAACCTCAAAATAGAAGATAGTTTCTAAGATATAATACAAAAGAATGGTCTGAATTTTAAGATACTAATGAAACTATAGATGAAAAGTGAATACCATGTTCCAGGAACATTTAAATTACAATATCAATATCCTGAGTACATCAATGAACTTGAAGAAAATCTTCAGGCATCTATTAGGTAAAATAAATCACCTTTAAAGAAAAAAATCAGGACTTCCCTGGTGGTTCAGTGGTTAAGAATCCACCTTGCAATGCAGGGGACTCAGGTTCGATTCCTCATCAGGGAACTAAGATCCCACATGCGGTGGAGCAACCACGCCCATGAGCCACAACTACTGAGCCCACGCTCCAGAGTCCTTGAGCTGCAGCTGCCGAGCCTGTGTGCTCCGGAGCCTGTGTGTCACAACTAGAGTCCATGAGCCTCAAGGAAAGATTCCACGGGACACAACAAAGACCTGATGCAGCCAAACAAATACGTAAATAAAATTTGCTTTAAAAGAAAGAGAGGAAAATCAAGTTGGTCTCAGACTTGCCTCACCATCATTTACTGCCAAAAATAATGGAGTGATGAAACTAGATTTGCTCACTACAAAATATGCCTCTGTATACTTCTTTTCCCACACAAGTGTTAAGTAACAGACCCAAGAACCAGAATACTGGAGCCATAAATTCACATCATCATAACACAGGAAAGAAGCATAAGACTAATTAAATGAGTTCATGTTTGGAAGGTGGTACAAACTAATAACAAGCTATAAGATGAGTACTTTAGGTAGTAAAATACAGATATTATCAATCAACAATGATTTTTGTGCCCCAGAATTTTGCTACAATCTTCCAACACTCTTATAAACACAAGTTTCTCATTTTACAGAGAGAAAATTAATGCTTAAATAGATGAACTTGCTCTGAATCATACCATTAAACCCATAATTCAAATTTTGTTCTACCTAATTCAGTCAATTCCTAACAAAACAGTGTTATCTTATATCTGGATAGCAAGAACACATATGATTTTAATTTTATCCTTTTTGCTTATTTTTTTCCTAAAGTTTCAACAATGACATGTGTTGCTTTTGCTATTAAAAAAACAGTAGGCTTTTTAAGATGCACACAAAGGTTCTTTTTCATAGAAACAATATAGAAATCTAATCCTTGAAATTTTGATTCTCTAGATGCCAGCATGGCATCTAATTGAAATTGGTTGGTCATTTGAAAGCTCGGTGCACAAACATTGTTTTTCTCACTTTTGAACTCATTCTTAGGGAGATTAAATACAAAATAAGTATGGAAATAATGATCACAAATTCAGAAATTAAATTGGCTGGATTTTGCTAGTCTAGACTAACACAGTCTGTTTCCTGGAAATCTGTCTTAGCCTTCTGTCTTTTTTTTAAACTGTTTGGATAAAACACACACACACATACATGCACACACACACACTCCTGCTCCTGCAGTACACTATGAGACTGTATGAATTAGGATTCTAGAAAGATCCAAAATTCACCTCAACACAGGGCCAATGCCACACCCATGATGGGGGAAAGGTCTTCTCACACAGAGCACAGCCTTGAGAGCCTGGTTGGAAACAAGCTTCCCTGGAAGGAGACAGAAGTTGCCGGCGTGAGATGGCAGGCTCAGTGTGGCCAGTTCACATCGCTTCGCCAGACAAACAGCCTCTGTCTGTCAAGTTCCTTGAACTTTGAGTAACTGGCTGGGGCGCCAAGTTAAGAATACGGCCAAGTCCTGAGCAGAACTCTTCTCCCCAAAGAGCTAGCAAGGAATCAATGACGAGGAACCCACCAATTTTCTGTCACTTGGAGGGCTTCCAAACCCAGGATCATGCTCAGGGAACCAAAGTCCAAGAGGCCTGTGGGTGGAAGCAAACAGGACTCTTTTTCCTCTTTCAAAATATTGCTGCAAGTACGTCTAAAATGCTCTGCGGAAAGAACATATTTTTAATTTGTCAGGTCAGCAAAAGCAGGCAGTAAGTAGAGGAAAAGTGATCTTGTGAACTGGCAAGTTTTTCTTCCTTCCTTCTCCCTCACAATCGTTTGTGTTGGGCTAAATCATTTTAAACAGTTTCCTCTGACATGTATGTCTTGAAACATAAGGGAATTCAAAGTACAGTTTTTGGTTTGGTTTGGTTTGGTTCGGTAGTTGTTCCCCAGAGTTCACCAAGGGAGGGGACAGTGAGAGGCTGAGAGATTTAATGTCCCAGATTGATTTTAAAGCCAAGGTTTACCTACATAAGTAGGAATTTTCAGTTATACTCAGGCAATTGTTTTATACCAAAGCCTTGCAAGGAGTCCCCGGTCTGGGACTGTTTATGGTTCCCTCTTATACCACCCATTCTTTAAACAGGTACCTCAGGGGCATTCCCTTTGATCACACAATGGATGAAGCTACAGCTAGAAGAAATCTTCGAAGAAATGAAGATTTGACCAGAATGGGGGCTCTAATGACCACACTAGGACCTTCTGAAAGATTGAAAGCAGTAATTAGAGAGTTATTTTCTGAGGGGCATTCTTTATTTTCTTAAAATAGAAAATTTTAAAAACAAGACAAAGAAATGGATACCTTAATGAGCAGAGCCCTTTGTAACTATGGTCATGATGAACAAATTAAATGAAACTCTCAGCTAGTTTATAACCAAAATTTCAATTGCCCTGAAATTTAACTTGGAAAGCAAGAAGGAGGTAGTAGCTTGAATGAATGTCTCTGGAACGTAATCTTCCTAAAACAATGGATCTCAATTTCTTTGAAGAGTTCTCTCAGCTTTTGAACTTCCCAGGATATCGCCTGCTTCTGTAACTGAGGATGTCTTACAGTTCACATTCTTGATGTAGGAGGGGCAATTTCTCTGCAAGAAACATCATTTGCAGAGATACAGCTCCATCTGATACAGCCATTGAAAACCAGTGCCCTGCAAAGACAACTCCTTTAAGCATCTCAGTCTAAATCATATAGAACAAGTTTCCAATGTCTCATAATAGGAAAGTTGAGCTTCTCAGAGGGACTTCCCTCATGGCTCAGACGATAAAGAATCTGCTTGTGATGCAGGAGACCCAGGTTCGATCCCTGGAACAGGAAGATCCCCTGGAGAAGACGTTTGCTTCTTCACATTCTAATATCATGAGCTAATGGGAACAAGGTTTAGGGAGTCTTAGTGTGGAGAAGGCAATGGCAATCCACTCCAGTATTCTTGCCTGGAGAATCCCTTGGACTGAGGAGCCTGGTGGGCTGCTGTCCATGGGGTTGCACAGAGTCGGACACGACTGAAGTGACTCAGCATGCCTGCATGCATTGGAGAAGGAAATGGCAACCCATTCCAGTATTCTTGCCTAGAGAATCCCAGGGACAGAGGAGTCTGGTGGGCTGCCGTCTATGGGGTCACACAGAGTCTCTATATTCAAAGGACTAGCCCAGCAGCCAAGTAGCAATTTAAGAAGACTTGAATCTTTATTTTCATCTCTCTCGGAGGTTCTAATCAAGGGCAAGCCCCTTCTTTAGCACTCATAGGTTTATACTCCTTCAGCATTCCCTCATTTGCAAAAATTCCCTCTCCAGAATAGCCCACCCGTTTTCTCTCCTTTTTTCTTCTTTTTTAGCTCAGCATTGCCACACTACCTACCCTAGAGGAGGAAATGGCAACCCACTCAAGTATTCTTGCTGGGACAATCCTATGGACAGAGGAGCCTGGCAGGTTACAGTCCATGCGGTCACAAAAAGTCGGACATGATAGAGTGACTGAGATGCTCACATTGCCACACTAAGCAATTTACCCTAACCCATTCCCTTTCCACCAACCTTTCCATTTCAATCCTCACTTCTCTGACCCCCTTTTTATCTAGACTACCCTCTTCAATTCTCCCAAGTTTTGTTCATAAACCATCCAGGAATCCAACTGGATTCTCATGTAGTATGTGGGTATTACCCTAACCCATTCCCTTTCCACCAACCTTTCCATTTCAATCCTCACTTCTCTGACCCCCTTTTTATCTAGACTACCCTCTTCAATTCTCCCAAGTTTTGTTCATAAACCATCCAGGAATCCAACTGGATTCTCATGTAGTATGTGGGTAGGGAGGCACAGAAATCCATGGAAGAGATGAGGGCCTGAGAGGGAGGAAACTGAAAACATTTGCTCAGAAAACTCCACCTACTACACTTGCAAGACAGAAACATAGCTTGCAGACACAACTGATACCACCTTTCCTCAGATCCCATAGCGCCCATCAAGGCCTCCTAAACCCAAACCTACTGTAAGTGAGTGCGTGCTCAGCCTTGTCAGACTCTCTGTGCTTCCCTGGACTGTGGCCCGCCAGGCTCCTCTGTCCACGGGATTCTCCAGGCAAGAACACTGGAGAGGGATGCCACTTCCTTTCCAGAGTATCTTCCTGACCCAAGGATTGAACCAGCGTCTACTGCATCTTGGGCATTGGCAGGCCGATTCTTCACCACAGAACCACTTGGGAAGCCCCTACCTGCTATAAGTCTGAACTCTGTTTCCACCTTTCAAGGGAGCATCTGCCAGAAAGAAGCTTCTAAGCCCCAAAGAGCAAGATAGCTGTGAGTCCCGAGGGTCTGTAGCACTTATATCTTATTCCCTCCCCCTTCTCCCTTCTGTGTTTTGACACTAAAAATACAGTTGTTGTTTTTTTTTTTTTTTCATATGCTGTTTATGGAATTCACATCCACTCTAACATGGCCAGAATATTGAGGCGGTGGTGGGGTGGGGTGGGGGGTAAAGGTGGATGGAGGAGACGTGGAAATCTTTTCATTAAAGGATCCTCGGAGCCCATATGTGTCGCAGTCGCAACCACAGGCTTGGTATTCTTCTCCCCAGAGTCATCTCTTCAAAAGTGTTTGTTGAAAACACTGTAATCAGAGCTACTGCTCCACAGAGGCGGGGCCAAATATTAGAGACTCATGTCCTGAAATCTGGTCAATGTGTCCATGCTCACCAAAGTGCCCTGACCATTCTTGCTTTATCGCACCCAGGAATGTTAAATTACGAGGCTCCTTGATGTGAACATTCTCTCTAAAGCTGAAACGTGGATTACTTCACAAGTCAGTGCTTGCAAATCTACGCATTTGGCTTTGAATTCATTGACTTTCTTCTCACCACAAAGTATTAGCCATGCCATTGACTTTAAGATGGGTTACTATAAACTAGCCCATTGCTTGGAATTTAATGGAAAAATTGCTCTATCTCCTCATTTAATATACACGTGGATAATTTGTTTTATATGTAATATACACATGGGTAATTTGCATCACCTGTTCCATGTTCTCCTACATAATTCCTGTGCTCATCGCTTCTGCCCTCGCTACCCAAGCTTCAACCTCTCTTTTCCTTCATCCACCTTTTCAATCCTGAATTATCTGACCCGCCACCACCACCCTTTGTATCGTCGCCCATACTTTATCCCAGTCAATACCATCATTGACAACAATTATTTTGTGCTTGCTCTGTGCTCCGCACAGCTCTATTCATTTGGAGAAACACCAATCAGAGGTTTTTCAAAGAGCTGCAGTATGAAAATAAAGCTCAAAACAGGCAACCTCATGTTTATGCGTGAATAAATCCAGATGTCTCGGACCTCATTGCTAAGTTTGGGTAAAACAAGAAACCAGGCTCTGATTCAAGTCAGCAAATTTTAAAAGGAAATTAAGAGAATGGGTGCAGGTCTAGAGAGTAAACTGAAGTACTTTCTATGAAAAGCTCCTGGCCGGTTACTTTACCCCAGTACTCCTCCTGAGGGATGATGACTGTTGCATGGATCTGCTGTTTTATTTGCTCGACTGACTGACTGTTTTGATCATCAT
Organism: Cephalophus harveyi; assembly: GCA_006410635.1. NCBI lineage: Eukaryota > Metazoa > Chordata > Mammalia > Artiodactyla > Bovidae > Cephalophus > Cephalophus harveyi. The sequence goes on along the minus strand of SJYT01080403.1, from coordinate 303,549 downwards.
ACATTTCACTCATTCAAACCAGGGTTTCTTGAGTGACACTGATTTCCCAGAAATACCATCATTGACAACAATTATTTTGTGCTTGCTCTGTGCTCCGCACAGCTCTATTCATTTGGAGAAACACCAATCAGAGGTTTTTCAAAGAGCTGCAGTATGAAAATAAAGCTCAAAACAGGCAACCTCATGTTTATGCGTGAATAAATCCAGATGTCTCGGACCTCATTGCTAAGTTTGGGTAAAACAAGAAACCAGGCTCTGATTCAAGTCAGCAAATTTTAAAAGGAAATTAAGAGAATGGGTGCAGGTCTAGAGAGTAAACTGAAGTACTTTCTATGAAAAGCTCCTGGCCGGTTACTTTACCCCAGTACTCCTCCTGAGGGATGATGACTGTTGCATGGATCTGCTGTTTTATTTGCTCGACTGACTGACTGTTTTGATCATCATACATTTCACTCATTCAAACCAGGGTTTCTTGAGTGACACTGATTTCCCAGAGTGCAGGTGTACCACAGGGAAAAGAAAGGGACTTTAACGGGGAATTAGGCATCCAGAGACCTGGAGCTCATCAAATTCCTTAAACCTTGCTGGACCTCAGTTTTATCTATAAAATGGAGAAGTCACATGGAGTGACCCCCTTGATTCCCTGCAGAGCTGCTGATCAGTGACTCATATTGGTTAAGAACTGCGATGTTGTTTGCTAGCAGTATAACGTGCCAAGTAATGCTGCTGCTGCTGCTAAGTCACTTCAGTCGTGTCCGACTCTGTGCGACCCCATAGACGGCAGCCCACCAGGCTCCCCCTGGGATTCTCCAGGCAAGAACACTGGAGTGGGTTGCCATTTCCTTCTCCAATGCATGAAAGTAAAAAGTGAAAGTGAAGTCACTCAGTCGTGTCCGACTTCGCGACCCCATGGACTGCAGCCCACCAGGCTCCTCCATCCATGGGATTTTCCAGGCAAGAGTACTGGAGTGGGTTGCCATTGCCTTCTCCGGCCAAGTAATGCACTGTATTTCAATGACTCTGCCGGTAAGTAGTGAGGAGCAGGCATGCGAAAAGCAAAGACAGAAAGTCTACAGGGTTTGTCATTTGTAGATGAAAAGCAGTATATTCAAAATCTTGCCCTCACATAGGAAAAGAATGCTACAAAATCATTTATTTACTTATAATAGCTAGATTAGCACAAATTAGGAATCCATTAGCTGTTTAGGTTGTGACTATGGTTGCTGAGGAAAAAAGCTTTAAAATGCTTTGGGGGCATCTAATTTAAAAGAAACAAATGGATTACATTTTCCTAATTTAGCAGTCCGTTACTGTGACTCATCCCCCTCTCTCTGCTCATGTGACCAGGATAGTAAACACGGGGTATTGACAAGAAAATCTAGCCCGCCAGTCAGCAGATGCCAGCCCTCCTTAGACTGAAGCCACAGTGAAAATGTGCTTGTTTCCTGTTTTCTTTGCAAAACCAAATTGCAGGGACCGTGCCAGTGTTTATTATAGTGCCCTACGTGAAAAGGGACTGATTGCTTATTTCTGACTTATGAACGACAAATATTGTGGCAAACCCTCGCGCCTTCCACTTCCTGCTTTTAGAGAGCCCTGAGTCTAAATGAATAGAGATTAAATAGGTGCTTATCTGTCTCCGATTCCCAAGGTGATCTGTCCAAGCTCTGGAAAATTTTCCTTCTCCTTCAAAATTTTTTCAGCAATAAGATCAGGGAGACAGATGATCGCTGGTTCACAATCCCAACTCTGCCTCCTACAGTCTGTGAGCCTTTGGGAAAGTTACTTATACTCTCATCACTTGGTTTCTTCGTCTGCAATGAAGACAAAAGTACATTTCTTCCATACACATGTTTAAACTAAATGGTACTATTTTTAAAGAATTTACAAACATTTTATCTTTAGAGCAAATCAAAGAGATAGTAACTACCTCCAGTGTAATCGTAGCTAACATTCACTGGTATGAGCTGTAATTGAGGCAGTAATGTGAATGTATCCCCACCAGTTCAAGGGAGAGAAATACAATGACATGTGCTTCTCAGGTGGCACTAATGGTAAAAACCCTCCTGCCAATGCAGGAGACACAGGAGATGTGGGTTCAATCCTTGGGTCAGGAAGATCCCCTGGAGGAGGGCATGGCAGCCCACTCCAGTATTCTTGCCTGGAGAATCCCACGGACAGAGGAGCCTGGGGGGTTACAGCCCATGGGGTCGCAAAGTTTCAGACATGACTGGAGAGACCCAGCACTCACACATGTACCCATAAGAAGAGAAACTTCCTGCTCTGTGCAGAGTGACAGGAGGGGGTTTCTATTTCCTCCAAGAGGAACTGTGGATCTACTTATTGTGTTTCGAACCAAAGGACTCCAACGCGAGTTGATATTGTTGCATTTGAGTGATTGCCAATAATGCTCTGCAAGTGTTAATACCAGTGAGACAGGCTGGGACCTGGAACCGGGGACTCTGCTCCAGTGCTTGCACCATCTCCTTGAGCAACAAAATACAAAGAAACTATAAGGGACTGAAAATAGCTGTGTATGCCAGTTGGGGAAAATTATGGACAACACGGTACACAAAGATGAAAAACACAATTGCCACTTCTGAAGAGCTGGAGTGAAAACAGATTACTGAGCATGCCCCCTGCACACAACATCACCAAAGGGCAAATGACCTAAGCCACCTCTCCAGCTGGACCCTGTGGATACACCCCTACCCTTACCCATACAAGGAAGCAGCTCACTCCCTACCTCCCCACACCAGGGAAGGAACAAGGGAACCTGTTGCCTGTTCTCGCTCCCTCTCTGCAACAGGAGTCCCAATAAAGCCTTGCCTGAATTTCTTGTCTGGCCTCTTAGTAATTTCTGTTAATTAAGGAGGCCAAGAACTGTGGTCAGTAATACCAGGACAGCAACTGTCTTGAGCTTGGGCCAAATATGGAAGTGCATTAGGGAGTGCCTTCCTACCATCCTGGGGTGGGGGAAAGGGGGAAAGGTGGAGCTCTGGGCATTCTTAGTCTAGTAAGAGAAGGAATTGGTTTTGCAGTTGCAATTGCCAGGCAACCTAAACCAAAAAATTTGAGGTACCTCGCCTCTTTTCTTTCCTTCTCTCTCACCGCCAACCAAGCAAGCCAAAACTACTCCTCCTTCTAGCCTGTCATAAAGCTTTATTTCAGTGTAGTGATGATGTATTTGGGACTCAAAAGTTTGACATTTTCAAAAGTCTTCTATTAAAATGAAAAAGCTAATGGAAAGTCATTAGTATTGAAAGAAACTCAATACTACTCAAGTCATAGTATTGAAAGAAACTTAGAGAAAATATAATGCCCTTATTTTTCCAAAATCAAAAAGTAAAACCCAAAAGTGTTCAATGGTTTGTTTAACACCACACATCGGGATGGTGGTAGAGATAGGAGGAGTTGGCTCCATCAAATACTCTTTCTGTTGCCCATTCAGAACCATTATCAGCTGTGAATATTCTCAGGGAGCTGAGGGGATTCATGGGTTGGCTTATAACAGTGGTTTACAAGCTTAATGGGGGCCAGAGCAGCTGCTCCTTTGTTTGGTCCACTTATTGCTCCTAAAAGACTGTTTCAGGAATATTCTATGAGGTAAGATGTATGGCTTTGGGCTTCCCTACTGGCTCAGTGGTAAAGAATCTGCCTGCCATTGCAGGAGACACAAATTCAGTCTCTGATCTGGGAAGACTCCACACGCCATGGATCATCTAAGCCTGTGCACTGCAACTATTGAGCCTGTGTTCCAAAGCCTGGGAGCCACAGCAATTGAAGCCCATATGCCCTAGAGCCTGTGTTCCACAACAAGAGAAGCCACCACAATGAGAAGCCCGTGTACTGCAATGGAGAGCAGCCGCTGCTAGCTGCAACTTGAGAAAGCCCGCACAGCAATGAAGACCCAGCACAGCCAAAAATAAATAAATAAAATTATAAAAACAAAATAAATAAAATAAAATATATGGTTTTATGGTATCACTTTACAACCATGAAGTCCTGTTGAACAGCAGCCCTTGCTGAAGAAAATTTGAGATATACTGTCACGCGGATTGTGGTAAAAAGTGGAGAAGGAAACCCAGAGCTCTGCGTTCTGGACAGGGAAGCTTAGTAAAATTAGCCCCATGAGGGGGTCTGAGCAGTGAAGGCTAACCTGACCCATGGAGACTTGGCGGCAGAAGAGAAGTTAAGAGAGAGGGGGATGAAAGGAGCGGGAAAAGGTCCACAAAGTTTTCCCGACATTTACCTTGTAAATCCGTGTGCATTTCAGGCTCCTTAATGGTGTGTGACAGAAATACACCCTGGGTAGTTTTTACATAAAAGGCCACTTATTGAAAGGACAGCGCTCAGAGAATCAGCTAAAGGCCTGAAAACTGCAGACTTTAGGGGAGTGTGAGGGTCAGGCCTCAGGACTGGAAGACTCACCCTAAGGACTCCTCATCCCTATTGTCTTTGCATCACTCACTCAGCTTGTTTCAGAGGAGAGCACTGATCGGTCAAATGAGGCCACGTGCTTACTCCCTGACTGCAGGAGAGGAGGCTCTGGCCCCTCAGCTTCCCTAGTAGGAGACAGGTACTACCTTCCACCCAGGCCACATCGTTCAGGAAAAGGAATTCCCCGCCCAAAAGAATTAGGGGCTCTTGGGTCCAAGCCTACATCTTAGTCAGTGAACAGGAAGATAATTCTAAACACAGAATGTTACCTGTCACGTGGTCCTGATCCATACTCGGGTCCCCATGCACTCACAGCTGAATCAGACAACAGACAGGCTGTAAATAAAGAGCAAAAGAGGTTTTCTTACATTTTTAGGAAAACACTAAAACAATATCTCCAGACATCAGGGCACCAGCAGCACTGCCTGAGTGAAGGCTAATGTGAGTCCTTCTTCCCCATTTGCCAGAGGCCACTGGACTATCCGGCCCCTGCGGGAGGGGGAGCCCATGGAGGCAGTAGTGCCCCCACAGAGCAGGAGCAGCTCCCAGCAAGAGCAGAAGTGTGTGAGCCGGGCTCGTGCAGCTGGGAACGCCAGCCATTTACATCCGAGTTATGACTGTCAATATGACCTCGTTAGACTCCGGAGCTTAATGAGGAAAAATTCAATATGGCCTCCAAAGAAAGCTTTGAAAAGAAACAAAAGGAATGTGAGGGCTAGTTGGAGCGCCCAGGGCCGTTCTTTCTCACTAGCTGAGTAATCTTGGGCAAGTTACAGAATGCCTTTGAGATTCAGTTTCCTTTATTGTTAAATGGAAACCATAATCCCGTGGGTTATTGTGAAAATTAAATGAGGTTGCCAGCTAAAAGTTGGCACTTGCCACCTGCCTCTGCCAGGATTAAGTCACTAGCCAGTGTAATTGCTGACCTTCAACACACACAAAAAGAGTTCAGGGTGGAGCTCAGAACTGAGGCACATTGTGGTGTGGGAAAAATGGGCAGAACAGGTTTTCAGATAGATATTTTCAGAAGAAGATTTCATAAACCCAAATTCTTGCATCCTCTCATATCTAGAAAGGCACTAAAATTGCTATTGGAGACATTTGCTCCTCATAACTAGAAGTAACCATCAGGAGACTAGCAGCAACCTTTTGCAAAAATGTGTGCTTGATTGCACATATTCCCCTTCACAAAATCACATATGTACCGACTTCCCCAGCCTCTCTGCAGAGCAGTTCCTCAGAGTTGAGATGCTGTCTCCCAGCCCATAGTCCTCGTCTTGCCCCAAATAAAACTGAACTCACAACACTTACTCTGTGAATTTTATTTTTTCAATTGACAAGATGAAAGGGTCAAACAGCCTAACATGCAGTACTACTCAATACATGAGAGAGAAATATTCGAACAATAATCACCATAAAATGATAACAATTCACTGCGTGCTTCCTCTGCATAGACAGAGGGTAGTTCTAGCCCTGCTATCAGACACCCCAGGTTCCCATGCATCTGCTACTCAGTGACTAGCTGTGGGGTCTTAGGCGTGTTCCTCAACCTCTCTGAATCCTGAGGGTCCACCTCACTGGATTGTTGAGATTAACTGAGATGAAACACGTACAGCAGATGAAATAATACCTGGCATATAATAAGCACTCAGTAATGTGAGACATACTGATTCCACTGGTATTATCCTCATTTTCTACAATGCTACCTACCCAACATGAATATATGGGGCTGGCTAAACTACCCTCACCTCAGTATACTCCTCCATATATTTGGCCCAGCTGGGTTAAAGAAATGATGTCTGTTTCCCAAAGATGCTAACATCATGGAGGAGAGGGGAAAATAAGGCATGAGGAGATGAAGGCAAAGAGAAATAAGAGAAGAAATTTGTGCTCTGATATCTGATTGTGGAAAAGGAGTCCCCAAGTCACAATCATGCACCTATTTCACTTCCAGCATTTTCTACCAAGCCTTGTGGTTTAGAAGAATCCTTTGAATGTGACTTTTTCTAAATTTTGTATGCAGATAGGATAGGGGCTCACAGAGAAAGAGAATCAGGCATAGATTTCTTGACAAGCAGAGATCTTACATTGCCTACAAAGATCTGTATAGACAAAGCTATGTTTTTTCCAATAGTCATGTATGGATGTGAGAGTTGGACCGTAAAGAAGGCTGAGCACTGAAGAATTGATACTTTTAAACTGTGGTGCTGGAGAAGACTCTTGAGACTCCCTTGGACAGCAAGGAGATCAAACCAGTCAATCCTAAAGGAAATCAACCCTGAAAACTCATTGGCAGGACTGATGCTGAAGCTCCAACACTTTGGCCACTGATGCAAAGAGTTGACTCACTGGAAAAGACCCTGAGCTGGGAAAGATTGAGGGCAGGAGGAGAAGGGGATGATAGAGGATGAGATGGTTGGATGGCATCATCGACTCAATGGACATGAGTTTGAACAGACTCCAGGAGACAGTGGAGGACAGGGAAGCCTGGTGTGCTAAAGTCCATGCGGTCACAAAGGGTCGGATACAACTTGGTGATCGAACAACAACAACAGTTTTGTGAAATAAACCTGGCCACAATGCTCGCCCTTACACAGGTCTCAGTAATTAATGATCTTAAGGGAAGTAAGGGAAGGCAGGAACAAAGGAAAAGCAGTTAAGAAACAGTAGTTCGGTAATAAAGAGAGTCCTAGTTCCTCTTCCAGCGATATAAATAATAATCTGGCCCTCAACCTTTGACCTAATTCTATGCTGAGTTCTCCTCTTCTGCTCAAGGCCCTTCATGAATATGCATATAACCTTAGCTTAAACTTTCCCAGTTTTACTCCTTGGAGAGACATTGCTTTGGGAAAAATCTTCCATGTTCTCCTTACTGACTGCAAACAATAAATCTTTCCATCTCCCAGTCTTTGGTTTGGTTGTGTTTTTAGGCTCAATATCCACCAAGGGGCAAACCCAGCTTTCGGGTAACAATATGACTGATGTTCAGTTCAGTTCAGTTTAGTCACTCAGTCGTGTCCGACTCTTTGCGACCCCATGAATAGCAGCACGCCAGGCCTCCCTGTCCATCACCAACTCCCATAGTTCACTCAGACTCATGTCCATCGAGTCAGTGATGCCGTCCAGCCATCTCATCCTCTGTCGTCCCCTTCTCCTCCTGCCCCCAATCCCTCCCAGCATCAGAGTCTTTTCCAATGAGTCAACTCTTCGCATGAGTTAGGAGACGAATATTTAGCTAGTACTCTCTAAGTATGAGGACTGCTACCAGGATATTAAATTGGGTGAACATCCAGGCAAGATTTATAGAGGAAAAGACTTATTTGCGGGGAATGTGATTCCAGTGCAATGATAAATGAATGGACTAGAAATATATAGGGCTCAAGGAGAACATCTATTTATTTAAGATGTCCCAAAGTGCCTGAGGTTTCCCAGGTGGAAAAGAATCCTCCAGCCAAAGCAGGAGATCCAGGAGATGCGGGTTCGATCCCTGGGTTGAGAAGATCCCCTGGAGTAGGAAATGGCAACCCACTCCAGTATTCTTACCTGGAGAATCCCATGGAGAGAGGAATCTGACAGGCTATAGTCCATAGGGTTGCAAATAGTCAGACACGATTAGCATACATGCATGCAAAGTGCCTGGTATCAAGACTGCTTACAAAACATTGTAAAACCTTGAGAAATGTATGTATGAGGATAAAGGAAAACTGAAAAGAGAAAGAAGCTTAAAAATAACAAGATTACCAAACCCAACTGCTTGCATATTTGCAGGCTTTTAAGTAACGAGTGTAGGAGACATTTAGAATCAGACAATTGATAGAAGAGAAAAAAGTTCCAGACGATGGTAAAATTATTAAACATATAACAAATTCAAAAGGGGGAACACACAGAAAACATGTCATTTAGGAATACACTGGTGTCTGCTGTCTTGAACATCTTTGAGAGATTCAAGGAGACAGCAGGGCTCAGAATCAACTCATCTCCAAGAGCAGACTGATATTCAAAGAGGAATGAAGCAGAAGTCTTTGTTAATCATAATAAAGAATTTGCTGTATTCAAATGAAATAACAGCAAAGTGGAAGTATGCCAGGGCAATACCAGTTTTCCAAGCAGGAATAAAGGGAATGCTAGGAAATTACAGAGCCTTCATCTCAATGTCTGTAATTTGCAAAATAATGAAAACAATAGCAGGGTAAGTATGCCAAATGCATTTACAAATGAGTATCATTCCCGTTAATCAAGCTAGAGATAACCAACAAGGCAGGATAGAGGACTGAGGGGTTTAAATCTCTCTCTTTTGATTGGGCTATGACACAGTTAATAATTACATATGACTTGTTTTACTTTAATGTCCAGATTATTTTTACATAGTAGCTGGTTCTCATGTGCCCATTAGAGAAAAGGGTAAGATAAAAAGGAAAGCAAAGAAAAACTAAGTACTCTACTGTCTCCATTGTTTGGGATGTGCTACTATATATTCTTTTTGCTTAACATCAGACAGGGGCATAGAGCTAAAAGAGAATGTAAAAAATACAAATAAGCCATCATCCAAGGCTAGAATCAGAACCACCTGAGGTGCACTTATTTCTAAGAATCACTGAGGCAGGTTGCTCTGTGTCCTCTTGTATTCTTAGAATATCAGTCTTTCTTGACATCTGGCTGCAATTTAAGCCCATTGTCTATTGTCTTGTCTTCAGTGAAGACCAAACAGCTAGACAGCATTTTCTTAGCCCTGGAACACCTGCCCCTGGTCACCAGTGGCCGAGTCCACAGATTCAGTGATCTCACCATACTTCTCTGGCATTGGGTTTATATTAATTCATTAACTTGAATACTTAGCTCGTCGGGAAAGAACCCTGAGCTTCTAGGAATTACACAACCTGCTTAAATGTGTGTCAGACCTGAGTTATTAGTGTGAGATGAACAAGGCACTTGAACCTCCATACTACTGACAGTGTTTCCACTAACCTATGATCTCTCCAGTGGTTTCAACACCCTGTTAGTACCACTTTGTAAGTTTTGTCAATTGAAAAATATAATCACAACCTGAAAGGAGAGAGTTCTTTTCTTTGGTGGGAATGTTTAGGACTCTGAGCCCAGGAGACAGCATCTCAGTAGCTCTGAGATAACTGCTCTAAGGAGGCAGAAGGGGAAGTCAGGCTATATACAAGTTTGCAACAAAGAGAGCAGGCAGCCTGAACATCAAAGATCAGGTATCAGGTTAAGGAGTTTAGCAGTCTACATGTGGGAAGATGCAAGCCTCTGGGCTCAGTGAATTCATTCCTTTCGTGTCACCTCAGCTATCTGGGGCCAATCCTGTTTCCTTGTTCATCTTAAGGAGTGGCAGACGGTTGCTTCTTGCAGCCCCCCCAACTCCTCAGCAATCACCATGGAGGGTGGCAGCATCTGCTGGATCACAGTTTTAGGAACCCTGATTCATATTTGGAGACCAGAAATCATGGATGGCTGTGATATTTCTTGTTTATTAATATGGAAGGAGATATTTTCATTTCTGTTTCATTCCTCCAGGGTCCGCAGGACACATAAAAACATTGTGTGCCCTCCAGTTCCCATTCTCTTCCTTGATTCTTCAGCCATGAAAACAGACTTCTTGAGTAATAGAGGCCATCAGGCTTGAAGTTCCTCGATTTTCCTTACACGCACACACATACAACCTTTTTTTTCCCTACATACAAACTTCTTACATCCATTGCCATTCTTACAGTATCAGGTGAAGATTTGTTCTTTTTTTTTTCTTAAAAATTAACGTCTCCAGCTCTGCTTCAAAATCTACCCCCTTCTGTCCCTCTAAGAGCATCTGATTCTTCAGCTTCCATTTCAACAGGCTCTTTCCTCGCAATCAATAAATACGTTCAAGACTCTGACACATAAAACACTTCCCCAAATCCAATGCCCCCTTCTATTAATAACTACTGGCCTTCCTCCCCCCATGCCTTCAAGGTCAAGTTCCTTGATGGAATAAACTCTACTAATAACTCCACTCCTTTACCCCTTCACCCTGAATGTACCTGGTTTCCCAGTCCCTACAACCCAGGGAAAGATATCAGCCAGAGATTTCCGGCAGTTTCCTAACTGCCAAATTCCTGTCTGGCCTTTCTTCATTACTCTGTAGCAATGATACTTTTGTCCACTTTCTCCTCAAAATCCTCTTCACTTTAAGAACTCCACTCTCTCCTATATTATGTCTTTCCTATAATCATTTTATCTACGCATCCTGTGGATGGATGAAACACAAGCTGAAATCAAGATTGCCAGGAGAAATAGCAATAACCTCAGATATGCAGATGACACCACCCTTATGACAGAAAGTGAAGAGGAACTAAAAAGCCTCTTGATGAAAGTGAAAGAAGAGAGTGAAAAAGATGACTTAAAATTCAACATTCAAAAAACTAAGATCATGGCATCTGGTCCCATCACTTCATGGCAAATAGATAGGGAAACAATGGAAACAGTGACAGACTTTATTTTCCTGGGCTCCAAAATCACTGCAGATGGTTACTGCAGCCATGAAATTAAAAGACACTTGCTCCTTGGAAGAAAAGCTATGACCAACCTAGACAGCATATTAAAAAGCAGAGACATTACCTTATCAACAAAGGTCCATCTAGTCAAAGCTATGGTTTTTCCAATAGTCATGTATGGATGTGAGAGTTGGACCATAAGGAAGACTGAGCACTGAAGAACTGATGCTTTTAAACTGTGGTGCGCTAGAGAAGACTCTTGAGAGTCCTTTGGACAGCAAGGAGATCAAACCAGTCAAACCTAAAGGAAATCAACCTTGAATATTCATTGGAAGGACTGAGGCTGAAGCTCCAATACTTTCATCACCTGATGCAAAGAACTGATTCATTGGAAAAGAGCCTGATGCTGGGAAAGATTGATGGCAGGAGAAGAAGGGGATGACAGAGGATGAGAAGGTTGGATGGCATCATCAACTCAATGGATATGAGTCTGAGCAAGCTCCGGGAGTTGGTGACGGACAGGGAAGCCTGATATGCTACAGTCCATGGGGTTGCAAAGACTCAGACACCACTGAGCAACTGAATTAAACTGAACTGAACTGAACCCATCCTGTGAGAGACTGGATTCTGTCTTGGGTTCTCCTGTCTTCTTTGCTTAGGAGATTTCAGCCTCTCCCTTGGTTCTGACATCCAAATTCCAGATTTTATATTTATATTTTAGTTCTACTTTCTCCTATTCCAGACATGTAGACTCAACTTTCTTGTGACAATCTCCACTTAAATGCTCCTTAACTATCTCCAGCACAACTGATTTCCCTCTCTCTCTTCTTCCCACTGTCCCTCTTCCTTCTCTGTTTTCTATTGGCTGGTAACATCCTCATTTACCCAGTTTTCCTGAGGTGGAAACCTGAGTTTAATTCTGGACGCTTTTCTCCAGTGCCTCTTACTTCCTGCACATCCAGTCACGAAACCTTCAGATTCTTCCCTGAGACTTTCTCAAGTGTAGCCTCTCCACTTCATTCCCAGTGCCATGGACTTGCGTTTGACCCTCATCTTCTCTTGTCTGGATTCTTGCCATAGCCTTTCAAACCATCTCTCCACCTCCAGCATGGCTCCTACCTCATTGGTTTGCCGTGATCCTCCCTGGGAGCTTGCATTATCCATATCGCTCTGCTCCCTGCAGTCTTCTGTGGCTTCTCATCATTTGTCTANTTGACCCTCATCTTCTCTTGTCTGGATTCTTGCCATAGCCTTTCAAACCATCTCTCCACCTCCAGCATGGCTCCTACCTCATTGGTTTGCCGTGATCCTCCCTGGGAGCTTGCATTATCCATATCTCTCTGCTCCCTGCAGTCTTCTGTGGCTTCTCATCATTTGTCTAGCTCTTGACCAGCACCTAAAGCCCTTCACATTGCTGCCTTCCTCACCTTCTCATCCACTCACCTCCACCACCATTCACACTCCAGCCATATCCTTCTATGTCTGTGTCCCAACTCACTGCTCAGAATGCTCTCCAAAACCCAGAGTAGGTAGGTGTCACCTCTTCCACAAATACATCTGCAATTACTCTGTCCCAATGCGGAAGGGGAGCTGGGAGGAAATAAGCACCCCCTTCTCTTTTCTGCCAGTGAACCTTTCACATACTTACAGTGTTGATGAATCACTCTGCCCTGTTAATATGTGTTGATACGTCTGTCTCCCCTCCTAGACTCTGAACTTCTTGGGGGCGGGTAGAGTCCAGGCATTTGTCTCTGTATTCTCTCTCACAGTGCCTGTAATATGAGAGTTGAGTTACAATGAACTAAAGACAGAACATATTTTGCAAAGTACTCAAGGTTGTGAAGCCCTGTTGGTGAATTTGGCTGCCTCCCACAGAGGCTGTGAGCAGCTTGAGATCTGGGACTTTTTCCCTTGCCCCCAACACCTGTCACAGTGCCTTGTACCTAGTGCCCAGGAATGCCCTGTGTAAGTAATATATTTGCCAAACAAAGGATGGTTATTCTGTCTTGAGGTATGAGGCTGCCAGTTGATATGGATGTTTAAAATGTCTGAGTGTTTGGTCACTGCATAAGGACATGTGGAATTCAATGCACTCTGCTCTGGGAGTCATTAGTGCTCATCTAATTGGTTTGCAGTAGTCCACTGGACATTTATTTATAATAATGAGATTCTTAATTGCTCTGATGTGCTTGTTTCTTTATTCAGTGTATAAAGTCCTTAAGGAAAAGAGTGTTTATATACACACTCAGTACACACACACATGTATCAGTTCAGTTCAGTTCAGTTCAGTCGTTCAGTAGTGTCCAACTCTTTGCGACCCCATGAATCACAGCACGCCAGGCCTCCCTGTTCATCACCATCTCTCGGAGTTCACTCAGACTCACATCCATCGAGTCCGTGACGCCATCCAGCCATCTCATCCTCAGTCAAACCCTTCTCCTCCTGCCCCCAATCCCTCCCAGCATCAGAGTCTTTTCCAGTGAGTCAACTCTTCACATGAGGTGGCCAAAGTACTGGAGTTTCAGCTTTAGCATCATTCCTTCCAAAGAAATCCCAGGGTTGATCTCCTTCAGAATCGACTGGTTGGATCTCCTTGCAGTCCAAGGGACTCTCAAGAGTCTTCTCCAACACCACAGTTCAAAAGCATCAATTCTTCCATGCTCAGCCTTCTTCACAGTCCAACTCTCACATCCATACATGACCAC
>SJYT01080403.1:232098-288534 GCA_006410635.1 Cephalophus harveyi | reverse complement strand
TGGACATCACCAGATGGTCAACACCGAAATCAGATTGATTATATTCTATGCAGCCAAAGATGGAGAAGCTCTATACAGTCAACAAAAACAAGACCAGGAGCTGACTGTGGCTCAGATCATGGACTCCTTATTACCAAATTCAGATTCAAATTGAAGAAAGTAGGGAGAACCGCTAGACCATTCAGGTATGACCTAAATCAAATCCCTTATGATTATACAGTGGAAGTGAGAACACACATGTATAGATACTTCTAATTCAATTAGTGCCTGGAACATGGATAAGTACATACTATGTATAGAAAAGATAGTAACTGTCAAGGAAAACATTTTTAGAATAGATATGACACTGTGTTTGGGTATGTTGATAAGCACCTAAATCTTCAGAAGATCTATATACTCCAGTATTCTTGCCTGGAGAATTCCATGGACAGAGGAGCTTGGCGAGCTATAGATCAAGGAGTCGCAAAAAGCTGGACATGAATGAATGACTAACACTTTCTCTTTTTTCCATATAATATACATGTGTGTGAGAGTTTTATATATTTTTATATGCACAGGGAAATAATTCAAAATCTTTAGTTGATTTGTAAACATATGTGAATGTATAGAATGCACAACTACCCATACCAATAAGTACAATGAGAGATCATAAATGTTGCAGAGAGGGTTGGGAAAACTTGCAGAAGCAAAACTTGAGTTGGGTATTGACAAACGAAGAACTTCTCAAGGAGAAGAGGAGGTGAGAGAAGAACGGTGCAAAAGCTAAGGGGAGGCATAGAAGACCTGAGGTTAGGAGAAGAGTCGGACGTGACATGTGATGCAGAGTCGCGTTTTAGTGAGACGGAGACTAGAAGTTAGGTCTGCAAAGACAGGCTGGGACCTATTTGTTAAGAAATTTGTTCTTTACCCTTCAAATAAAGAGCTCTGGGAGGCTTCTTGGTAGGGATGAGAAGGGAGAGGAGATGTGTTTTGGCAAGATTGTCCCTGGCAGCAGTTTGGAGGATGACTGGAGGAAGTAGTTTGTGAAACTGTAGAGCAGTTAGGTGAAGTGACTGATAATAACCTGGAAGAAGCAGTGGCAGTATGAGGGTGAGAATAGAAGGGCATCTCAGAGGACTGAAGACCTGTGAGTCTGGGCAGAGAGGTGTGGAGGAGTCAGCAGTGAGTTCCCTTGAAACTGCACAGCCTGCTTGGGAACAAAATTCCTTCATCTTGTAGGGCTAGGGGTGGCTGCGTTTCTGCACCTATTAATACAGGGGTGACATCCAGGTTTTGGGTGACCTGAAGTTTAATTAACTTTAAGAGCCCTCTTAGGGAAAGAAAATACAAAATAGGTACAAAAATGAATATTCACTGGAGGGAGAGAGGAAATTACAACAAATCACAAACAAAAAGCTGAAAAAGAAAATGTCATAACTTTATTATAACTATTTTTAAAGATGTTTTAATATGGGCCATTTTTAAAGTCTTTATTTAATTTGTTACAATATTGCTTCTGTTTTATATTTTTTGGTTTTTTGGTCCTGAGGCATGTGGGGTCTTAGGTCCCTGACCAGGGAGGGATTGAACCCACACCCCCTGCCTGGGAATGCAAAACCTTAGCCACTGGACCACCAGGGAAGTCCCTCTTATTATCAACTAGGAGCCTGACATCCTTTCTCTGAATATTTGTTTTTAAATTGAGTTTTAATTTGTTTGCAGGAGACTGCTTGGACATTTATTTATAATTGTTATGGAACATAAAGTTCATTGTTTCAAAGTGTACAGTTCAGTGGTTTTTAGTATATTCACTGTTATACAACCATGAAGTTAAAGTGAAAGTTGCTCAGTCGTGTCCAACTCTTTGAGACTCCATGGACTTACACAGTCCATGGAATTCTCCAGGCCAGAATATTGGAGTGACTCCAGTGTTCTTGCTTGGAGAATCCCAGGGATGGGGGAGCCTGGTGGGCTGCCATCTATGGGGTCGCACAGAGTCGGACACGACTGAAGCGACTTAGCAGCAGTAGCAGCAGCCTTTCCTTTCTCCAGGGGATCTTCCCAACTCAGGGATCGAACCCAGGTCTCCCGTATACAAGACAGATTCTTTACCAGTTGAGCCACAAGGGAAGCGGAAGATTTCTGGAGTGGGTAACTTGTCCCTTCCCCAGTGGATCTCCCCAACCCAGGAATTGAACTAGGGTCTCCTGCATTGCAGGCCAATTCTTTACCAACTGAGCTATCAGGGAATTATAACCACTGTCTAATTACAAACCATTTCTATCATGCCCCCCAAATGTCTGTCACTATTGGCAGTCAGTCCCAACACTACCCCCAACTCCCTGTCCCTTAGGAATACTAATCTATTTTCTGTCATTATAAATCTGTCTATTCTGGACTTTTCATATAAATGGTATCATGCTGTTGTTGTTTAGTAGCTAAGTTATGTCCAACTCTTTGCAACCCCATCTTTAGCCCACCAGGCTCCTCTGTCCACGAAATTTTTCAGGCAAGACTACTGGAATGTGTTGCCATTTCCTTCTCCAGGGAAATGGTATTGTACAGTATGTGATCTTTTGTATCTGGCTTCTTTCACTTACCATAATGTTTTTAAGGAGTTTGTTTAAGCATAATATTGTAGAGGATTTTATATGTTTTAAAAAATGTATTGAAGTAAAATTTATATCACATGAAATTGACCACTTTAAAATGAGCAATTCAAGTGGAATTTAGTAAATTCTTAGTGTTGTACAACCATCACCTCTGTCTAGTTCCAGAACAGTTTTATCAGCTCTAAAGGAAATCCCACACTCATTGAGCAGTTATTTCCTTTCTCCCTGCCCCAGCCACTGGCAACCACCAATCTAATCTCTGTCTCTATGGATTTACCTATTCTGGATATTTCACATGAAAGGAATTATATGGTATGTTACTGTCTGTGTTTGGTTTCTATCACTTCACATAAGGTTTTGTAGAATATATTGGTACTTTATTGCTTAAATGGCAACCCACTCCAGTATTCTTGCCTGGAGAATCCCATGGACAGAGGAGGCTGGCAGGCTACAGTCCTTGGGGTCGCAAGGGTCAGATCAACTTAGAGACCAAACCACCACCACCACCACCGTGGCTAAGTAATATTACATTGTATGAATGTACCATAATTTGTTTATCCACTCTTCAGTTCAGTTTAGTCTCTTCAGTTCAGTTCAGTTCAGTCTCTTAGTCATGTCCAACTCTTTGCGACCCCATGGACTGCAGCACGCCACGCCTCCCTGTCTATCACCAGCTCCCAGAGTTTACTCAAACTCCTGTCCATTGAGCCGGTGATGCCATCCAACCATCTCATCCTCTGCCATCTCCTTCTCCTGCCTTCAATCTTTCCCATCATCAGAGTTTTTTCCAATGAGTCAGTTCTTTGCATCAGGTAGCCAAAGTATTGGAGTTTCAGTTTCAACATCAATCCTTCCAATGAACACCCAGGACTGATCTCCTTTAGGATGGACTGGTTGGATCTCCTTGCAGTCCAAGGGACTCTCAAG
This sequence comes from Cephalophus harveyi, assembly GCA_006410635.1. Classification (NCBI taxonomy): domain Eukaryota; kingdom Metazoa; phylum Chordata; class Mammalia; order Artiodactyla; family Bovidae; genus Cephalophus; species Cephalophus harveyi. Next base: position 285,016 of record SJYT01080403.1, on the reverse strand, counting down.
AGTCTTCTCCAACACCACAGTTCAAAAGCATCAATGGCAGTTCAAAAGCATCTTCTGCACTCAGCTTTCCTTATAGTCCAACTCTCACATTCATACATGACTACTGGAAAAACCATAGCCTTAACTAGACGGACCTTTGTTGGCAAAGTAATGTCTCTGCTTTTTAATATGCTGTCTAATTGGTCATAGTTTTCTTCCAAGAAGCAAGTGTCTTTTAATTTCATGGCTGCAGTAACCATCTGCAGTGATTTTGGAGCCAAAAAAAAAGCCTGTCACTGTTTCCACTGTTTCCCCATCTATTTGCCATGGAGAAGGGAATGGCAAACCACTTCAGTATTCTTGCCTTGAGAACCCCATGAACAGTAGGATAAGATAAATATCCACTCTTATTCTGATGGAAATATGTTTTTTCTGCCTTTTGGCTATCGTAAGTAGTACTACTAAAATATGTGTATATGGATTCCTTTGATTAGCCATTTGCAATTATCTGGGGTACATACTGAGGAGTGGAATTGCTGAGTCATATGGTAATTTTACGTTAACTTTTTGAAAAACTGCCAAATCATTTTCCAAAGCAGCAAGGGGATTTTAGCTTCTACCTGAATGTATAAGAATTGTAATTTCTCTGCCTCCTCCTCAACACTTGTTGTTTTCTGTTTTTTATTATAATCATCCTAGTGGGTATGTACACAGAAGAACTGTACAAAAAAGATCTTCACAATGCAGATAATCATGGAGGTGTGATCATTCCCACTCACCTAGAGCCGGACATCCTGGAATGTGAAGTCAGGTGGGCCTTAGGAAGCATCACTATGAACAAAGCTAGTGGAGGTGATGGAATTCCAGTTGAGCTATTTCAAATCCTAAAAGATGATGCTTGTGAAGAGGAACTAAAGAGCCTCTTAATGAAAGTGAAAGAGGAGAGCGAAAAAGTTGGCTTAAAGCTCAACATTCAGAAAATGAAGATCATGGCATCTGGTCCCATCACTTCACGGCAAATAGATGGGGAAACAGTGGAAACAGTGGCTGACTTTATTTTTCTGGGCTCCAAAATCACTGCAGATGGTGACTGCAGCCATGAAATTAAAAGACACTTGCTCCTTGGAAGGAAAGTTATGACCAACCTAGACAGCATATTCAAAAGCAGAGACATTACTTTGCCAACAAATGTCCGTCTAGTCAACACGATGGTTTTTCCAGTGGTCATGTACGGATGTGAGAGTTGGACTATAAAGAAAGCTGAGTGCCGAAGAATTGATGATTTTGAACTGTGGTGTTGGAAAAGACTCTTGAGAGTCCCTTGGACTGCAAGGAGATCCAACCAGTCCACCCTAAAGGAGATCAGTCTTGGGTGTTCATTGGAAGGACTGATGTTGAAGCTGAAATTCCAATACTTTGGCCACCTGATGCAGAGAGCTGACTCATTTGAAAAGACCCCGATCCTGGGAAAGATTGAGGGCAAGAGGAAAAGGGGACGACAGAGGATGAGATGATTGGATGGCATCACCGACACAATGGACATGGGTTTAGGTGGACTCCGGGAGTTGGTGATGGACAGGGAGGCCTGGCATACTGTGGTTCATGGGGTCGCAAAGAGTCAGACACGACTGAGCGATTCACCTGAACTGAACTGAGATGGGTGTGAAATGGTATCTCATTATTATTTTATCTTGCATCTTCCTAATAGTTAATGATGCTGAGCATTTTTATGTTCACATTTCGACCATTTGCTTATCTTCTTTGAAGAAATATGTATTCAGATCCTTTACCCATTTTTAATTAAGGTATTTATCATTAAGTTGTAAGTGTTCTTTATTGTGTTCTTTGCTACTATCAATTCTTCTGTTTCCTTGCTGATCTTCTAATTGTGGCCATTATTGAAAGTGGAACATGGAAGTCTCCAGCAATTAACAATTGAATTGTTTATGTCTTCCTTTAATTCTGCTAGCTTTTGTTTCAATATTTCAGAGTTCCATTGTTAGGTGTATGCATGTTTATGATTCTTATATCTTCTTGATGGATAGAATCTCATTATTATAAAATATCCTTTGCTGTAGTAACAAAGCCTATTGTGTCTATTTCTATGGCCACTTGAGCTCTTTTAGTTACCATTTATACAAAATATCCTTTTCCATCCTTTTACTTTCAAGCTGTTTGTAATCTTTGAATCTAAAATGTGTCTTTTATAGAATGACATATAATTGGATTTTTTAAATCCATTTTACCACTTTCTATCTTCTAATGGGAAAGTTTAATTCATTTGCTTTTAAGGTATCTACTGATAATGAAGGAGAACTTCTGCCATCTTGCTATTTGTTTTCCATATGTCTTAGATAATTTTTGTCTCTCAATTCCTCCATTAATGCTCTCTTTTTTGTTAAATAAATATTTTCTCGGTGCCATTTTAATTCCCTTGTCATTCCTTTTACTATATATATTTTTAAGGTATTTTCCTAGTGGTTTTGGTGGGGCTTACAATAACCCTCTCAAATTATAATAATCTCATTTAGATTAACACCAATTGAATTTTAGTATTCCAAATCTTTCCTCCTACATAGCTCAATTATGCCTCTTTTCCTGCTCAATGTTGTTACTATTACAAATTACATTTTTATACATTGTGTGCCCATTAACATAGATTGAAAAATATTGCTTTATGCAGTGGTCTTGAAATCAGTAGGAAAAAACACAGTTTCAAACAAAAAAACACAGCCATATTGTCTTTTATATTTACTCATGTAATTATCTTCATCAGAAATCTTTATTTCTTCATATGGCTACAAATTACCCCCTTGTGTCCATCCTTTTCTTTCGGCCCAAAGGACTTTCTTTAGCATATCTTATAGGATAAGTCTGCTAGCAACAGATTCTCTTTTTGTTTATCTGGGAATATTTTATTTTCTCTTCATTTTTAAAAGATATGTTTGCCAGATATAAAACTTTTCGTTGACTTCTTTTTCCCTTTGAGCAATTCAAATGCCTTGTTCCACTGCTTCCTGGTTTCACTGCATGGTTTCTGATGAGAAACCAGCTGTTTACTTTATTGAGGTGCATTTGTAGGTGATGAGTCATTTTTCTCTTTGTGCACTCAAGATTCTTTGTCTTTTGATTTGTTTAATGTGTCTTATTGTGGGTCTCAGTATTTTGGTTGGTCACCTGATGCAAATAGCTGACTGATTGTAAAAGTCCCTGATGCTGGGAAAGTTTGAGGGCAGAGGATGTCAGGACAAGATGACTGTATGGCATCACTGATGCAACAGACATGAACTTGGGCAAGTTCCGGGAGATGGTGAGGGATGGGAAGGCCTGGCGTGCTGTAGTCCATGGGTTCACTACAAGTTGGACATGACTGGGTGACTGAACAGCAACAACATTGTGAATCTCTTTGAGTTTCTCCCACTTGGAGTTTATTGAGATTCTTGGATGTATAGATAATGCTTTTCATGAAATTTTAGTTTAATATTCTTCAACAATTTTTTTGCTCCTTTCTCTTTTTTTTCTCTTTCTAGGACTTGCATTATACATATGGGTATCCCACAGATTTCTAAAACTTTATTCATTTTTTGCTTTTGATCCTCAGACTGGATAACCTCAACTGACTTGTTTGAATGTTGTAGATTCTTCTATCTGATGTTGAACTCCTCTAGTAAATTTTTTATTTCAGTTACTTCACTTTTCAGTTCTAGAATTTCTATTTGGTTCTTATATAAAAAATATAATTTCTTTTTATTGACATTCTTTATTTGGTAAAACATCATTCTGATACTTCCCTTTAGGTCTTTAGATATGGTTTGCTTTAGCTCTTTGAACATATTTCAGGTAGTTCATTTAAAGTCTTCTACTAGGATTTCCCTAGTGGTCTAGTGGTTGAGAATCTGCCTGCCAATGCAGGGGACGTAGGTGTGATCCCTGATCCAGGAAGACCCCACATGCCACAGAGCAGCTAAGCCCATGTGCCGCAACTGCTGAAGCCTGGGCTCTACAGCCTGAGTGCCTGAACTGCCAAGCCTGTACACCCCAGAGCCTGTGGTCCACAACAAAGGAAACCACTGTGAAGAGAATCCCACACAGTGCACCTGGAGAGTAGCTCCCACTTGCTACACTAAAGAAAACATGCAGGAAACATCTTAGATCCAGTGAAGCCAAAAAAACAAACTAATAAAAAGAAAGTCTTTTACTAGTAAATCCAGTGTCTGGATCTTCTCAGGGACAGCTTCTATTAATTTTTGTTTTTCCTGTGTTTGTGTATTCTTTATTCTTTGCACAATTCATAATTTTTAGTTGAAACTTGGACATTTTGAGTACTATAATGTGGCAACTCTAGAAATCAGGTTCTCTCCTGTTTCCAAGGTTTTTTTTATTTGCTGTTCGTTTTACTAATTGTTGTTTATTTAATGATTTTTATGAATGAATCCTGAAAACTCTGTATTTTTTGTCATATGTGGCCATTGAAGTCACTGTTTTATTAAATTGTGTGTGCTCGGATTAGTAGTCCACTGATGATTGAACCGATATTTTGTTAAATTTGTTGTTCAGTCGCTCAGCCGTGTCTGACTCTTGGTGACCCCATGGACTGCAGCACACCTGGCTTCCCTGTCCTTTACCATCTCCCAGAGCTTGTCCAGACTCATATCCATTGAGTCAGTGATGCCATCTAATCCTCTTGTCCTCTCGTCCCTTTTTCCTCCTGCCTTCAACCTTTCACAGCATCAGGGTCTTTTCCAATGAGTTGGTTATTTCCTTAAAAAACTGATACCAAAAATATTTCGAAGTTTTGGTCAAGTGGTGGGCAGGCCTTTGTCATGCACCCTGACAGTTTACAACTCTGCCTTAGCCTTCATTTTCTTCTTGTGCAGAACCTTAAAGTCAGCCCAATGGTAGATCCTACAGCCTTCTCATGTTGATCCTGAGCACCCACAGTATTCTAGATTCCCAGGAATGTGTGTGAACTTTTCAAAGCCTTTATGGGCACCTCATTTCCCAGCCTTTTCTCCCAAGATTTGTGGTTTATGCCAACTGTTATCTATAGCCCCAGAAGCAGCAGCTAAAACATTAGCCAGCAAATGCTTTGGACAAATGCCCCACTCCCTCCCAGTATCTTTGAACTGGGCCAGTTCCAAAACAGGGCAAATAAAGACAAGCATTTTGAGTTAGTCTTCCAAGGAGCCACCAGATAAAAAGAAAGTAATTACAATTCTTTGCAAATGATATCCACTCTGTGCCTCCAGTACTAGAAATGCAGGCTCTGTTTTCCAGGCTACCTCTGAGCTGGGATGTGAGGCAGGTCCCAGGCTAGAATAAAGTGCTGTCAATCTCAAATGAGATTCCCCCCTTTTCCTTGAATAAGCACTTCCTGATTGCTGCAAGCCAGTAGTTCATTTTCAGGGTTGCAAAAGTTGATCCTGACCATTTTTGCCAGGTTTTCCTTTGTTTTTACGGAGACACAGAATATTTGTATTCTTTTCCATTTTCACTGACATCACTCCTCTCTGCATACTCTTTTATTATTTCTTCATATGAAAACAGTTTTGCAATGCATTTCTATTGAAAAAGTAGAAGGGTGATTGAGTCTTTCTTTTAGCATAGTTGAGTAAACTTAAAAAAAAAAAGAAAATTTTGTTGCGGTCGTAAAGAATGCCACGTTTATAACTTCATCTAGTTTTTGCTCAGGCAGGGCTTCTTACTAGAGCAAGCCCTCAAAGAACTCCACCTCTTTGATCATAGCTGGCGTGGCTCCTACAACCAGTACCTTAGTTACATTTGGTCAGGTCCTTTCACCTCTCCCTCATACTCCTACCCATGTTGGGGTGGTCCTGGTGTTGAGGGAAGACACTTGGAAGTCTGGGTCATAATGTACCCTGGGCAGGGCGCAGTGTTCAATCTTGGTCTCAGATCCTTCTCCAGGGCTCAAAAATAAAGCCCAAATGCACCCTGACGACTGACAGAGACAAGTTGTCAGAAGAGGTCAGGTGGACATGAAGGTAGTGCTGACGGTCTGCCAACCGCACCCAAACTCTGGGATGACTGGTAGCCTGACTCTGTGACCCCGTGGACTGTACCCTGCCAGGCTCCTCTGGCCATAGGACCCTCCAGGCAAAGATACTGGAGTGGTGGTTGCCATGCCCCACTCTGGGGGTTCTTCCCAACCCAGGGATCGAACCCACATCTCTTATGTCTCCTGACTTGGCAGGAAGGTTCTTTACCACTAGCACCACCTGGGAGGCTCCACGCACATATGAAATAGACACAAAAGTGATTATACAACCAATCCAAATGCCCATCAGCTGATGGCCAGATAAAGAAAATGTGGTCTATCTGTCCATGGACTATTATTTAGCAATAAAAAGAAATAAAATTCTGATACATGCTGCAACATGGGTGAACCTTGAAAACTTTATGCTAAATGAAAGAGATCATCCACAAAAGCACCGTTGTGTGATTCTGTTTATATGAAATGTCCAGATGGGCAAATCTATAGAAACGGAAAGTAGATTAGTGGTTGCCTGAGTTAAGGGTGTGTGAGTGGGAGTGGGGAGAGGCTGCTAATGGGTCTGGGGTTTCTTTAGATTATGGTGATGGTTGCCCAACTTTGTGAATATACTAAAGAACACTGAATTGTACAGTTTAAATAAGTGTGCTTTATGTCATGTGTATAATATCTCAATAAAGTTCTTAAAATGTTGTATATACAGGTGGAGCCCAGGCTAGGGCAGCTCTCCTGGCCTCAGGCACAGGCTTGAGCTTCTGCTTCTTTTGCTGCTCTCTGGAGGAGAGCCCAAAACCTTGGAAGGGGCATCAGCCAGCAAGGAGACCTGATGTTTGAGCTACATTAGCTCCTAGGAAATCTGCCTTTGGGTGAAATCCAAACATTCTCTTTCCTTTCTCTCTTTTGTTTTCTCTTTCTGTTCCTTCCCTCCCTCCATTATTTCCTCCTTTTTTTCTCTTTTGGTTGTGTGACTGCTTCAGGTTGCCAACATTTTCTTTAAAGTCATGTTGACAGATCCACACTCAGTTAAATAAACGTTCTCACCTTCACTGACTGATTTGTTGGGAACAAGTTACAGTTTGATATGAAGGGAGGGGGGTGGAAGAGAGATGAAAAGAGTGATATTTTTTTAAAAGTATCAATAGATGAGTGATAGCTCCTCAATTTAAAACAATAAAAATTGATCAAATCAGTATTTCCTTTCCTTTTTCTATAGATATTGAGAGTCCCTCCCTTGGGGCAGCAAGGGATCAAACCTGTCAATCCTAAAGGAAATCAACCCTGAATATTCATTGGAAGGACTGATGCTAAAGCTGAAGTTCCAGTACTTTGGCCACCTGATGCAAAGAACCAGCTCATTGGAAAAGACCCTGATGCTAGGAAAGATTGATGGCAGGAGAAGAAGGCGGTGACAGAGGATGAGATGGTTGGATGACATCTCTGACTCAAGGGACATGAGTTTGAACAAATTCCAGGAGACAGTGAAGGATAGGGAAGCCTGGCATGCTGCCATCCATGGGGTCACAAGGAGTCGGACACGACTTAGCAGCGGATCAAGAACATATGGTGACATTTGAGCAGCACCAGGAAAATGCAAGTTGGCCTCAGAAGCAATGACAGACTTGAGAGTGCCTTTGGACTCACATCTGAGTGATGCCTCAGATGGCTCATAGAATTCTACCCCAGATCCCATTCTGTGGTTCCCATGTCCCCTTTGAACTAGCATAGACATCTTTTCCTGATTCTCCCACAGTCATTTCCAGAACTGTGCCTAAGCCTTCCTATGAACAATTCTGATTTAGTGAACTTTGGGCTCAGTCATGGATACTTATAGGAATAGAATGTTCTGATAACTTTGGTGAGTGGCCCTCTTGTGCTGGGAAGCACAGTCAGTCCCTTTCCCATTTTTCATCACCATCATTGCTGTTTGTAAAGAGAGCCTTGCCAGTGAGACCCTGGGGTTTGGCAGGATCTCCAAGTCTGACAGTTTAGTGGGACTCTTTGACTGAAGTCTAGCCAGTAGAACTTGGGCAGAAATGATACGTACCATCTCCAGGCCTCTTCCTCTACCAGAACACCTCCCCCATGGTTCCACTCTGCAATTTTCACCTTCTAGTTGGTGACCTAAGCAGCCATAAGTGAAAGATGGCAAAGCCAGAGTGAAAAAGGGGTTGAGCCTCTGAATCACCATCAGAAGACTACCCAGATTGGACTGTTAAAGAATGGAACTTTTATTGTGATAGACATTGATATTTGCCAGTTTCTCTGGCTCTAATGAGGCTCTAACTAGTACAAATGTCTTTTAAATGGGATGGCTCAGTAGGTCTGGGTTAAAAAATTAAAAAATCTGCCTGCAACGCAGTAGATGCAGGAGACTCAGGTTCAATCTCTGGGTCAAGAAGATTCCCTGGAAAGGGAAATGGCAACCCATTCCAATATTCTTGCTGGAAAATTCTATGGACAGAGGAGCCTGGCAGGCTACAGTCCATAGGGCTACAAAAGAGTCAGACATGACTGAGTGACTACATTGCTATATAACAAATTTCCTCAAAATGTAGTGACCTAAGATAACACATATTCATTGTCTCACATTTTCTGGGGGTCAGGAATTCAGCATGGCTTGGCTAGGTGTCTCTAGCTCCAGGACTCAGAAGGCTGCAGTTAAGGTGCTGGCTAGGCCTGCAATCATTTCAAGGCTCTATTGCTATTGCTATTGCTAAGTCACTTCAGTCGTGTCCGACTCTGTGTGACCCCATAGATGGCAGCCCACCAGGCTCCCCCGTCCCTGGGATTCTCCAGGCAAGAACACTGGAGTGGGTTGCCATTTCCTTCTCCAGTGCATGAAAGTGAAAAGTGAAAGTGAAGTCGCTCAGTCGTGTCCAACTCTTAGCGACCCCATGGACTGCAGCCTACCAGACTCCTCTATCCATGGGATTTTCCAGGCAAGAGTACTGGAGTGGGGTGCCATTGCCTTCTCCGTTCAAGGCTCTAATGGCAGAGAAGTCACTCTGCCATTAGAAAAGTTACTTTAGAAGGGTCGCAGATCCTTGCTGGCTGGAAACATCAGTTCCTTGTCTGAGGGACCTCTCCACTGGGAAGCTGATGACATGGCAGCTGGCTTTCCTCAGGACAAAGATATAAGAGAGTCATAGAGGGTGCTCCTGGCAGAGTCACGGTCTCTGTGTAACCCGATCTTGGAGATAACATCTCTTCACTTTTGCTATATTCTATTTTTAGAAGCAAGTCTATAGGTATAGCCTCCTTCAAATGAAGGGGATCTCACCCAGGGGGATCTACCAGGAAGCAGGATCATTGGTTGCCATCCCAGAGCTTTATGCAGTTCTTTATTCCTGAAGATTTGTGGGCAAATTCAACTTTCAAAATGCTTTGAGACTGCACTGTTCAACATGGGAACCATTAGCCATTCCTTTCTCCAGGGATTCTTCCCAACCCAGGGATCGAACCCAGGTCTCCTGCACTGCAGGCAGACTCTTTACCATCTGAGCCACCAGGGACACCCCATTAGCCACACAGGGCTATTAAAATAAAACAAAAATTTAAATTCATTTCCTCAATCACATTAACCACATTTCAGGGTTTCATAACTACATGTGGCTAGTGGCTACTATATTGGGACAGTGTGGATATAGAACATGCCCATTGTCACAGAAAGGTCTATTGGACAGTCCTGCAAAAACAAAAGAAAAAATCCAAAAAACCAAATGGTCTCTTTAAAAAGCTGACTTTTCTCAGAATTGAAAACAGCAAACATCTATGTTCTGAGGCATCCAGACTCTGTGCTTTCAAGGCCACTCATATTTTCCTTTGTATCTTTTCAGGAACTCAGTTGCAACTGGTTTCTCTCCCTCTTGAAAACCTGTTCTCAAGCAAAGTCATTAAACTCATTCACACTGAGGTGTAAATGACTACCTTTCAACCTCATAATTTCCTCAAAAACATTTCATGCCAACAAGACTGAATCTACAGCTGAAGGAATAAATTTTTAATCGTCACACTTTAAATAGCAGCACCACTAATTGACATGGAGGGTTTGTTTTCCTTTTTTTTCCTTTTCCTAGATGGTGGCGTGGATGGGGTGTGGAATGTTCAAGTCTTCTAAATGCTTCTGGAACTTAAAGAATCCTTTCTGAAATGAGAATGTGTGCTAAATCACTCAGCTATGTCTGACTTCTTGCATCCCCATGGACTACAGCCCCCACGGCTCCTATGTTCATGGGGATTCTCCAGGTAAGAATACTGGAGTGAGTTGCCATGCCCTTCTCCAGGGGATCTTCCCAACGCAGGGATCAAACCGGCGTCTTCTGTTGGAATTTTCCCAGAGTAGGTAGCAACTGGGATCTGGATGTGTTCTAACTTAGCCAAAAGCAAACAAATCATATAGTAGAGATTGACTATGCATTTATAGAGAGTACAATCTCGTGAACTGCGTTATGACATTCAATGCCTCCCTTTTCTTCCTGGAATAAATGAATCCATCATTTGTCTCAGCTAGAAGGCCGGCCTTTCAGTCGCAGAGGGAAAACAGAAGTTCTTTGACAGACAAGGCAGAAAGCGCTGGAAGGGACTTCAGTTGGTTCCCACCCAGGTGGATTTCCACCTGAGCTCCTAGGCCGGTTATTAGAGCACGGAGCCCATATTCACCCGGGCGGGAGGCTTNAGTCGCAGAGGGAAAACAGAAGTTCTTTGACAGACAAGGCAGAAAGCGCTGGAAGGGACTTCAGTTGGTTCCCACCCAGGTGGATTTCCACCTGAGCTCCTAGGCCGGTTATTAGAGCACGGAGCCCATATTCACCCGGGCGGGAGGCTTGAGCCAGGTCGTGGCGGGGACGCACCGTAATTTGCCACATTGCCTCCACGATATCGTTGAGAAACAGAGCGAGCTGTTTCTAATGACAGGTCACAAACATTCACCAGGCGGTTCCTTTCTGCCTGCCTCGCCGGGCTGGGCGCTGGCAGCCCTGCCATTCAGGCGCTTGTTTTTGTTATGGAACAAAAGCCTCACTCCCCAGCTGTGGCGCCAAAATCTAGCTCACACCGTGCTGGTAACTGACAGCTCGGCAGCCGGCGGAGGGGAGGCCGGGCTGGGCTCCTCCAATCGCGGCGCCCCTGCCTGCAGCCCGCGTGTTTACAGGCAGCCGCGGCCGGGGAGGGAGCCCGGGGAAAACCAGGACGTGGAGTCGCTCGCTCGGAGCGGGCGGGCGCCCTGGGAGAAAAGTGTGTGTGTGTGGCCCGCCGCCCTAGGAAGCCACGTGGTCACCCGGGGGCTGCAGCAAGGTGCTGTGAGCTTATTTGGTAAACTCCTTCAAGAAATTTCCCTGGTAAACCCTTCTGATTCCGTGCGTACAATTTCTGTGATCATAGGGCAATAGAGAGCTCCCTGGGCTTCCCTAGAGGCTCAGCGATAAAGCAGGAGCAGCAGCAGTGGTAAAGAATCTGCCTGCAATGCAGGATACCCTGCTTAGATTCCTGCATTGGGAAGATTCCCTGGAGATGGGAATGGCTACCTGCTCCAGTATTCTTGCCTGGAGAATCCCATGGGTAGAGGAGCCTGGTGAGCTACTACTGTCCATGGGGTCACATGAGTTGGACAGGACTAAGCAACTAACACACACACATACGAGTTATCTGGTGGCTCCTGCAATGCAGGAGACACAGGTTGGACCCCTGGCTGGGGAAGACTTCCTGGAGAGGGGAATGGCTACCCACTCCTGTATCCTTGCCTGGAGAATCCCCATGGACAGAGGAGCCTGGTGAGCTACTGTCCATGGGGTGGCAAAGAGTGTGAGGCAACTGAGCAACTAACACACAGAGTAACAGAATGTGTCCTCTCGTAAGGGGCAGGGGACTGACAGATGAACAGTTAGGCTCTGAATACCCCATCGCAGGTGCTCTGCAGTGACACAGGTGAGAGAAACTGAAGTTGCTGATAGCTTAGAGGTTTGAGATGTTGATTGCTTCCTGCAAACCTTCAAAGCAAAATGTCATTGCCATCATTATGATGCTGCTTGTTAAACATTATATTGCTCTTGCCAATGCGTGCTTAAGCCAGAAATTCTTTTTATTTATGTGGTTTGGTAACTTGAGCTTTGAAGCAGCGAATGGAGTAACATAGCAAAGAAAGTTCCCAGAATGTGCTTTGCAAAATGAATGTGCAAGATCTGTATCAGTCACATAGGAGGCAAAACAAAACAGATTCATGCCTAGTCAGTGGAGACCAGGAGAGTAAAAAGCATCTAGCTTTGGGGGGAAATTAAATGATTGTGAGTCTGGAGTTTCAAGGTTGATGGCAGTAAGAGCTCAGAGGCGAAACAGTAGCTCTGGAGTCTGCTCACCTGAGGGCCACCACCAGGGCTGCGTCTGTTGGTTGTGTGGTTTGGGACAAGACCTTGCCTCCATCTTATCAGTTAAGTGAAGATAATAATCCAGACTCTCTGTGAAGGTTTAATGGAATAAATTATGTAAAGTGGCTGGCACTTAGAAAGCACATAATAAACAAATGTGGTTAATCAGTGCCAATATATCATGGAGAATTTTCACATTCTTCCTCATGAAGAGAAATTAATTTCGGCCTGTATACCTGGCACTTATGAGCATCCAGTTATTGTTGGTGATGCTGCTGCTGAAATCAGAGAAATCTTGGCTCTGCCAGTTATAGTTGTATGTCTTCATCTCTCTGTGCCTTAATTTTCCCATCTGTAAGGTGGATATAATAATAGTACGTCTCTCTTAGGACTGTTGAGAGCATCACATAGAATAGCTCATGGAAAGAAACTGGCAGTACCCGGTAGCACTCATTACGTGTCAGCTATTATTATTATTACCTGTAGCATATGATGGAAATGCTGGCGTTCTAGAAATGATGGCTTGGTGATAGGCTATATTTTGCTGGTTGTATAATTTAAGGACAGGAGGAGAAGGAATTTTTTTCTTAGGAACATATCCTATCATGTCTGTGCCTCCCTTCCCCTTAAATATGGGTCCTTTCTTTTTCTCTGGGCTGACTGCCCTTTCGATGCCCCAGCTGCCCAGCATTCTGATGTCGACTAACTTGTCCTCTCTCCAGCACTTCTTTTTTGAGTGCTTTTTTGGAGATCATTGTAGATCCACATGTGCTGGGGTCCAGCCCCGGTCGATCCAGGGTGATTCGAAGGTAGGGATGGAGTCAGCATCCTTGGAAAAATACATATTTAATTACAGATATATAGAGAGATTAGAAACGGATAGTGTAGTAGGAAAATTAGTGGAGAAAAAGAGGCTGAATAACTTGGTTTATGTGGAATAGCATCCATGCTCCAGATGGGAATTCAGTCAGAAAAACGGGGAGCAAGAAAGAAACGATATGGGGAGTCAGTCTTTCCAGGAACTGATCCCATTTCTTTATTTTTCAGGTTTTCTTATATACCTTTTGTTACACATAGGGATGAATACAGAGTCACGCGGGAGTCAGCAGTCCTGACCTTTATCAAAATCAGGTGCTTTACATAAAAAAAGGTCTTAGGAGTTTTACATCATCTTCTGGCCATGACACCTGCTGACATTTACAACCCTTTTTTTCTGATAATCAAAAAACTTATTTTTTCCAAGGGTGTTTTTCTTAAACCAGGCACCACCCTCCAAATAAAGTTGCATTCCTATAGGGTGAGGGTGTAGTGAGTTGCAATCAAGAAAGGAATTTATTTAACCCAAGGTTAACATGATTAATCTTAAAGGTTAATACTTATTTCTCCTATATGCTAGTTATAGTCATTATAAGGGCAGGGAATATGGAGATTTAGCAGCAAACATCAGCCCAACAAATGAAAATCCTTCACCAATGTTCCATTTTTCAGGTTTGCTTATATACCTTTTGTTACACATAGGGATGAATACAAAGTCACACGGGGGTCAGCAGTCCTGACCTTTATCAAAATCAGGTGCTTTACATAAAAAAAGGTCTTAGGAGTTTTACATCATCTTCTGGCCATGAGACCTGCTGACATTTACAACCCTTTTTTTCTGATAATCAAAAAACTTATTTTTTCCAAGGGTGTTTTTCTTAAACCAGGCACCACCCTCCAAATAAAGTTGCATTCCTATAGGGTGAGGGTGTAGTGAGTTGCAATCAAGAAAGGAATTTATTTAACCCAAGGTTAACATGATTAATCTTAAAGGTTAATACTTATTTCTCCTATATGCTAGTTATAGTCATTATAAGGGCAGGGAATATGGAGATTTAGCAGCAAACATCAGCCCAACAAATGAAAATCCTTCACCAATGTTCCCCTTAAGATCTATTTAGTCTTAAGATAGTGATAAAGTTACATTTTTACATAGCAAGGACACAGTGATTTATAACAAAGTACAGTGATGTATTACAAAAGAGAAAATTCATTAACTCAAAAAGTCTGGTATTGCTAACCTTAAAAACTACTGTATTTCCGTTTCTATATTCCAAATACATTGATTAATATATTCCCAGGTGCCTAAGGATATGGAGGCCTGGCGGCAATCATTGACTCAAAAATGAGAAAAACCCTATGCTAATTAAGACTTTCAAAATCCTCCAAAACTCTCTGTGCTGTTTATGGTTGAGAGGTTGTCACACAAGCTAGTCTGTCAGCAGAGGGGTTTGACCTGAGAAACCCTTGTCACACCCAGGGCAGGGAATTAGCAGTAATTATTGGCACAACAAGTGAAAAAACATTCACCAATATAATTCCGAACCAACCCACTATACTAATAATTTCTAACTTCCCCAAAGAATTTGCCTTTAGTAAGTCTAAAACATCTCGTGCCTCTCATGGTTGGGAGGCTGTAAACAATCACATGTGGCCAGACGAACCTATACAGGCAGGCTAGATAACCTTCAGAGTTCGTAAGTTGAAATACTCTTGTCATGCCCAGGAATTTTTATTAACTGGAGCTGCACATTTACTCCTTCTCCGAGAGAAATGGTTATGGGGGAGCCCCCAGTAAAGTACTCTGGTTTTGGGGGTAGATGCTCGGGAACAGGGGGTTTCCTGAGGCTTGATCACACCTTTGTGTATGCCAAGTCTCCTTCCTCATGACCTTTGCCATGAGTGGAGTTCCTCACGCTGGCCCCCGGCAGTTGTAAGAAATAACACAGAGAGATCCCGTGTATCCTTCATCTAATTTCCCCCAATATTAGCATCTAGTGTGATAGTATAATATAATAACCAGGATATCAACATCAACATAATCCACCTTATTCATATTTTACCAATTTTATATGCAGTCATGTGTGTGTGAATTTACTTCTATGCAATCCTGTCTTATGTATTCAGTTCAGTTGCTCAGTCACTCAGTCATGCCCGACTCTTTGCAGTTCCATGGACTGCAGCACACCAGGCTTCCCTGTCCAGCACCAACTCCTGGAGCTTGCTAAAACTTCTGTTCATCGACTCAGTGATGCCATCCAACCATCTCATCCTCTGTCGTCCCCTTCTCTTCCTGTCTTCAATTTTTCCCAGCATCAGGGTCTTTTCTAGTGAGTCAGTTCTTCACATCAGGTGGCCAGAGTATTGGAGTTTCAGCTTCACCATCAGTCCTTCCAATGAATATTCAGGACTGATTTCCTTTTGGGTGGACTGGTTGGATCTCCTTGCAGTCTAAGGGACTCTCAAGAGTCTTCTCCAACACCACGGTTCAAAAGCATCAATTCTTCAACCTCAGCTTTCTTTATAGTCCAACTCATACATCCACACATGACTGCTGGAAAAACCATAGCTTTGACTAGATGGACATTTGTTGGCAAAGTAATGTCTCTGCTTTTTAATATGCTGTCTAGGTTGGTCATAGCTTTTCTTCCAAGGAGCAAGTGTCTTTTAATTTTGTGGCTGCAGTCACCATCTGCAGTGATTTTGGAGTCTAAAAAAATAAAGTCTGTCACTGTTTCCACTGTTTCTCCATTTATTTGCCAGGAAGTGATAGGACCGGATGCCATGATCTTAGTTTTCTGAATATTGAGTTTTAAACCAAATTTTTCACTCTCCTCTTTCACTTTCATCAAGAGGCACCTTAGTTCTTCTTCGCTTTCTGCCATAAGGGTGGTGTCATTTGCATATCTGAGGTTACTGATATTTCTCCGGGCAATCTTGATTCCAGCTTGTGCTTCATCCAGTCTAGCATTTCTCATAATGTACTCTGTATATAAGTTAAATAAGCAGAGTGACAATATACACCCTGCTTATTTACAGTATACAGACAATATATTCCTTTCCTTATTTGGAACCAGTCTGTTGTTCCATGTCCAGTTCTAACTGTTGCTTCCTGACTTGTATACAGATTTCTCTAGAGGCTGGTCAGGTGATCTGGTATTCCTGTCTCTTTATTAATTTTCCACAGTCTGTTGTGATCCACACAGTAAGGCTTTGGCATAGTCAATAAAGCCAAAGTAGGTGTTTTTCTGGAACTCTTGCTTTTTCGGTGATCCAATGGATGTTGACAATTTGATCTCTGGTTCCTCTGCCTTTTCTAAATCAAGCTTGAACATCTGGAAGTTCACAGTTCATGTACTGTTGAAGCCTGTAGTTGTAGATTACATGTAGATTTGTGTAATCACCACAACAATCAAGATTCAGAACAATTCTTTACAGTTCAGTTCAGTCGCTCAGTTGTGTCCAACTGTTTGCGACCCCATGGACTGTAGCACTCCAGGCTCCTCTTTCCTGGCATGAATAATGGAGTGGGTACCATTTCCTACTCCAAGGAATCTTCCTGACCCAGGGATCCAACCAACATCTCTTTGGTCTCCTGCACTGGTGGGCAGATTCTTTACCACTAACACCACCTGGGAAGTCCATGGCTAGGGTTTAGTGGATGATAAGTGTTGAATGGAGCACACACCCAAGATCACTGTATTCTCAGAAAGGTTCAATAATTTTGCTCTGAGTAGTGGGAGAATATCAAGGGAGAAAGCAGAGGAAAATGGGACTCAGAATTATTACTGGACTTTTAATGCGCATGAAGAAAGTTGGGATGGGAAAGAAACATAGAAGCCTCTTATTGACCAGAAGTATGCCAGGATTAACACACACACACAAATACATGCTGTCTTAGTCCATTTGGGTTTTATTTGATATAACAAAGTGTCCTAAACTGAGTGTCTTACAAACAACAAACGTTTATTTTTCACAGTTCCACAGACTGAAAAATGCAAGATCATAGCCCTGGCAAATTCAGTGTCTGTTGAGGACCCACTTCCTCATAGACAGTGATCGTCTCCTTACAACCTCAGGTAGTAGGAAGGATGAGGGAGCTGTCTCTGGCCTCTTTTATTAGGGCACTAGTCCCATTCATGAGGATTCTGCCCTCATGACCTATTCACCTCCCAAAGGCCCCACCTCCTATTTACCATCCCCTTGGGGGTGAGGTTTCAACGTATGAATTTTGGGAGGACACGAACTTTCAGACCATAGCACACATCTTTAAAATGAGGTGACTTTCAGAAACCTCCCCCTCATCACCACCTCCGTCACCTATTGGAATAAATAAGTCTCCCTGTTGCAGCCCAAGAACTAAACCGCTGGTCTGTTCCCTCTGAATAGCGCAGGTCAGAAGTTAAACCGTCAGCCAGTGCCTGGTCTTGCAATCACCACCGCAGAGCCCTGTTGGATTGTCTGTGGCCAACCACAGACTTTAAGTGCTGGTGACCCTGACATATTCCACAGGCACAGAAAGCGAGGGCTTATAGCCTGCAGGGTGTGAGAGAGAAAAGCATTCCCTTTACAAATTCTAACATAATTAGAATGCATAATGTTCCACAAGCATTTTTTTTCCCACAGGCTTTTTTTTTTCTTTCAGAGCCTGACGATAACACCAAATCCGCAGAGTGAGAAGTGGGGGTTTTGTGCTTCCTATCTCAAGGACACCCTTTCACCCAGGAGCAGAGCCCAGGCACTATTCCTCTTCACCACTTTATGTGACGCTACAGTGAGCCCCTACGCATGAGTCCATTCCAAGAGCATGTTCTTAAGTCCAATCTGTTTGTCAGCCTGACAAAGTGAGCCTAGTGTGAAAGTTGCTCAGACGTGTCCAGCTCTTTGCAACTCCGTGCACTATACAGTCCATGGCATTCTCCAGGCCAAAATACTGGAGTGGGTAGTCTTTCCCTTCTCCAGAGGATCTTCCCAACCCAGGAACTGAACCCACGTCTCCCACATTGCAGGCAGATTCTTTACTGTCTGAGCTATCAGGGAAGCCCAAAATTAGCCTAGGTACACAACTAACACAATTGGCTGTGTCATACTGTATGGCAATAGGTTTCTAATACTTTTCACACAAATAATACATAAAAACAAACACAAAAAATAAAACATTTAAATCTAACATTATAATACCTTGAAAAGTACAGTAATATGAACTATATCACTGCTGCTCTTCCACTTGTTTCTGGACATTCTGGACTTGAAATAAAGATACGGTGCTACTGTACTCTATATGGTACTGAAAAGTACACAAAAGCACAAGCAGTTGTTAAGGATGTACACATGTGCCAGTGTATGTCAGATGCATGAACTAACGTGTTATTGGATGTGCGAAGGCACATTACCATCTTTGAAAGTTCTCAACTTTAAACCTTTGAAGATCTGTGTGTGGGGGACTCATGTATTGGCAATTATGAACAGAGTAGCTAGTGGGCTTGGGAAAGACACACCACTGCAGGGGATGTTTGGCACAGAGATCTCTTACAAAAGTGTGGTTCCTGGAGCAGCACCATCAGCTGCATCCAGTGACTTGTTCGTGATGCTGTTTTCCAGCCCCAACCTCATTTTGGAATCAGATTTTGAGGCTGTATGCCATTCACCTGTGTATTTTTTTTTTTTTGCTATTTGTTTCTCGAGTATTAAATCACAGTTCATACTTTATATGGAGATTCAAAGAAATACAAAGTTCCAAGTATACTTAAGTACTAGTTTTACTAATCTCAACACCTTCCTTGTTGTTGTTGTGTCTGACTCTTTTTCAACCCAATTGACTGTAGCCCACCAGGCTCCTCTGTCCATGGGGTTTCCCAGGCAAGAACACTGGAGTGGGTTGTCATTTCCTTCTCTAGGGATCTTCCTAACCCAGGAATTGAACCCACATCTCCTGCATTGGCAGGCAGATTCTTTACAGCTAAGCCACTGGGGAAGCCCAGTCTCAACTATTACTTATTACTAACTCATTACATTTGTTTGAATCTGTGTTTTAATAAGCCCTCCAGCTGATTTTGAGGCATAGGGAAGTTTGAGAACCACTGAAGCTTGCCACAAAAAGATGCAAATTCAGTTTGTCAGCTTACTAGACTGGATAATCATTCTTGTAGCAATGTAGATGGAAGAGTTGAGAATGACTTTAAATTCAGGAAAGAAATGTTTGAGCATCTACAAATCGTAGGTGCTATTCTAGCAAAACAGATGATGTCTCAACCTCATGGAGCTTTCATTCTAGCTCCTGGTAATTAGTGCTCTAAAGGAAAAAAAGCGTCAGATTTGGAGTGCTGTTTTTAGCAGAACTGTGAAGAAAGGACTCTTTTAGGACATGAAATCTGAGCAGATGCCCAAGTGAAGTGCAAGAGGGCACTCTGGCGGAAGGGAGGAGAAGAGTGACTGCCTGCCGGGAGCCTGAATCGAGAGCTGGTCTGATCAAGAAAGGCTGAAAAGGCAGGGTGAACAGTGGACAAGGGGAGGAGAGCAGGGGTTTGAGAGGCGGGACAGCGCAGGGTCTTCTGAGCCTCTCAAGGGTGTTTCCATTCCTTCTGGATGTGATGGGAAATTCTTGGAGGCTCTTGGACAGGAGAGGGCTGTACTTTGTTCTCTGTACTGAAGGCCATTTGGCTGCTATGTGAAGGCCTGCCTGTAGAAAGATAAAAGTGAAAGCAGTAAGTCTAGTTTGGAGTTCTAGCACAGTAGTCCACCTTAGGGATGATGAGAGCTAGATCAATATGGTAACTGTGGAGGTGGTGGGAGCGGTTAGGTGTAAGATGTATTTTAAAGATAAAGCTGGGATGGAGGAGGAAAAGGTATACAGAGGAACCCATTCCTTGTCCTGGGTAAACATTAGGGTGTTGTTAGTCACACTGAGTGAAGAAAGTGTGGCTCATTCAGTCCTGTCCAACTCTTTGCGACCCCATGGACTGTAGCTCACTGGGCTCCTCTGTTCAAGAAATTCTCCGGACAAGAATACTGGAGTGGGTTGCCATTCTCTTCTCCAGAAGTTCTTCCCAACTCAGGGATCGAACCCAGGTCTCTTGCACCGCACATATTCTTTACCATCTGAGCCACCAGGGAAGCCGCTGGTGGAGAAAAGAGATTGTCAAAAGTTTCCAATAAGTGTATTCACATTTCTCTATGGTGCTGAAATCATGTTACTGGACTGAGAAGGGGAGGGGTTGTGATGATGGAGGGGTTCCTCCGCGGACCACCTGACACGTCTGGATTTCGGGCTCCCGGGATGGCTGGGTCCTGTGTGGAGTGAGTGATGGCAATGCTACCGCCACTGTTGAATCCAGCAGGCAGCTGAGCCACATGCCTGCACAATAAGAGTTGTGCTCAGAAGGAAGACAGCGCAGACGTTGGAGTGGAAACATCAAAAAGGACTGTTATTTCAATGAGAAGTGTCCTGGCATTGCCACCGATGTATTCCCATCCCCTGGGCAGAATTCCTGAATTTTTGCTGTCCCTGCGCCTCTGCTCCCCTGCTCCTCTCCCTGGAATGTTCTTCCTGCCACTTCATCATCTGGTGGATCCCCACTCACCCTGTAGCACTCAACTCCAGCAAGACCTCACTGCATAAACCATCTCTGGCCTACTCTGGCCAGCCAGCCTTCACTGTTCTCCAAGATTGCCAAATTCCCTGGAAGACCATTCTTAATGTTTGCCAGGCTTCCCTGGTGGCTCAGAGAGTAAAGAATCTGCCTGACATGCAGGAGACCTGGGTTTGATCCTTAAATCAGGAAGATCCCCTGGAGAAGAAAATGGCAATCCACCCCAGGATTCTTGCCTGGAGAATTCCATGAACAGAGGAGCCTGGTGGGCTACAGACCATGGGGTCACAAAGAGTCTGACACGACTGGGTGACTATCACTATCACTATGCGTTTGTCAGAGGCATTGTAATAATGTCAGCCCATGACTATGTCCCCTGTTGGACTGGGAGTTCCTGAGTGCAGGAACTGGGCCTCTCAGAGTTTAGCAAAGACCTTAGTATACACAGGAAACACTCAACCATCTTTGTTAAAAGATTGGCCTTCATGGTTGCAATTGTTTGGTTTGGTTTCATATTTTCAAGCCTTGCTCTCATATGTAAGCCAAGGAAGAAGACAGAGTGTGTGCTGTGTGGTGTCATTTGAAATGTGCATGTAAATGGTGTCAGGCAGGGTACTTAGCCTCTAAATATGACATATCCCCTCCCATCTAAACTGAACCTGAAATTACTCCATTAAAAGTCATCCCCCAATTTAGACTCCACTGGCTAATCTATAAATACCCCTTGAGAGCATAAACTACTAAGTTCAGTGCTTCTTAGCGAAATGTGCTTATGAACCACTTGGGGATCTTGTTAAAACCCAGACTCTGATTCTGGAGGAGCGAAGGCTGAAATTCTGCATTTCAAATTAGCTGCTTGTCTGCAGATCTCACTTTGATGGCCATGATCTAGGCAGTGCTCTTCAAACTTAAAAAGTGTATCAGAGTCACTTGGAGGGCCTCTTCAAGCCCACCCCCAGATTTTCTGATTCAGTAGGTATGGATTAAGACTTCGCATTTCTGCTGCTTTTTAATTTATTTTAATTGAAGGATAAATACTTTACAATATTGTGATGTTTTTTGGCATACATCAACGTGAATTGGCCACAGGTACACTTGTGTCCCCCCATCCTGAATCCCCCTACCCCCTTCGTCCCCACCCTATCCCACAAAATAACTCTTAGTTCCTAATGTGGAATTCTCCTTCTCCAAGGAAAGAGAAGAATCTAGAGAACAGGAAGTGGAAGAAACCATAAGGGTATTGTACCCACTCTTCCCAGAGTCATAAGACAAACCTAGAAATGGGGCTTGCCTCATGGGCTGATTGTCACCGGGGGCCTCACACTTAGAAGACTGCACATTTGGTTTAGTGCTCTGCCGTCTTGAAATGTGCAATCATCTGGAGCAAGAGGCCCAAATTATGGCTGCAAATTATGCAGCCAGTACCAGCTAGTAATATCTTACAGTCCTGAGTAACACAAGCTGAATGCTCTTCTAAAAGATGGCAGTTTATATACTTAGGGTGACCTCTGATTTTAGATTCTGAAAGATAGGGAATGAGTGATGAGTTGGAAGATATTAAAAAGAATACAGAGGTTGTTGAGAACAGGAAATTGAACCAGAAGTGAGAATGGGAGAGAGGTCTAAAGCTAACAAGAAAATGATATCACTAACAGTAGAATGATATAAAAACAGTAAAAAACAAAAACAAAAAACCTTCATCTGACAGCATGGGGGAAATGACTGGCATTGTGGCTGAAATGCCTGGCATTGTGGCTGAAATGCCATATTGAAAATTGGGAAAGATTTTTTTTTAATAGTAAAGATCATTATTTTTATATTCAAGATCATAACTAGTGATTTTTTCTTTTTACTGAGAATTGAATAAGGGGAAATTAGCCCTAGTTCTTTTCACTTTCACTTTTCTGAAGGACACAGGATAAATAGAAGAAAATCTTTTATGTGTGTATTTTTATATATAACACAGTAAATTATCAAAGATCCAAGACTGTTACATTTTTTGCTGTTCACCCTTCATGTCCCTGCCTTTTTTTTCCCCTTCCTTTTCTGTTTCTCTTTCTTCTCCTCCTTTCCCTTAACTTCTGGAAAGGAGCAAGAAATAAGAGTATTTGTACCAAGTTGTATTTGAAACTTCAGTCTAGACTAAAGGTCCTGGAAATCAGCCTTGGCACATCAAGTGGCAGTGGTGGCTGTGTCTAGGTAAACAGATGAATTTAGTGGGGCTGTGTGGTTAGTGGGGTTTACATATGGGAAGTGATTTATACATTGGAGGACAAGCAGCACCACCATCGCTTTTAAAGAAATGATAGAAAAAACTTGCAGATAATCTTTGCATCCCCAATGAAAGAAACTGAAGATGACCAAGGCTGCTACTCCTTACCCCCTGCCCTCCTTCACTTCAGGCAAGTGACCAGATGGACAGTCTTTATAGCTATATTGGTTCAGGGAAAATTCTAGATCTTAGTATTGAGGATTTAGAGCACCAAGGAATTTTCAGACAGTTTGTAAAATTCTGTCTCTCTTTCTTTCAGGCTTAATAATATCAACAAAAAGAAATTTACAACTAGCTTTTAAGAAATCCCAGGGGTATTTATATCAGCATGTGTTAATGTCTCATTATATTTTATAGCTTTCAAGACTCTTATAATAGGTTACTGGGGTTAACTCGGGTACTTCTTTCTTTAGAATAGCTTCAGAATAAAATAACAAACATAGGAACTAAAATGGGGTAGGTAAAAATAGTTCTGGAGGCAGAGGGGAGAGATTGGGTGCTTCTGACATCTCATCACCCTCAAACCTGAAAAATAGCCCAGTTGGAAGCCTGGTGAAGGTAATAAATGAGAATTATAAAATATAAGCTAATAATTCAAAAACATTAGGTTTCAAAAATTGGACAGGTAGATGAGAAAATATAGTTACGGTAGCTTTGATTTTGGATTTGCAGCAGAGTATCAGGAGTGTAGTTTCTGTTTCTTTAATTAGCTCAGTCAGGTTCACCTAACAATGGATCTGGGAAGTCAGAGATGATCCTTGGAAGGTCTGAGCCCGCACTGTCCAGTCCTACAGCCACTAGATACGTGTGGCTATTTAACTTCATGAAAGTTAAATGCTATTGAAAATTTAGTTCTTCATTTGTTCAGTTCAGTTCAGTTGCTCAGTCATGTCTGACTCTTTGCAACCCCATGAACTGCAGCACGCCAGGCTTCCCTGTCCATCACCAACTCCTGGAGCTTGCTCAAATGCATGTCCATCGAGTCGGTGATGCTATCTAACCACCTCATCCTCTGTTGTCCCCTTCTCCAGCCTTCAGTCTTTCCCAACATCAGGGTCCTCATTTGTACTAGCCACATTTCAAGTGCTCCATAGCTACCTGTGGCTAGGGGCTACCATATTGGACAGTACAATTATAGACCAATTCCTTTTTTACAGGATGTGCTGGCAGATGAACTATCTGCATGTTTGCATTTGTATTAATATTAAATACTTTAAAAGGGCTAACTTTGGTATTTTTAAAAACATTTATTACAGATATTATTGTTTGGATGAGAATTATTTAAACTTAAAAATATATTTATTTGAATGAACTATTAATCGAGAGTTATTCAGTAAAATACATACAAGAAGGCATGTGATCAATACTAAGTAAATGAGAATCAAGTCTGAAAACTTAATTTTAAGAATAAATAATAGCATATTCTGCAGTATAAGGAAGTTATGTTGGATAACATATAAATAAAATTGAAATGAAGCCTTGCAGCAAAAAATAGGTAAGTAAATAAATAAATAAAAAGAACTGAAGGAAAATGATAAGGAATGAAGTCTAGCAGAGGTTATTAGTGCAAATCTCAGGGAAAAACAATGATAGGAATTTGTAAATAAAATCAGCAAAGAAAGGAAAAGAAAGGTTCATAGGTAAGTCTAAAGCTTTGGGAAAGAAAACATGAAGAAATTTAAAGAGAAATAGCAAAGCTAGGAAAGTATCTGCAAAAGCAATGACAAGAGGACTTTTAATGTGGAGAGCTCTAGAAATAAGAGTATTTGTACCAAGTTGTATTTGAAACTTCAGTCTAGACTAAAGGTCCTGGAAATCAGCCCTGGCACATCAAGTGGCAGTGGTGGCTGTGTCTAGGTAAACAGATGAATTTAGTGGGGCTGTGTGGTTGGTGGGGTTTACATATGGGAAGTGGTTTATACATTGGAGGACAAGCAGCACCACCATCGCTTTTAAAGAAATGATAGAAAAAACTTGCAGATAATCTTTGCATCCCCAATGAAAGAAACTGAAGATGACCAAGGCTGCTACTCCTTACCCCCTGCCCTCCTTCACTTCAGGCAAGTGACCAGATGGACAGTCTTTATAGCTATATTGGTTCAGGGAAAATTCTAGATCTTAGTATTGAGGATTTAGAGCACCAAGGAATTTTCAGACAGTTTGTAAAATTCTGTCTCTCTTTCTTTCAGGCTTAATAATATCAACAAAAAGAAATTTACAACTAGCTTTTAAGAAATCCCAGGGGTATTTATATCAGCATGTGTTAATGTCTCATTATATTTTATAGCTTTCAAGACTCTTATAATAGGTTACTGGGGTTAACTCGGGTACTTCTTTCTTTAGAATAGCTTCAGAATAAAATAACAAACATAGGAACTAAAATGGGGTAGGTAAAAATAGTTCTGGAGGCAGAGGGGAGAGATTGGGTGCTTCTGACATCTCATCACCCTCAAACCTGAAAAATAGCCCAGTTGGAAGCCTGGTGAAGGTAATAAATGAGAATTATAAAATATAAGCTAATAATTCAAAAACATTAGGTTTCAAAAATTGGGCAGGTAGATGAGAAAATATAGTTACGGTAGCTTTGATTTTGGATTTGCAGCAGAGTATCAGGAGTGTAGTTTCTGTTTCTTTAATTAGCTCAGTCAGGTTCACCTAACAATGGATCTGGGAAGTCAGAGATGATCCTTGGAAGGTCTGAGCCCGCACTGTCCAGTCCTACAGCCACTAGATACGTGTGGCTATTTAACTTCATGAAAGTTAAATGCTATTGAAAATTTAGTTCTTCATTTGTTCAGTTCAGTTCAGTTGCTCAGTCATGTCTGACTCTTTGCAACCCCATGAACTGCAGCACGCCAGGCTTCCCTGTCCATCACCAACTCCTGGAGCTTGCTCAAATGCATGTCCATCGAGTCGGTGATGCTATCTAACCACCTCATCCTCTGTTGTCCCCTTCTCCAGCCTTCAGTCTTTCCCAACATCAGGGTCCTCATTTGTACTAGCCACATTTCAAGTGCTCCATAGCTACCTGTGGCTAGGGGCTACCATATTGGACAGTACAATTATAGACCAATTCCTTTTTTACAGGATGTGCTGGCAGATGAACTATCTGCATGTTTGCATTTGTATTAATATTAAATACTTTAAAAGGGCTAACTTTGGTATTTTTAAAAACATTTATTACAGATATTATTGTTTGGATGAGAATTATTTAAACTTAAAAATATATTTATTTGAATGAACTATTAATCGAGAGTTATTCAGTAAAATACATACAAGAAGGCATGTGATCAATACTAAGTAAATGAGAATCAAGTCTGAAAACTTAATTTTAAGAATAAATAATAGCATATTCTGCAGTATAAGGAAGTTATGTTGGATAACATATAAATAAAATTGAAATGAAGCCTTGCAGCAAAAAATAGGTAAGTAAATAAATAAATAAAAAGAACTGAAGGAAAATGATAAGGAATGAAGTCTAGCAGAGGTTATTAGTGCAAATCTCAGGGAAAAACAATGATAGGAATTTGTAAATAAAATCAGCAAAGAAAGGAAAAGAAAGGTTCATAGGTAAGTCTAAAGCTTTGGGAAAGAAAACATGAAGAAATTTAAAGAGAAATAGCAAAGCTAGGAAAGTATCTGCAAAAGCAATGACAAGAGGACTTTTAATGTGGAGAGCTCATACCAGTGAAGAGGAAAACCCAGACTCTTGTAGGCATATAGGCAAAAGATAAGAAAAGAATTTGCAGAAGGGGAAATAAAACTTGAACACATGGGGAAATACTTTTCTTCATTAATGATCAAAGAAAGAAATTAAAACAAAATGAGATTTGATGGAACATTTATCAAAGTAGCAAAGAGCAGGAAAATGATGGAAAGAATGAGATATGATATGATCAAAGCAGGGAAGAGTGCAGGAAATGGGCCACTTTCTCATGCTTGTCAGAACGTCCATTGCGGTAACTCCTCCAGAAAGCCGTCTAGTAAAATGTTATCAGGAAAATGTGCACAGCCTGGGACCACTGATTCCACTTCTGGCTCGGGTCCCAAGGAAGGAATCCAGAAGATGTCCAGCACTTTCTGTACAGAAGTGGCCTTGAAAATAGCAAGACATGGTGAAATCATGGCACAATGGCAGGACAGAATATTCTATAGTAAAAATAATGCTGTGAAGAGTTTTGACTTTATTTTAAAGTGATTCATGTAATGGTGGTGATTTAATCACTAAATCATGTCTCACTCTTTTGTAACCCCGTGGACTGTAGCCTGCCAGGTTCCTCTGTCCTTGGGATTTCCCAGGCAAGAATACTGGAGTGGGTTGTCACTTCCTTCTCCAGCGGATCTTCTTGGCCCAGGGATCAAACCCACGTCTCCTGCTAGGCAGGCAGTTTCTTTACCACTGAGCCACTTGGGAAGCCTGATCCATGCAATATCTGAATACAAATTCAAGTTTTTTAAAAACCCAAACTATAGAAAGTAAGAGACCTCCTTTATCTTTTCCCTCAATCCCATTAGCCTCTCCCAAGGTTGCGCATACCTTTAGTCAGTTTCTCATTGATCTGTCCACCTTCCCATCTGAAATCACACTGTGTAGAGTGTACATTATACTCTGTGGGGTTTTGCTTTAAACGCAAATGAGATCATGCATCAACAAAATTTTACAACTTGCCTTTTCCGTTTAGAACCTTGAGTCTTTTCCCTTTTGGTATAGAGTGACCTCCCTCACTCTTTTTAGCTGCTTCATGGTGGTTCCCACGTTGTCAAAGGCTTCTTTTAAAACCATTATCTTTTTCATGAGTATTTATGCTGCTTTCAACATTCTGCTATTAAAACCAGTACTGCAACAAGAACCCTCTCTGTGCTCCTTTGTGCTCATGGATCAATGTTTCTCTAGGATCCACAGCCAGAAGTGAAATCGCTGGTTTCCAATGGAAAGTGCATTTTAGAATTATGATATATATTGCATAAGAGGACCTGTTTGTCCATACTGTAAGTCACACTGAATATTTTCAAAGCTTTACCATTTCTACCAGTCTGGTAGGTGAGTATTGTATCTAACTGCTTTAATAATGCTGAATTATTTGTATTTGGCTGCATATTAATCAATGATTTTTATGTTGAAAGCCAACAATCTTTTGCCTTTTAAAACTCTTTAATGGTAACTTTACCATAAAGTTTAAAGGGGCCTTTGTGGTCAAATTTATCAGCCTTTTGCTATGGCTCTGACCTGATATCCTGTTTATAATGGCCATCATTCCCCAGAGTTTATAAAAAATATTCATGCACATTTTCTTGTAATATTTTCATGACTTCTTCCTTCCTTTCTAGCTCATAATCCATCTACAAGTTATATTGCCACATGTGAGTGAAAGCTTAAATTGTAAAAACAGGTGCAAAAGCAATATGAAATTAAAAAAGCATGCACAGAAAACAAATTAAAATAAACACACCAAAACAATATCAGTGGTTGTCTTTGGGTAGGGAGATTAGGTGTGTTTTTTTTTTCCTTTGACCTATTTTCATGTTTCAGATTTTAAATAGTATTGGTTATATTTATAAGATATAGTGGTCTCTTATGTTCTTTTTCTACTCAGAACAGTAATTACCCTTTTCCCCTTTAACCATGTTGTAGAGTGAAGGCCACCAATCACAGCATTCCACCCTTGGCCACAGACACAGACTCACAACCCAGAGGGCCTTCCAGGGTGTTTTGCTAGGATTTCCTTAACAGTTGCAGATGCAGAGAGCTCCTTTGCTTCTGGTTATAAGACTGACAGGTACATGGTCAGAGCTGCCTATGAACTGGTTCTAGCTGGCTAGATAATGAAACAAGTCTCTCACACACACACACACATACACATACACACAGAGAAAGACAGAAAACCATATATCACATAAGCCCTGAATCTAACTTTCCCCAAACCCAGGCTCATCTGTGGTTGAGTTGTTGTTCAGTCACTCAGTCGTGTCTGACTCTCTGAGACCCCATGAACTCAGCACACCAGGCTTTGCTGTCCTTCACTATCTCCCTGAGTTTCCTCAAACTCCTGTCCATGGAGTCAGTGATGCTATCTAACAGTCTTTTCCTCTGTCACCCTCTTTTCCTGTTGCCTTCGATCTTTCCCAGCATCAGGGTCTTTTCCAATGAGTCGACTTTTCGCATCAGGTGGCCAAAGTACTGGAGCTTCAGCTTCAGCGTCAGTCCTTCCAATGAACGTTTAGGATTGATTTCCTTTAGGATTGACTGGTTTGATCTCCTTGCTGTCCAAGGGATACTGAAGAGTCTTCTCCAGTATCACAGTTCAAAAGCATCAATTCTTCAGCGCTCAGCCTTCTCTGTGGTTCAATTCTCATAGCCATATGTGACTACTGGGAAAACCACAGCTTTGACTAAATGGATCTTTGTCGGCAAAGTGATGCCTCTGCTTTTTAATGTTTTAAAATTTTAATTTTAAAGTGTGGTTGAGTTACCCAAACTGATAAATTCCTTCCCTCCTTTTCATTATGGGTAAATGGAGATTTCAGTTACTTGTACCAGAACAATCTTGGATTTTTTAAAAAGTGAAAGGAAAAGAAAGATGAGAGCAAAACTTCAGATATGAAAATATCATTAATAGGAAGTAAATATACATCTTGGGTGGAGGCAATTCTCACTCTGTGGGAAAAGATGTTAATACAAATAATATAAAGGAGCAACTACTTGGTTTGTAGTCATTAGGGCATCTTACCACCAAAGATATAACTAGCAAAATAAGATGGCTGCAAGTGCTTGCACAATTTCATAATTTTGCCTTCCCAGCAAAGCAGGGAGAGGCTGTGGAATTAAGGGTGAGAGTGATCAGAACTGAGATGGCAGTCCTAAGATACAGCATGACACACTGGCTTAGAGGAGCTGTCTGTAAAAAATCCTACATACATTTGTACGTTTACATACTAGATGTCATTTGTGGATTTGAATAATGGGCATTTGGCTTAATCTTAAACTTCAAACATACTTCAGGTCCATATCTTCCATTATAGCACTCAAAAGTTAAAAGACCTTAAAGACTACAACTCATTAATCTTACTTTGTGAACTCTGCCGAGATTAGGGGACTTAACCAGTTGGTGGCTCAGACGGTAAAGAATTTGCCTGCAATGCAGGAGACCTGAGTTCGATACCTGGGTTGGGAAGATCCCCTGGAGGAGGGTATGGCAACCCACTCCAGTATTCTTGCCTGGAGAATCCCCATGGACAAAGGAGCCTGGGAGGCTACAGTCCATGGTGTTGCAAAGAGTTGGATACGATTGAGTGACTGAGCATATTACATAACTAGTCATACAGCAAATAATCCTCAGATCAGGATTCAAACCCATGTCCCTGGGATCCCAGTCCAGTGTTCTTTCTATTGCCTTTCAAGTGCAAATGTAAGAGGACTAACACGATCAGGAAACAAACAACCCCCGTCCCCCGCCCCCCGCACACACACACACACACACCCCCTACACACCACTCCACCCCACCCCCAAACAGCAAATATGTGTCTCATAAAAAAAGTAATTTCATCAGTTTTATGATCACTAAAAATAATAATAATGAAAAATTGAAAAAAGATCCAAGTCTCTGGGAGACATTTTAAAGAACTCTGTAGAAAGTACATTGTGTTGTTGAGAGTTTGAGTTAATCGCTCACGGAAGAAACATTTATCTGGGTGGAGGCTTATGCTTGATTTATACAGGCTTTTAGCCTGAAGGGTGTAATAGATGAGTGATTCTCTTAACCTTAATCTATTTTTCATACGGTGGGATGACAGTCATCATCTGAAACCATTTTTAAGTTTCCCAGAAGTGTGGAAAAACTAACTTAATCTTACTGTTATAACTTGTTTAAAGGGCAGATTTTTACTTTTAGTTTTAAAGTAATTTTTAAAAGGAGCTGCCACGCTCAAGGAATCCATCTATTTAAGGTTCTCAAGGACAGAAATGAGCTCTTGTGGGAGGGTAGGCATTTGTTACATGTCTGTCCTGGTTATGGTTGTACTTTGTGGTCTCAGTTCAGTTCAGCTCAGTCACTCAGTCGTGTCTGACTCTTTGCAGTCCCGTGGACTGCAGCACGCCAGGCTTCTTTGTCCATCACCAGCTCCCGGAGCTTGCTCAAACTCATGTTCATCGAGTTGGTGATGCCATCCAACCATCTCATCCTCTGTCATCCCCTTCTCGTCCTGCCTTTAATCTTTCCCAGCATCAGGGTCTTTTCCAATGAGTCAGTTCTTTGTGATCTGGGGAGTGTGATTATTCTTTTTCTGAATCTTAGATTTTAAAAAATTGAACAAAATGTTAAATTGAGCCTGATTTTCTTTGTACAAGTTCTTAGTACATGTTTTTAAAAAATGCTTTGGGTATCTTTGGGGCTCAGAATTCAATGGTTTAAGAGTCATTGAGGATCAGAAGAAACCAGGCACGAGGCAGCCAGCTGCTCCACGGTTGTGGGGTGGCGCTTATTCCAAAGTCCATCATCTGTCTTCCTCATCAGCCCTTCTCCGGCTGTTCAGCCAAAGCCTACAAGAGAACTGATCCTGTTCAACGGAAAAAGACAGAGTTCACTATCATGCTTGAAAGGACTCACTGCTGCAAGTTTCATTCAGCTTTTACATTACGACCGTACTGTTTCTCAGTTTGTTTTAATATATTTTTATTAAATATAATATGAAATATATACTTATTTGAGAAGTATAATAAATTTTAATAAATATAATTATAGATCATTACAATAAATAGAGAAAAGCAAGTGTCACATATATGTCCAATTTAGAAAAATGGTCTTATTTAGAAAGATGGTCTTATTTTCAAAGCAGAAATAGAAATACAGACGTAGAGAACAAACATATGGATATCAAGGGGGAAAGGAGGTGGGGGTGGGATGAACTGGGAGACTGGGATTGACATATACACACTACTATGTGTAAGATAGGTAATTAATGAGAACCTACTGTATAGCTCAGGGAACTCTACTTAAGGCATTGTGGTGACCTGAATGGGAAGGAAGTCCAAAGAGGAAGGGATATATGTATGTGTACGGCTGATTCATCTTACTCTATATGTTTTGTTACTGTACAGTAGAAGCTAACACAACATTGTAAAGCAACTATGTATGAATAAAAATTACTTTAAAAATAACTAAAAATAATAATAATAAGATGTTAAGTACATTAAATACATATTCAGTTCAGTTCAGTTCAGTTCAGTTCAGTCGCTCAGTCGTGTCCGACTCTTTGCGACCCCGTGGACTGTAACCTACTAGGCTTCTCCGTCCGTGGGATTCTCCAGGCAAGAATACTGGAGTGGATTGCCATTTCCTTCTCCAGGGGATCTTCCCGACCCAGGGATCGAACCCGGGTCTCCCGCATTAGAGGCAGACACTTTAACCTATGAGCCACCAGGGAAGCCCAAAAATAAATATTTACTTCTTTTTATTAAACTTCCAGTGCTCTCTACCTCTGGGCTTTATTTTCCTCTGTAGCACTTATAGCATCTATAAAATCATAGAGTTCACTTATTTTCTTTGATGGTTGTCTATTTCCCCTGTCCAGTGAGGGTTATTTTGTTTGCTATTGCACATCGGTGCCAAGAAGAAGGCATGGCATTTAGCAGAGCTCAGTAAATACATATTGAATGAATGGTGGCATGAATATGCCATGTTAAACCAGACTCTCTGGAGACATGTCTTCTGTATTCTGTGACTTAGAGGCACACCTCATGCTCAGTGGCAAGTGTTCCCAGTATTACAAGTAAAAATGTGTTATGTTTAGGGAATAGAGGAGAGGGAAGCAGATGTCAGGCACCCATGTCTGACATCATGAGATATTAATAGTTCTTGACTTCTGAGCCTATGAGTACCATGAGCAGTGTGCCATGAACCCATGTTATGACATAATTCTTGATTCCTGATGAATTAGGCAACTTGATTTTACTTCTTGCCTCGTATGCTCTGATTTCATGAGCTTGGTCTGCAGTGGCCTCCCCTTACCTGGATAATACTGCTCTCCCTGCCCATCTAGACTCTTCTCTTCCCTCAAAGCCCAGCTGAGAACAAACCTCTTCTGTAACATTAACCTCAACTTAGTAGTACCAGTACACAAAAGGCAGTCTTTTCCTCCCACTCCGAGGGGAGCTTCTCAGGCCTAGTGGAACCAGGGAATGGGTATATGTGGACTTCATTAAGGCGGCCTGAGCGAAAGAACAGTTGATTTCAAAATACATGTAGCAATTTTTAAAGAAGGTACAGTGGTGTAAATTAATACTTCTTCCACTCAACCATGAACACCAATCACAAACTCACTTTACTCTGTCTTTCCTCTCAGTTGTCAGGAAAATACTCTATTATCTATGACAGTTTCAGACATAAAAAGCTTATCTTTGGCCTGTCCACAGCGCCTTGATAAGATCTAGCTGGACTTTAAAGGCAGGTTAGGGACAGGTTAGTAAAGGCAGTTACTGACAGTTCTGAACTTGCTAAAGGAAAGTTACCTTGTTATTCTTTGACAGTACCCCCAAAACACCTTGTTTGCCCACCACCATGAATCCATTTAGTATAACAAGCCCTTATATAGACCTTCTTATGCCAGGTACTCTTCTAAGATGTTACACACAGTAGTTCATTATCCCACAAAACAACTTAACTATTAGGGGGGTGTGTGTTTGTGTGTGTGCTCTGTTGTGTCCTACTCTTTGTGACCCTATGGACTATAGCCCGTCAGGTTCTCTGTCCATAGGATTTCCCCGGCAAGAATACTGGAGTGGGTTGCCATTTCCTCCTCTGGGGATCTTCCTGGCCCAGGGATTTGAATCTGCAGCTTCTGCCTTGCAGGTAGTCTCCAGCATTGCAGGTGGATTCTTTACCACAGTGCCACCTGGGAAGCCGTATTAGGTAGGTACTATCATCCCTGTTTTAAAGATAAGGAAACCGAGGCACAGGGGTAGAGTGAGTAAAGGCATATAGCTGGTAAGTTCAGAGCTGGGATTCAGACCCAGATATTCTGGCTCTTGAGACCACATAGTTAACCATTAGCCCACTTGTCTCACCTCTGTTTCCCTCCACCACCCTCCTTGTATCTATCAGCCAGCCCCTTGCCTCTGATCTTTATTCTTCCTGGTCAGAGAAAGACTCTGCTGTCTTTCTCTAAAATCATTCTCCAAATCAACCAAGGGAAATTTCTTGCAATTGGGATGAAATCACTTCAGTGACCCTTCATTCTTCACACTCACTAATATTGATTAGTTTACTTCTTAGCTGACCCCTCTGCTGTCTCATGCTTTGATTAAGCACACCCATCTCTTAAAATGCTCAGACCATTTTCTTCTCTCTCTCTCTTAATTCTCCAGTGGAATATTGACACATGAAAAGTTCCACCAGAAAATGCCTCGATCTGAATGAAGTTTGGGGAAGATGAATCTGGTGCTTATGTTTGGAGAGGGTTAGGGGAGGGTGTGTTATTGAGAAACTAGGTATAGGATGCTTGCTAGAAACACTAACGTTTATGGTCATGAAATTCTGTAGGAGCTTGGGAATGAGAAGGAATGAGTGGATTCCAGAGGCATGTCAGAAAGACCAGTGGAGTTGTGGGCAACTGCCTCTAGGAATAAGGTAGAGAAGGGAATGAATAAAATACCGCTATTCTGGGCCTGAATGATTCTAAAGAGAATGTCATTACTGAAATAGGTCTATCAGGAAGCTAATCTGATTCAGGGAGAACAAAAAGTTCATTTTAGAATCTTCGTCATCATCCCAGTGGGAATGTTCAACAGTTGGATGATACCATAAGTGAGCATTTAATGAGCAGCCTTCGAGTGTCTAACAGGGCATGTGATGTTAAATCACGGCCATTACCATGAAAGGGAGCTGGGCAAAGGCATCATTTACACTGGTCTTCTGGAGGCACCTGCATAGTGTTTGGAGATCCTCCAGAGCCTTCAGCGACAAAGGTGGAGTTGGCTTATAATTTGAATGTAAACAACTCGGTTTACCATACAGCCTAACCCCAAACACTAGCAGATGACTTTTCTTTGTCACACCTAAAAATCCTTAGAAGTGATAATGCCATGTGGCAAACTGGTTCTGTGCTTGGTTTCCACACTTGATCTCACCTCATATTAATTTTTACAACAAACTCAAGTAATCTTCAACCCTTGCTCCGGTTTGTTTCTCCCAAGGTCCGGACGGTGCCAGCAGTCTGCACATTGAATAGTGAGAGCCAAAAGCTTCTTGCAATTTAGCTGTTAGAATCAGGCACTCAAGGTAAAAAAAGCAGAAATAAAAGCTGCAAGACAGCACAGCGCCAAGAGAACTCAAAAGGCAGGGCCTAGAACGGTGTGTTCAAGGAGCCGGAGAGATTGGTGGGCAATGTCCAGAAACAGCGTCTCAAAAATCCAATTGAGTCAGGTTAGCAATTAATCCCAAATCTCGGGTTGGTACACCTTCCTCGAGATTTCGTACAAGCTCAAGAGCAGTCAAGCCTTGCCGGGTAAAGATCATCAAATGACTTGTGGCAAATCTCTTCCTTCAAAAGTCTGACTTGGACCGCCAACCTTACTTCTAGAAGCCCAGTCGATCCTCCTTTCGAAGGGAATAAGCAGCCGTGGGCTAGCGCGGGCCCCCGCGGCTCGCTGGGCCGACTGGTCGGAGGGACCTGATTTTCGGAGGCTGCGGCTTGGAGAAATAAATCCAGTCCGGGTTTTGTCTGCACGGGGGAGGGGGACTGGAGGGCTGCGAGGAACGGCTCGCGAAGAGGGGGGCGGTGGTGGAAAACACACAACACAAACAGCTCGCGCCGGGGAACGGCAGCTGTAGGCCCGGAGCGCGCGGGCCCGGCCGCCGGCCGCATGGAGCGCAGCGCGGCCCGCGGCTCCCGGGCGGCGGCGGCGGCGGCGGAGGCGGCAGCGCGCCGCTCGCTCACACCCACCCCCGCCCGCGGCCGCCGCGCCGCCCCGCCGTAGCCGCCGGCGTCCCCGCGGGCCGGTCCAGCGAAGGCGGCGCCCGCGCCCTGTCTCTTATACACATCTGGTAAAGATCATCAAATGACTTGTGGCAAATCTCTTCCTTCAAAAGTCTGACTTGGACCGCCAACCTTACTTCTAGAAGCCCAGTCGATCCTCCTTTCGAAGGGAATAAGCAGCCGTGGGCTAGCGCGGGCCCCCGCGGCTCGCTGGGCCGACTGGTCGGAGGGACCTGATTTTCGGAGGCTGCGGCTTGGAGAAATAAATCCAGTCCGGGTTTTGTCTGCACGGGGGAGGGGGACTGGAGGGCTGCGAGGAACGGCTCGCGAAGAGGGGGGCGGTGGTGGAAAACACACAACACAAACAGCTCGCGCCGGGGAACGGCAGCTGTAGGCCCGGAGCGCGCGGGCCCGGCCGCCGGCCGCATGGAGCGCAGCGCGGCCCGCGGCTCCCGGGCGGCGGCGGCGGCGGCGGAGGCGGCAGCGCGCCGCTCGCTCACACCCACCCCCGCCCGCGGCCGCCGCGCCGCCCCGCCGTAGCCGCCGGCGTCCCCGCGGGCCGGTCCAGCGAAGGCGGCGCCCGCGCCCTGTCTCTTATACACATCTGGTAAAGATCATCAAATGACTTGTGGCAAATCTCTTCCTTCAAAAGTCTGACTTGGACCGCCAACCTTACTTCTAGAAGCCCAGTCGATCCTCCTTTCGAAGGGAATAAGCAGCCGTGGGCTAGCGCGGGCCCCCGCGGCTCGCTGGGCCGACTGGTCGGAGGGACCTGATTTTNGGAGGGGGAGGTGACCAACTCTCCGGCTCGGCGCGGCGGCCGGCAGCCCGCGGGCAGGCATGCAGGCGCGGCGTCTAGCCAAGCGCTCCAGCCTGGGCAGCCGCCGGGGCAGCGCCGCGCTGCAGCCGCCCGGCCCCGCGCCCGCGCCCGCCCGGGAAGGCGCGCTGCCCGGGCTCCCGCCGCCCGCCCCGGCCCCGGCCCCGGAGAGCTGGAGGCCGCCGCTGCCGCCACCGCGCAACGCCGGGACCGACCCCCCTCGCGCCGGGGCCGCCGCCGCCGCCTCGTCTCCGGTGCTGCTGCTTCTGGGGGAGGAAGACGAGGACGAAGAGGGCGGGAGCCGGCGGCGCAGGGGGCTCGGGCGGGCGCCGGCGAAGCCCCGAGGGGGCGCGGAGGAGGAGGATGACGACGAGGAGGACGAGGACGAGGAGGTGGTCGTCGAGGTGGTGGACGGCGACGACGACGACGAGGACGGCGACGAGCGCTTCGTGGCCCTCGGCCCCGGCCGCGCGCTCCCCAAGGGCCCGGCCCGGGGCGCCTTGAAGGTGCGAGCCGGCTGCGGGGGCGCGCGCGGGACCCCCGGGCGCGGGGAGGGGACTGGCCCCGGGCTCCGGCGCGGCGCCGGCTGCGGCCGCCACCGGCGACCGCAGGGGCCGGCCCGGGAGGGGTGTGTCCGGCGGCCGCGCGGGCCGAGCGAGGGGCCTGATGGAGCTCAGCGCTCGGGCCCCACACCTTCCCCGGCCGCCGCTCCCCCTCTCCTCCAGGGCTCGCCGGCCGGGCGAGCTCGTCCGGGTGGGTTGCGGGCGAAGGACGCTTCTCCCGGGTGAGGCGGGGAACTTGGAGGCGGGACGAGGTAGGAGCCGGTCTGCGCCTGGTGGGGACGGGCGAGGTAGGTGGCCGTGAGGTAATATTCCTCCCCAGGAAGTACGAGGGTCCCCCTTCCCCTTATTCCGAGGACTAGTCTAGCTCGTGGAAACTAGCAAACGGCTTCTCTTGTCAATCTCTCAACCCCTTCTGCATCCGAGAACAATTGTGGGTGAGTTTCCATCACCGGCGCCTGTGAGGGAACCGGTAAGCCCAGGACAGCAAAAACCAAGCCCTGGGTTTCTACATACATTTTGTTGGCAGCTTTTGGCAGTGCCTCCCACCCTCTTTCAGTTTCTCACCCCCTCAACCCCCCACCCCTGTTTAAACTCGACATTGTTTAGCATTTGGGGTTCTTCCCGCCCCCCCTCCTCAAAATTGAAAATGAGAGAGAGAAAAAAAGGAAACCAGAGAAAGAGGGGGTCATTTGGCATTTAAAATGGATGTGAGTTTCAGCTGAGAATTCAAGCAAAGTCCCTTGTGTACTGAAGCACTGAGAGATCTTTCCGTTTGTGTATCTTCAGGAGATAAGGGGTTTATTATTACACAACTGACTGGCTGGGCTTTCAGGCATGTGATTGGACAAAGCAAACCACGTTGAGGTTCATGCACAGTGTATGTTGCTAAGAAGTTTTGAGGGCAGCAAGTGGTAAGCAATGCAGTGAGTGGTTTTTCTGAGTGGTGATTTTAAGAGTGGTGCTTAAAATCCACTGAATAACACTATTGATGGGAATTCTCACAAGATATTGGTATTTCAGGAAGAAAAACACATGAGCTTAATAGATAGAGACTATTTTTTTAAAAACTTTTAAAAAAAAAAAAAAAAGGAACCAGAAAAAAAGTCTACTCCTCAAAGCATGAAATTGCAGTTCCAAAGAAATGTTAAACATTAGCCTTTGAAGAGCCCAGGGTAGACACGGGCACAACTTTCTTTCCTAGACCACCCTGGAAGTACCAGCTCTGGGAGTGAGAAATTTTCAGCAAGTGGTCATTTGGGATGATAGTTTTTGACAGTTTCTTGTTGGAATCCAGACCATGACCACCATCATTACCATGGTCTAATAAAAAGCCTACATTGTATGGCTACAGGTTATAGCTGGATTTGGAATTAAATCACATGGCATCAGTGAAATTAAGTAACGAGAGTAGTGACTCCTTACCATTTTTGTCCAGAAATACTGAAAAGATGTCTTGTAGTTTGGACAGTCGTTGCACAATTTGTGATGGAAAAATTAATTATAATTTATGTCCTGTGATCAAAGCAAACCCAATATAGAAAAAAAAATCAAATTTATAAAAACCAAAGAAAGAACTAGAATGTGATCATTCATATTATCAGAAAAAGATTTTCACATTTCCAGGCAAATTTCTGTTAAATTCTTTCAAAATGGGCCTTATTTTATAACATTTTGGGTCCCCCATAACTTTTCAGGAATTTATGTATTGAATAGTTTGAAGTATAATTTTATAATCTTTGCTGCTTTAAAGTCATCTTGACACTGCATCTAAAGAGGTTTTCTAATGAATAAAAAAGGATCATTTTATTCTAATGCATTTAAGAATGTCAATTTGTTGTATAGTCTCTAAGTCATGTCTGACTCTTTGCTACCCCATGAACTGTAGCCTGTCAGGCTCCTCTGTCCATGGAATTCTCCAGGCAAGAATACTCATGAGATCTTCCTGACCCAGGGATCAAACCCACATCTCCTACTTTGCAGGCAGATTCTTTATCACTGAGCCACCTGGGAAGCCCAAGAATGTCAATATTTTATATAAACACATACATTCATTTATTCACATATTTATTAAACACCTACTATGTACCAGGTCGGAGAAGGCAATGGCACCCCACTCCAGTACTCGTGCCTGGAAAATCCCATGGACAGAGGAGCCTGGTAGGCTGCAGTCCATGGGGTCTCGAGTCGGACACGACTGAGCGACTTCACTTTCACTTTTCACTTTCATGCGTTGGAGAAGGAAATGGCAACCCACTCCAGTGTTCTTGCCTGGAGAATCCCAGGGACGGTGGAGCCTGGTGGGCTGCCGTCTATGGGGTCGCACAGAGTCGGATACGACTGAAGCGACTTAGCAGCAGCAGCAGCATGTACCAGGTACTATTCTAGAACACAGTACCTTCCAGATGCCCACATCCTGCAAGAGAATCCAGAGCAACAACCATCCAAACAAAGAAGCCTGATGCTTGAGGATTATG
This sequence comes from Cephalophus harveyi, assembly GCA_006410635.1. Lineage (NCBI taxonomy): Eukaryota > Metazoa > Chordata > Mammalia > Artiodactyla > Bovidae > Cephalophus > Cephalophus harveyi. The sequence goes on along the minus strand of SJYT01080403.1, from coordinate 245,167 downwards.
ATGTATCCTCTCATAAGGGAACTGATGCTATCGAGGAGGAAGAGGAGAAAGCTAGTAGAGAGAAGGCCTCCCTGAGGAGGGGACATTTGATCTGAGATTTGAGACGTGTAGTTTGGGAAGATTGTTCCAGAATAACAATTGCAAAAGTCTTGAGGTGGGAAGGAGAAAAGGCTGAGTGTGGCTGCAGCTTGGTAGGTAGGACATATGTCAGGCCAGCTTACAGGCCAGCGACATAGAGCTTGGTAGGCCTTTTTAAAGTGAAGAAAAAATATTTGCAAGGTTTTAAGCACTAAAGGCATACAAAGTGGTTTGTATTTTTTTAATTAATTTTTTAATTCAAGGATAATTGCTTTATAGAATTTTGTTGCTTTCTGTCAAACCTCAGCATGAATCAGCCATAGGTATACATATGTCCTCTCCCTCTCGAATCTCCCTCCCATCTCCCTCCCCATCCCACCCCTCTAGATTGATACATGGTTTGTATTTTTAATAGAGTCATGCTGCAGCTGGGAGGGGCAGGGATCCAGTTTGAAGGTATTGTTGAAGTGCATGTGAGAGACCAAGCAGTTTGGACCAGAGTGGAGTTGTGAAGATCCACCTGCAATAACTTGCGGATGGATTAGGTGGCAGGGGGTGGGGGGTTGACAGAAGGGAATCTGGGGTGAGACCCCAGTGTAAAGGTTGGTTAGATGTGCCATTGGCTGATATTGGGAAAGCTGGAGAACAACAGGTTTTTGTGAGGGAAACAATCAAATATTCTCTTTGGGGCATGTTAAGTCTGAGATGATGCTTAGATGTAGGCATGGGAACTGCAAGTAGGCAGGTGGCTGTAAGATGAGAGATTGGGGTTGGAGAGAAGAGTGTGGGAGAAGCAGGTGTGACCTGTTGTATAACAAAGATGTGAATGTACATTCACATGTCCAAGACAATTGACAAAAAGATGGTAGATGTCAGTTATTCTATAACATGAATCATTCAGCCATCAGCATGACTCTAAGAACAGGATCATGGAACATGTAAAGTCTGCTCTGCCAATGATGCCCACGATAATATTGAAGCTGGGGACAAGAAAGGGAGTGCAGCAAGCCAGAGGACAGTCTTGGGCCAGACTCTGGGACACAGCACTGTTTAAGTTTGGGTATGGAAGGAGAAGCCAGCAAAGACAGTTGAGAAACAGCAACCAAACAAGTCAGAGGAAAACTAGAAAATAGAAAGTACAGTAAGGCAGGAGAAGATATAGTTCCAGAAGTACGGAGTAATGAACTGTGTTTAATACCACGGGGATATTGAGTAAGACAAGGACAGAGACATGTTCATTTGGATTAGATAATGCACAATATATTGGTATCCTTAACCAAAGAATGTAAAGTCAGTAGTGTGACCTGAGTGGCCTAGCAGTGAGCAGAGGTGAGAACACAGTGAAAAACTCTTTCAAACTCTTTTAAAAGTCCCTTGCTAGAAAGGAAAGTAGAGAGAAGGGGGAGAATCTGGAGAACATATAGTCTAGAATTTTTTTAAGATAGGATACAGTAGACTCTGCAGTAAGCCTGCAAGGCAGGAGTCACGGGAGACGTGGGCTTAATCCCTAGGTCAGGAAGATCCCATGGATGAGGGCATGGCAACCCACTCCAGTATTCTTGCCTGGGGAATCCCATGGACAGAGGCGTCTGCAGGGCTACAGTCCGAACAGTTGCGAAGCGTTGGACACAACTGCAGCGACTTAGTACGCACACATGCACAGTAGGGTCTAATATAGAGACTGTAGCACAGTAGGAATTATCTGTTACCTAGGATTTATTGCATTTCCTACTCCAGGGAGTAGGAAATGGTAACCCACTCCAGTATTCTTGCCTGGAAATTTCCATGAACAGAGGGGCTGGTGGGCTGCAGTCCATGGGACCGCAGAGAGTCAAACACGACTGAGCATGCATAGAGCCGATTGTATTAGTTGGGTATCTAGGCTAACACTGTTGGTCTTACAAACAAATTAGACTTACAAAAGCACACTCAGAATGGAACTCCTTCATATGTAGGGGATTTCCTGTACCATAGGCTTTTTGGCTTACAAGCATTCTCCCAACATTTGTGGGTTAGGAGTCAGGGCCAGACTTAGCTGGGTGTGCTGTTGAGTCTCACAGGGCTGTAGTCAAAGTGTTGGGTAGGCTGTGTTCTCATTGGGAGGCTTAACTGGGGAAGAATTCACTTCTCAGTTCACTCTGGTTGTTAGCAGAATTCATTCCCTTCCATCTGCAGGCCTGAGGATCCAGCTTCTTGCTGCCTGTTCCTGTGTAGGCTGCCCTCAGTTCCTGGAGCCCCTCTCCCTCAGCCCCACCCCCACTTCTGCAGTGCTTTGCTACATGATTTCCTCAGCATGGCCTCTTACTTCTTTAAGTCAGCAAGGAGAATCTAAGTCCCTGTCAGCTGGTAAGGTGGAGTCTCCTATAAGGCACTGTAATCACAGAAGCAGTACTCCATCATCATTGTCATAGTCTATTGCTTAAAAGTAAAAGAAGGGTCCCACCCAGACTTGAGGGGAAGAAATATGCAAGGGCATGAATACCAAGAGGTGAGGATTGTTGTGAGTCACCTTGGAGGAGCTGAAGATGCAGAGAAAAGAGGGATACCTGCAGGAGGAAGTCCTTGCAAAAGGGGACCTGGAAGCCAGGTATTGATACTGGCCTTTGACAGAAGCAGAGACCCTTCTTCCATTGAGTTAAAGAAAGGTAGGGAAAGTGGGTCCTGATGTGGGTGGTTGTGCATTGGATCGTGGTCAGATAAAGTAGTGCTCATCTGATGGCTTCTGTTTCCCCCTGCAGCAGGAGGGAAGGTCATCAGCTGAGACTGAAGGAGATTTGAAGAGCTGAAGCCAGGATGTAGTGCTGTGGGAGAGCAGGAGAACAGATGTACCAGAGAAATCAAATAGAGCAGCTGGATAGTATCAAGGACCCACCTGATGTTGGTGCTTCTTCATGGACAGAGTAAGCACTCTGTCTGGGTGTGTGATTTTCCCAGCTTCATTCCACTGGTTCAAACACAGAGTAATAATAACAAAAAGAATCTGAGCTAATGTTGATTAAATTATTTAATTACTATGCTAGTACAAATCTGGGCTTCCCCCGTGGCTCAGCGGTCATCTTCCTGCAATGCAGCAGACACAGGAGATGTAGGTTCAATCCCTGGATTGGGAAGATCCCCTAGAGGAGGGTGTGGCAACCCACTCCAGTATTCTTGCCTGGAGAATTTCATGGACAGAGGAGACTTACAGGCTATAGTCCAGTGGGTTTTCAGTCAGATATGACTGAGCATGCAGGCGCAGGGCAAGTCTTAAGTGTACAGTCTCATTGAAACTTCATTACATATCCCTGTCAGGCATTATTATATCATCCTCATTTTACAGAAGTAATAAGCAATTTACTTAAAAATACACAAGTGTTAGGTGGCAGAGCAGGGGTTTGAGCTCTGGGCAGTCCAACTCCAGATCTAGTACCATTAAACCTTTGATGTCTCTTGGAGACAAAGCAGAGAGCTGAATTTGGCAGAGATGAAGTTTAGCCAGGTGGTTGAGCAATGGAAAGAGAGAATATATTTTTGATGAAGTTGATACTGCTGTGACTATAATGATGGACTGTGGGCCCTAAGAAAAGTAAGGACAGGAAGGGGCCATGGGCTGGTAAAAAGTTAGGTGTCAGTGGATTGGAGAAAACAAAGGGGAACCAATAAAATCATTAAAAAAAAAAAAAAAAGGAATGAAATGCAGGACAGTTTGGATTACAAGATAATATGAATGAATATTTTCTGAATACTTATAAACTGGGAACTGTGCTAAATACTTTATATGAAGGAGGCTTTCCTGAGAAATTATGATTTGAGAATCAGTATGCTCCAGTTGGGGGCTTCCCCAGTGTCTCAGCAGTAAAAAATCCACCTGCAATGCAGGAGATGCAGGTTTAGTCCTTGGATAGGGAAGATCCCCTGGAGGAGGACATGGCAATCCACTCCAGTATTCTTACCTGGAGAATCCCCATGGACAGAGGAGACTGGCAGGCTACAGTCCATAGGATCGCAAAGAGTTGGACACAACTCAAGCGACTGAGCATGCACGCACACCTGCTCCAGCTGAATATACTGACTTGCACCTGAAATAGCACATTTGAGGCTGTTGGTCACAGCAGAGCTGTGGTTCACATCCAGAGTCTGTGCTTTTGATCTTTCCCTATTTGTTTGTGATGTTTATGTCTATTTACATTGAGGAGGATTTGCTACAGCTCAGGAAATAGAGGAGTAGATAGGAAGTATCTAAGATGCTTGGTTACTATCATGGACACTAAGTTGGGCTTTAAATGAGACAAGAAGAGAAACTTTGTATTACACAGTTGTCAATTTCTGATCAAAGAAGCTTTCACATTTATGGGCAATGGTAAGATCCACACAGGCCCCCAAACCAAAAGAAACTAACCCCCTGGGTGAGGAATGATGAACGATGAATAGCAGGTAAATATCTTCAACCAGAACTTTATTTTTTATAAAAGAAAAAAATACAAGGACACTGTCAAACGGAGGAAGGATTCTAGTATAAGTTGTTACTTAGTGAAGGCAAAGCAGTAGGGAGCTGAGATAACAAGGCCAGACTTTGCAATGCTGTTTATTAGTGTAGGGATGAGAGCCAGAGAATCTGAAGAGATTGATCATGTACTGTTAAATAATAAGTTTAGGAGAAACCTGGACCTGAAAGACTGCTGGTAGTTCTATTGGAAAATTGGGAAGAAAGGTTTTTAAGTGAGATTGTTGTTGTTTAGTCATTCAGTAATGCCTGACTCTTTGTGACCCCATGGACTGCAGCACCCCAGGCCTCCCTGTCCTTCACTATCTCCCTGAGTTTGCTCAAACTCATGTCCATTGAGACAATGATGCCATCCAACCATCTCATCTTCTGTTATAGCCTTCTCCTCCTGCCTTTCAATCTTTCCCAGCATCAGGGTCTTTTACAATGAGTTGGCTCTTTGCATCAGGTGGCCAAAGTACTGGAGTTTCAGCTTCAGCATCAGTCCTTCCAGTGAATATTCAGGACTGATTTCCTTTAGGATTGACTGGTTTGACCTCCTTGCTGTCCAGGGGACTCTCAGGAGTTTTCTCCAGCACCATAGTATGAAGGCATCAATTCTTTGGCACTTAAGTGAGATGATATATGTCAAAGTGTCCACTTTCAGTGCTTAATAAATGTTAATCGAGAGGAATCTGTTTTGTGTGTGCTGGCTCTGTAGGGACGTCTCTCAGACTATTTCTGGGCTATCAGATGACTTGATGAAGCCCCTGGCAGGGCCTGAGTGCAAGCACTGAATTTCAGTTTGCTAGCAAGTATATGTGTTGCATATGGCCTGCATTAGCTCGAGGGGAAGGCATGTGCCTCTGATACCAGACAAAGTTGTCATTCACTGAACTGTCCACTGCCAGACATGGAAGTGAAACAGATTATCTGGTAACCCAACACCCTCCTTCAACTGCTCAGGGCAACGGGGTTAGGAAATCAGAAATGCCTTGTCCAGTTAGGGCTGACTAGCCCGTTAGGCAGGGCCAGGATTAGCACCTGGTCTGCCAATGCCAAGTTATCACCCTCCCTGCCGAGTTAGTCCTTTGTGCCTGGAATGATCTGTCTGTACCTAGTTTACTCCTTTGGAGTTGTAGTTAGAAAAATCAGTTTCCTGAAATGATCCACCACTCACTGTTTGTCCGCTTCTATTTTGGGAACACTCTGCCTTCTAAAATACATCAGGGAGAGGTGGTTCTCATTTGTGGCTGTGGGAGGTGGGCAGGACCCTCTGTGAATCCTGTTCAGATCAGCTCCCCTCCCTGTGCAGTTCCCAAGGCACTTGTGTACTCTGAGGATGACTTTTTGTTCTTGTTCAGTTGATAAATTATGTCCAACTCTTTGCAACTCCATGGACTGTAGCCCGCCAGGCTTCTCTGTCTGTAGGATTTTTTAGGCAAGAATACTGGAGCGGGTTGCTATTCCCTTCTCTAGGAGATCTTCCCGATCCAGGGATTGAACCCACTTCTACATTGGCAGGCGAATTCTTTACCACTGAGCCTCCAGAGTATGGTAATAAATGGCAGATGAGCTCCATTTTATTGGGAACCAAATTCCTTTAATTTCTGGTGTGGTGCGCCTGGTAAACCAGCGTAGAAAACATAGTTTATACTCAGCCCTTAAGTAGGGCCTCTCCTCCTCTACCAGATTTTACTAGTTGAGCCTGCAGTGCCCCATAGCAAAAGGGTTAGGGAAGGAGGAGGAACAGTGAGACATCAGCCCTGCCTGGAATCTGCTCACCTGAGCTTAGTGAGAAGGAGCCGAGAGATACAGTCAGGATGCCCTTGACCTCTGAGAGCCCCTGGACACTGTTCATTAGTAAATCTGTCCTGGTCTCATTGCCCTGTCCTCCCCACTCAGGGGGCCTCCACGGGGAGAGGTGTGGGAGCCTGTCCCTCCCGACCGCAGTGTGCACTGTCAGAGCTTCTGGTCTACATGGAGCAGCCAGCCTTGCAGCATGGCTTGATATAGTGTCTGCTAAAGTGGAGGAGACTTGACCTTTCATTGCCCTGTCCCATCTCTTCTAAGGTAAATGGATGGTTTCCATTAGACTTTCTGAAATATCTGAGACTTAGAGGCCCTTGGGGCTTCCTTGGTGGGTGGCTCAGACAGTAAAATATCTGCCTGCAGTGCAGGAGGCCCGGGTTTGATCCGTGAGTCAGGAAGATCCACTAGAGTAGGTAATAGCTACCCACTCCAGTATTCTTGCCTGGAGAATTCCATGGACAGAGGAGCCTGGTGGGCTATAGTCCATGGGGTCGAAAAGAGACACGAGTGAGTGAGTAACACTTTCAGAGGCACTTGTAACCAACCTTCCAGCTTAGTTGAATCTCTGTTTGAAACAAAGATGATTTTCTTTGGGTTTGCTCTCCAGGTTTCTGGTCATTCCCTCAGGAGATGTTTATTTTAGGCCATTGCATGCCATGTTCCTGATATACATGTAGGAAAAAAAGAGTAAATAAGGCATTTTCCACTTCTGGGGAGCCTACAGCCTGGCAGATTCCTGCCAAGTTATCGATAAAGAGGTTCAAAGCCCCTTTTCCTTTTTATCCCCAAGATCAATATTAGATCTGTTGAGAGACCTTGCATGGCTACTACAGTTTGGGATGAGATTTTGATATNGGAGCCTACAGCCTGGCAGATTCCTGCCAAGTTATCGATAAAGAGGTTCAAAGCCCCTTTTCCTTTTTATCCCCAAGATCAATATTAGATCTGTTGAGAGACCTTGCGTGGCTACTACAGTTTGGGATGAGATTTTGATATGTACCCTAAAGCATTTGTAGCCAGTCTATATGAAGAAGATTATATGATTTAGACAGGAGGTGATTCCTGAGTAATTAGTCAAAGGATGAGTTTAGATCACAAATTTGACAAATAACTTCTGTTGCTCTCATTTACTGGGTGAATTGGAACAGAATATAATAAGTCTGAGATTTGTGGAGTAGAATTAGAGTGATTAAGTTCTCACTTTTCATTTAGGATACTATTTGGAAAATCCAGAGTTTAAGTTTATACATAGGGGAAGTAGGCTCGACTCTAGAGTTCTGAGGGGCTTCCCAGGTGGTGCAGTGGTAAAGAATCTGCCTGCCAATGCAGGCAGTCCCAGAGACGTGGGTTTGATCCCTGGTTCAGGAACATCCGCTAGAGAAGGACATGGCAACCCACTCCAGTATTCTTTCTTGGAAAATTCCATGGACAGAAGAATCTGGTGATCTACAGTCGATGGGGTCACAAAGAGTCAGACATGACTAAGTGCCCACACATCCACACACACACTAGAGTTTTGAAGGAGAGTCTGTAATTTTAGGGTAAGAACTCTGCAGTAATATACAAAAAGGATTCATTCATCTTGCAGAAGACCATGGAACTTTGAGATGCAAAGAATTAAAAGGATTTTGCCTGTCCACAGCTCCGTGTGGACTAAGAGCATGTGTTTTCCAGGCTACACACGACACTTACCAGTGACACATTTGCTTTCCTTATGTTCTTGTCATACTGGAGGGCTGAGTGAAAGTAAGTCTCCCTGATGAAGGACTAATTGGGGATGGCTGATCAAAATAAGTGAATGTCAAAAGTGCTTTGACATTTTAAATTAAATCCAATTTTTTAAAGGCTACATGCCTTGAAATATCATATAGTAAAACCTGTAAGCAGGGTAATTTTAGTCCATTAGTATGGTCTGTGTGGTGGGCTCATTAGTAAGGCAAGAGGGAACATGACTGAGTCAGAGCAGATGACCCTGCCCTCTGCCCCCTCCCCACTGGTTCCTCCTCCTAAATCAGGAAATGAGGTAACACAGGCTTTGGGTTCCAATTCTGGCTTCTCCACTGCTAGTTGCATGGCCTCATCAAGTAACTTGATGTCCCAGTGCTTCAGTGTTATCAAATAAAATTGGGGTAATACTGGTTTGCCATTGCCTATTGTTATTTTAAGTTGTTTTTTTTTAAAATTATTTTAGCTGCACTGGGTCTTTGTTGCTGTGTCTGGGCTTTCTCTAGTTGCAGCAAGCAGTGGTGGGGCTACTCATTGTGGTGGTTTCTCTTATTGTGGCACATGACCTTAGTTACTCCATGCCATGTGGAATCTTCCCCGACTAGGGCTCGAACCCATGTCCCCAGGCGGAATCTTAACAACTGGATCACCAGAGAAATTTGCCTATTGTTATTAAATATGGCCAGAGACCTCCTGAAATTAGAGATGGATGGCAATTTATTTCCTTTTTGGTTCCAGAAAAGAATCTTTTGTAGAACTTTGTTCAAGGACCCAAAATCCTACAGTCATTTTGACTGTTAGACCCTCCTGCTTGTTCCACACTACCAAGGTATTTCAGAGAGCTGCTTCCTGAAGTGACTTCGTTCTTCTGAACTCTGAGTGTTCCATTGTATCAGTGGTGAGCTTGAATCTTCCCTTTCATCTCAGGAAGCTGAGAGTCATTTATCTACTTGTGCAAAGAGGATGAAAACATTCCTGCTCTCAAGTTCATCAGTCTGTTCAGATGTCTAGCTCTTATTTTGGAAAAAGCCTGGCTACAAGCCATGCAGGAGGGGAAAGTCTTACATTTTTTTTTTTTTTTGATGTAAGCTTTTGACAGTGTTTTCAATTAGTAAGTTCATATACTTAAAACTCAGAACTAGTTTAACAAACTTAGAAAAATAATAGAAATGTTAGCAATAAGGATCTTTAGTTCTGTCCAATGACTGAGTTGTGTCCAACTCTTTTCGACCCCATGGACAGCAGCACACCAGATTTCCCTGTCTTTCACCAACTCCCGGAGTTTTCCCAGACTTATGTCCATTGAGTTGGTGATGTCATCCAACCACCTCATCCTGTGTCGTCCCCTTTTCCTCCTGCCTTCAATCTTTCCCAGCATCAGGGTCTTTTCCAGTGGGTTGGCTCTTCGCATCAGGTGGCTTAAGTATGGGAGCTTTAGTATCAGTCCTTCAAACAAATTTTCTGGGTTAGTTTCCTTTAGGATTGACTGGTTTGATCTTCTTGCTATTAGGACTTATGAAAATGAAAGTGTGAAGAATATCAGAAGGAAAAACAATCTTTTTCATCAGATATTACTTGCAATAAAAGTTGTCTCAGTAAAAGGAGGAAAATGGACCCTTGGGCCTATGTAAGCACTGAACCCTATATCATCTTAGGTGGGAAAGAGGAGGTTGATCATATGGAAGAGCCACTGGAAGGTTTGAAATGATCCAAGATAGGGTTTATGGAAGGGGAACAGTGACTGCTATTTGGATTTCCCATTACGTGAGTACTTGATGGATATTTAAGAGGTTCTGAAAATGCCATCTGTTGGGTGACAGCAATATTTTTTAGCTCTTTATTCTTATTCTAAAAGAGATTTCTATTCAAATAGGTCTCTCAACTCTCTGTATTGATTTTGTCACTTGAAATTTTCTTGAAATCTAGCACAGAGGTTATTAGAGAAAATTCTTTTTACTTTAAAAATCATAATAGAAATGATGTAGTTTTCATTGTTTGTAAACTATGCCTATTTTTTATGTGTTAAAATTGAGATATCTCGAAGATTTGTTTAAATTCAGTGACAAGTTAATGGTTTGATTGTTTAAAGAAATTTGTGGGGTTGGGGGTTACTACTTCATTCAATTCCATGGTTATTCATTCAACAGCTATACTCTATGTCAGCTCCAAGGACTCTGAAGAAAGAAGACTTGGGAAGGGTTTCTACTCACATTCTAGCTGGAGAGACAGACAGTAAACTTTGTGGATGGTGGTCCATTGCTGAGCTCAGAATGCTTGGAGGGAGAGAAGATTTGGGCCGGAAAGTGTGAATCAACAGTTCACCGTTAACTGTTGNTCTTTGTCAGCTCCAAGGACTCTGAAGAAAGAAGACTTGGGAAGGGTTTCTACTCACATTCTAGCTGGAGAGACAGACAGTAAACTTTGTGGATGGTGGTCCATTGCTGAGCTCAGAATGCTTGGAGGGAGAGAAGATTTGGGCCGGAAAGTGTGAATCAACAGTTCACCCTTAACTGTTGTTAAGGGTCTTAACTGTGTTAAGTGTGAGATGCCGGTTAGACCCCCGTGTGAAGATGTCGGGTAGGCAAGAGGTAGGTGGAGAAGACAAGCAGGGATGGACATCAGAAGTCATGGGCACAATACCTACAGTGAGGAAACTGGTGAGAAAACCTCTAGGGAGAGAGTGCAGGTAGAGAATGAAGGTGCCTAGGAGTGAGGAGCTCTGCAGCACTTCAGTTGTAATGCTCCTGTCTGTCTGTTTCTCTCTCAGGACTTTATTATGATATAATTTACATAATATACCATATAATGCTTCCTTTTAAAGTACACAAGTCAGTATTTTCTAGTATTGTCACAGAGTTGGTCAGCCATCAATCACAGTCTAATTTTGGAACATTTTGTCACCCCCAGAAGAATACTAGAGTGGGTAGCCATTCCCTTCTCCAGGGAATCTTCCCAACCCAGGCATCAAGGCCTGGTCTGCACTGCAGGCAGATTCTTTACCAGCTGAGCCACCAGGGAAGCCCAAAAGAAACACCGTGCCCATCAGCAGTCTCGACTCCATGCTCCTTTATATGCACCTATACTCATTCGGCTTTATTTTTCAGTGTCAATAAGTCATTATTCACTCCTGGTGCTTTTTCAGGAAGGAAAGAAGGCAGGAGGGAGACGAGAGTTAACATATATTAGAAGACAAGAAGAGGAGGAAGAGAAAAGGAAATCCAGTACAGCAAAATCACCCATTTGATGAATATACCCCAGTGAGGGGGTCACCACGGCTCAAGGGAGTCCAGTCTCCTACAGTTCAGAAAAAAAAGGGGAAAGGAATCAGAGAAAGCACACAGACTGGCCCTCATTTTCCTTCCCTACTCTCTTCCTTGTAAATTCCAGATAAAACTTGGTTTCTAGCAGTGAACATGGGGTTGAATTACATCCTGTCTACATCCTACTAGATAATCCTATGTCTACTTTAACATCAGATTCTTGGCATCAGCAGAAAAGCCCCTGAATGAACTCGGCAGACTTTCTTTCCTTTCTCACTCTCCCACTCTGAGTTTCTATGTGGAAGCCCCTTTCTGGCATTGGAAATGAGGGGTAGAGAGTTCCTAGTTTGTTTAGGTTTTATGCAGATCTTTCAGGATTTAGAGTCTTATTGTATGTTTTGGCTAAAGGTGGGACAGGAGTCAAGTTTTTAGGATAAAAGAACTTGTCCGAAGTAGGAAGTAAGGGATGGAGAAGAATGAGAAAATGGGTGAGGAACTCCCGCTTTGTGGAAAGTGGCACCAAGCTCACAGGTCACATCTTCTTACCTGATGCAGAATCTTTTCACAAAAATGCTTTGATTATTTTTCTTTCAATACAAAAAGAAATTTGTAAACTATAAACACGCCGAAACAACGTGCGAAATGCCAGCACATTATACTTATACAAACTGGATCACATAAAATATCACACAAAATAGATCACACTAAATCATAACTTGTGAAGTCCTGCAAAGCTCATATAAGTCCAGAAACTGGAGGGAACTGGCATCAAGGGTGATATACCTTGTTCACTGTGTCCTGTTTCATTTGGCATCTTTTAGCACACGGTGGTTGGTGCGGTAGGTCTGTGCTGATCTCCTGATTTGTCCTTTCTCCATTAGCTGCCCTGGCACTGTTGTTGCCGCTGCAGCAGGGGACGCTGGCCCTGGAATCACAAAGAAGCTCTTGTTTAGAGGATCATCTGGGAGCCATACAGAAGTACAGAGTTTTGAAAGGTTAAGGATTCTAATTTTGTTCCAGGCATACATCCCAGGCAGCATGGGAGAGTACAGAGGTTTCATTCTTAAAATTTTGCTTCCCTAACACTATGTTGAGATCTTTATACTGCTATGCACACACACACACTCCCTGCACCCACTTTTGTGTAATGTAGATAGCCTGATCTAACAGAAGATAAGATCTCATATGGAAAGTGAGTCAGTGTCCCAGGATTAAATATTTGGTCAGGAATTCTTAAAAAAAAAAAAATACATATATATATATATATATATATATATACACACACACACACATAAACATACACACACAAGCCTTACTCTTTGTTTCCACTCATACCGTTTTGCCAACTCTGATTTATTCTAACCTCTGTGTCACTTCCTGTTCAGGGCTGACTTCTAGTCATACATCTGAGAGGTAAGTCAGAGTTGTTCTTTAAAGTTGCTCCTGTTCTACAGACCTGGAGCTACTGACTTACTTATCCCTGAGATTCTTCCTATACCTGAGAGCATGGTGTGCACATGAGGGCCTCTCAGAATAACATCTTCAAAAATACAAAGTCAGAAGAGTTATATTAAGAAAAATAAAGTAAAAACTAAGTACACAATGAATGTCATTCCTACATAGCTAGTGCTATTAGCATCCTGAGGGAAACCAGACCCATGTTAGAGTTATGAGCAAATAAATTTGTAATAGATCAGAATGAGGGGCAGCAGGCCTTGAGATACTATCCCAC
>SJYT01080403.1:163119-231847 GCA_006410635.1 Cephalophus harveyi | reverse complement strand
GGGCTTATGATCGTTCCTAGCACCCTGTACCAACAATGGGTCATGGAAAAGACAAGACAGGGAAAAAACCCTGCCCTGCCCGGAGAGAGTCCTGTCACACAAAGTAGTAGCTTCTTGAGCTTATTAACCTGGTCTTATGTTTTATCTGCTTACTTTAGCATGGGATGTGCATGCCTTTTCAACAGAAAAACAGCTGTCTTATCCAGGCCACTTTCTAGCCCTAGAGCCTAGAACCTATGATCAGAGATAAAGAAGAATATCTTGTAATGTTAGTTCAGTTCAGTCACTCAGTCATGTCTGACTCTTTGCAACCCCACAAACTGCAGCACACCAGGCTTCCATGTCCATCACCAACTCCCAGAACTTGCTCAAACCCATGTCCATTGAGTCAATAATGCCATCCAACCATCTTAACCTCTGTCGTCCCCTTCTTCTCCTGCCTTCAATCTTTCCCAGCATCAGGGTCTTTTCCAAGGAGCTGGCTCTTCGCCTCAGGTGGCCAAAGTATTGGAGTTTCGGCATCAGTCCTTCCAATAAATATTCAGGACTGATTTTCTTTAGGATTGTCTTGATTTGATCTCCTTGCAGTCCAAGGGGCTCTCAAGAGTCTTCTCCAGCACCACAGTTCAAAGGCATCAATTCTTCAGCACTTAGCTTTCTTTATAGTCCAACTCTCACATCCATCCATGACTACCGGAAAAACCATAGCTTTTACTAGATGGACCTTTGTTGGAAAAGTAATGTCTCTGCTAAGAGTTGGATTATTAAGAAGACATAAAATCCTAAATATTTATACACCTAATATAGCTTCAAAATATATGAAGCAAAAGCCTATAGAACCAAAGAGAGAGGAATAGACAAATCTACAAGTATAGCAATGGACATGGGTTTAGGTGGACTCTGGGAGTTGGTGATGGACAGGCCGGCCTGGCATGCTGCGGTTCATGGGGTCGCAAAGAGTTGGACACGACTGAGCGACTGAACTGAACTGAACAAGTATAGCTGAATATTTTAGTTACTCTCTCATTTATTGATAGTTGATAGCAAAAAAATGTAAGAATATAGACTGTTTGAACAATACTGTCAACCAACTTAACCTAATTAACATTTATAGATCCCCACACTGAATAATTGAAATATAAATACTGCTTTTAATCGTATGATAAATATTTACAAAGATACACTATATCCTGGGGGCAAAGCCAAGTCTCAGTAAATTTCAAAGGCTTTAAATCAAACAGAGTATATTCTTTGACCACAATGGAATTAAATTTGAAAATCAATTTTAAAAAGTAACTAGAAAATCCCCAAATATGTGAAAATCAATCAGTATTCTTCTAAATAATCACTTGGAAGAAAGAATAAATCACAATGGTAATTAGGAAACAACTTTAATTGAAAATCAAAATGAATCCTGTCAAAGTTTGCAGAACTTAAATCACTGCTTAGAGGGAAATATATTGCTTTAAATCAGTGATCTAATCTTCCATCCAGAGAAGCTAGAAAAAGAAGAAGAAAGAAACAAGATATGGTAGGAAATCAGTGAAATAAGTAGAAAACAATAGAGAAAATCTATGAAGCCAAGAGCTGATTCTTTGAGCAGATCAAATTGATAAACTCCTAGTTTTGTAAAGATTTTGTAAAGAGAGAAAGCACAATCCAGAATGAAAGACAGGGTGTCATACAGAGCTACAGACTTTAAAAGAATAATTACAACATATTACTTGATGTTAGAGGACTTTATGCCAATACATTTGACAGCTTGGATGAAATGGGTAAATTCCTTGAGAAACATAAATTAACAGAACTGACCACTAAAAGTAACAGGATGTTTGAATAACCTACCATCTGTTAAAGAAATGGAATTTATAGTTGAGAACCTTTGCACATGGAAAACTCCAGACCTGAATGCTTTGCTAGTGAAATCTGTCAAATATTTAAGGAAGAGATATGTAATACTAATCTTACAAAGGTACAATTCCCTGGTGGCTCAGATGGTAAAGAATCTGCCTGCAATGTGGGAGACCTGGGTTCATTCCCTGGGTTGGGAAGATCCTCTAGAAAAGGGAATGGCAACCCACTCCAGTATTCTTGCCTTGACAAGAATAAAGTAAGCAGATAAAACATAAGACCAGGTTAATAAGCTCCTCATGGACAGAGGAGTCTGGTGGGCTACAGTCCATGGGGTCACAAAGAGTCAGACATGACTGAGTGACTACACTTTCACTTTCAGTCTTACGAAAGCCTTTACTAAAAAAGAAAAAGATTGAATATTCCCAATAAATTTTATGGGGTCGACATAAGTCTAATACTAAAAATATACAATAACATAAGTAAAGAACATGTTAGACTTTCTTATATACATGACACAAAAATACTAAACAAAATGTTAGCAAATCAAATCTAGTTGTATAGAAATGGAAAATAGGTTATGACCAAAGTTTTTTTCTTTCAGAAATGTAATTTTGGTTAAATACTTGAAAATCAATTGGTATAATTAACTATATTAATTAGATAGAAAGGAAAAAGCCACGATTATGTTAATAGATGCAGAGAAAACAAAGTTCAGCACCTATTCATGATTTTAAAAAGACCCTCTCAACAAATAAGAAGGATGGAAAGTCTCAAATTGATAAACAGCGTATATAAGAACCCTGTAACATCTTAACACTTAATAGCAAAAGATAATTTCCTCCACCACTATGAGGAACAAGACAAAGACTTGTGTGCTAATTCCTTTATTCAACATAGTGCTGGAGGTTTAATCAGTGTGGTAAGTCAAGAAAAGTAAGTGCAAGGCATAGAGATTAGGGAAAAAAAAAATAGACTGGTTCTATGTGTTGATGATATGATCCATCTTCAGAGAAACTACCAGAACTAACCAGTGAACTTAGTATGCAAGGTCAGTTTACAAAAATTAGTTGTGTGTACTGCACTGGAAAAATGAAATTTAAAAAAAACTGTTTACAGTGGCATCAAAATCTAAACACTTGGAAATAAAATTAATGAAACTGTGCAAAAATTATGTATAAAATCTACTAGACATTGATGGGAATAATTAAAGAAGACCTAAACGAATGAATTGATATGCCATGTTCAATTAGAAAATATAATATGGTTAAGATGTCAATTCTCCATATATTGATCTATAGAGTCAGTGCCATCCCAGTGATAGCTCAGTTGGTAAAGAATCCGTCTGCAATGCAGGAGGCCCCAGTTCAATTCCTGGGTCGAGAAGATCCACTGGAGAAGGGATAGGTTAGCCACTCCAGTATTCTTGGGCTTCCTTTGTGGCTCAGCTGGTAAAGAATCCACCTGCAGTGTGGGAGACCTGGGTTTGATCCCTGGGCTGGGAAGATCCTGGGAAGGGAAAGGCTACCCACTCCAGTATGCTGGCCTGGAGAATTTCATGGACTGTATAGTCCGTGGGATCGCAAAGAGCTGGACAGGACTGAGCCTTTCACTTACTACTTCTATGTGTGAAATCTACTAGACTTTGATGGGAGTAATTAAAGAAGACCTAAACAAATGAATTGATACGCCATGTTCAGTTAGAGAATTCAATATGGTGAAGATGTCAATTCTCCACATATTGATCTATAGATTCAATGCCATCTCAATGAAATTCTCAGCAGGAATTTTTGTAGAAATTCACAAGCTAATAGAAAATGTTTATGGAAACAAAAGAAAAATAACAAAATTGCAATCCTTACTCTACTTGATTTCAGGGCTTACTATAAAGTGAGAGTTATCCAAATAGTGTGCTACTGGTGTACTATAAGATAGAAAGGTAGATTCATGCAACAGACAAGAGGCCAAATGTAGACCCACACAGAAATGTTTAAAAGGCACTGAAGAAATTCAGTGGAGAAGCCTTTCACGGCCCTAGAAAGAAAAGATAAAACCTCTCCGCCTACCTTACACCATACCCCAAAATTATTCCAAAATGAAACATAGACATAAATACCAAAGCCAAAACTTACAAAGCTTCTTGAAGAAAATAGAGAAAATCCTTGCAACCTCAAGATAGGCGACGACTTTTGAGATATAAAAGAAAAAAATTAATTAGACTTTATCAAACTTAAATATGTATGACCATCAAAAGACAAGAGACTAGATTAATAATTAAATAGGTTTCCTCTGTTACTGCTTTTTTCTGGGACTATCCAAACATTGCATTCATTCTGTGTTTACTCTGCAGTCCCTTTGCTGAGTGCAGAGAATATACTGTTTAACAAGAAAGGTGTGCTTCTCATGAAACATTCAATTTAGTGGGAGAAAAAGACAAGCAAATAAATAATTATAATATGAAATGACACGTGCAAGGATGGTGAAAGTGTAAAACTCATATTATGGTTTTAGTTTACAAATGTAGAAACCTGGCAGTGGTTAATAATTTGCTAAGTTGCAAAGCCAGTCTCAGCTCATATTTGCTGACACCTATTCCCCTCTTGCCCTCGACCTTTTTATTTTTTTAAATTTCTGTTCTAAGCAAAGGGAGTGGAATTTTAAACTTAAGCTTAGCCAGGATCAAGTAGCAAATGGTATTCATGCTTCTAGTTTACTAAGAAGAGAAATGGGATTGGAGCTATTTAAAGAAATTCCACTTCAATGTTGCCATTTTAAAGCCTTGTTTTAAAGTTAGTTTTTCAAACTATGATGTCAACATCAAAGTTAGGTAAGTTTCTCTAAGGATATTCTCTGGCTGTATAGTGCCCAGTGAGTTGCAAAGGAGAGCTCTTTTTAGGCAGGCCCCTCTTATCTGTGCTTTGCTAAGCAGTGTGTCCTTTTACCAAAGTTAGCAGAATTAACGGGAAGGTGCCGGGAAGTACAGAGAAAAATATAGGACCCAGAGCATATCACTTGGGAGAGAAGACTTTACTTTTGAAAGTAAACATTTATTGGAAATGAATACATTTGTCCTTCTTTTTACCCTTGCATTTGTGACAGCAAAATATCTATTGTGTCTTGTGTCTTCACAGTGCTTTGTACTTTTAGTATATTTCACGTGCAGTACCTTTTGTATTTCTTATATTTTTGACAGTCACTATCATTTCGATTTAATCACAAGGCAACCCTGGCTAGAGGTTAAATGACTATTTCAAGATGACTTCATAAATGACTTAGAATTCTTTCTTTCTGATTCTCCCCATTTTTGTCTCATCTGCCATATATTTGTAGATTTTCATGGTGACATGTTCAACTATGACTTACTCTTGCTTTCAGTTTAGTTCAGTCGCTCAGTCGTGTCTGACTCTTTTGTCTTCTGTTTACCCACGTTGAACTAGTGATACTTATTTTGTTTCCCAGTAACTTCCAAGCCATCATTGTCTTCCCTTCCTCTAAAACTACCATTTGATTCTAATTTTCTCCATTATTAGTGGTACTAGACCCCACTAAAGATACTCGAGTAGGAGTGGATGCTCAATAAATGTTTATATGCTTGGACAATAAAAGAACAAGCATGCCGTTGTACAAACATTCTGTTTTTCCTCTACTACCTTTCTTCTCTGTATCTTATTTATTTATTCAGTTCAGTTCAGTTCAGTCGCTCAGTCGAGTCCAATTCTTTGCGTCCCTATGAATCGCAGCATGCCAGGCCTCCCTGTTCATCACCATCTCCCGGAGTTCACTCAGACTCGTGTCCATCGAGTCCGTGATGCCATCCAGCCATCTCATCCTTGGTCGTCCCCTTCTCCTCCTGCCCCCAATCCCTCCCAGCATCAGAGTCTTTTCCAATGAGTCAACTCTTCGCTTGAGGTGGCCAAAGTACTGGAGTTCCAGCTTTAACATCATTCCTTCCAAAGAAATCCCAGGGCTGATCTCCTTCAGAATGGACTGGTTGGATCTCCTTGCAGTCCAAGGGACTCTCAAGAGTCTTCTCCAACACCACAGTTCAAAAACATCAATTCTTCGGCGCTCAGCTTTCTTCACAGTCCAACTCTCACATCCATACATGACCACAGGAAAAACCATAGCCTTGACTAGACGGACCTTAGTCGGCAAAGTAATGTCTCTGCTTTTGAAAATGCTATCTAGGTTGGACATAATTTTTCTTCCAAGGAGTAAGCGTCTTTTAATTTCATGGCTGCAGTCACCATCTGCAGTGATTTTGGAGCCCAAAAAAATGAAGTCTGACACTGTTTCCACTGTTTCCCCATCTATTTCCCACGAAGTGATGGGACCAATGCCATGATCTTCGTTTTCTGAATGTTGAGCTTTAAGCCAATTTTTTCGCTCTCCTCTTTCACTTTCATCAAGAGGCTTTTGAGTTCCTCTTCACTTTCTGCCATAAGGGTGGTGTCATCTGCATATCTGAGGTTATTGATATTTCTCCTGGCAATCTTGATTCCAGCTTGTGTTTCTTCCAGTCCAGTGTTTCTCATGATGTACTCTGCATATAAGTTAAATAAGCAGGGTGACAGGTCATATTTATTTTTTTTCTACCATGTTTTTTTCTTCCCTAAAAATCACTCTCTTCATTCCTGTAGTATCCCTCATTGCTTCCATTCCCTTCTCATTAAAGTCTGTTTTCCACAAAACTGCTAAAATAACCTTTGGTTTTATGTAACTTTTTCACATCATAGGAGCAATTCTTGTCCTGATAATTCAAAAGTCCCCATAAGACAAAAGAAGGAACTAATAATCGTCTAGAATTACACTGATCCTTCACTTTACTGTGTTTATGTTTCTGGACTACAAAAATTATATCATTTATAGGGAGATCACTTATCTTGCAAATTCTGTTCTTGGCAACCTACCTTAGAAAAAATTAAGCTAACAGTGCTTGAGGAGCTGAAATAAATGTAAAAAAACACAGCTCATACTTGTTTAATTCAAATCAGAAAACATTTGCTTAGGGCCATGGTATAAAAACACGTGCTAGACATTTTGGGGGCTCAAAGGTAGCAATGATTAGTTTATTTCTAGGAATACTCAGTCCAGTGAGAAGCACAAACCTGTTGCCTTACTCAATCTTAACATCCAGTCCCCAAAAATGTGGTTTCTTGCATGTGTGTGTTCAGGCGCTTCAGTCTTGCCTGACTCTTTGCAACCCCATGGACTGTAACCTCCCAGGCTCCCGTGTCCATGGGATTATCCTGGCAATAATACTGGAGTGTATTGCCATTTCCTCCTCCAGGGGATCTACCCGATGACCCTGAGTCTTCTGCAGCTCCAGCGCTGGCAGGCGGATTCTTTACCACTGAGCCACCTGGGAAGTCTGTGTGGTTTCTTGGCCCACAGCCAGTGAAAACCTGGGAATTAGAAAGACAGTACATCTCTCCATTAACAGTCAGCATCCTAAGAGCAGCAGGTGTATAACTGACGTTGATGGAACATATGGAATCTATGTTTAAAACACTGTGCAAGTGAGCAAATGAAATAGTTTTAAAACTCTGGAGTCATTTAATATGGTCACAAGGAGTTCCTGAGGGCATATGACTCCACGTTACAGTTTTTTATAGTCTTTCTATGACATTATATCATCAAGGGAAGTTTGTTCAGTAGAAAAGCAAGAAAGTAACTAATGCATTTCCAAGAAATGTTCAACAAAAATTGTTAACATTTATTGGCCAAAGCAGTAGAAACTTCCTATATTAAAAAATTGATTTATGTGGCATAGTTGCACTCTCATTGTTAGACTTACTGTTTTCACCATGTGTACACCAGCATGGAAGTGCACCCCCGAATGACTTTACTCATCCTCAACAGTTGTCTAAGGGTTCTTGTCCGCAAAGCTCCATGTCGTTTTCCTGCCCTTCCTTCCCAGGGGCAGATCTTGAAGATCCAAGAAATGATATTCTAACCTTAGTGTCCAGAGTACACTGGACTTACAACAGAGTGTGTTTTCAAGACCAGGGACACTGGATTCTTTCCTTATATATTGCTTTCCAACTTGTATTGCCCTTTAGATTCACCTACCAGAAAAACAAGTCCTACCCTTACAGGGCTACTAACATACAGGATTCTGAACAAACATGGATTTTCTGTCTCAGCTCTTACTTCTCAATGGGAGTCCTGAGAGATTGCTGCCCGGGTCAGCTGGAAAAATAAAAAGTCCCAGCCTGTGTACTTGGCTCATGCCTTTTCCCTAGATCATGAGAATAAACTTGCCCCTGTTTTCCAAAAATGAAACAATAGCTCAAACCAGCAGGCCGAGGGCTGGGGCCAATCAGGAAGCCGGCTGCTCAGTGAGTCACCTGTTCTATGTCAGGCGCGTTCCCATGGTCCCCACCTGAGGTGTTCCTGTCAGATGGGGGAAACAGACATGTTTGTGATATTCACAGCCCAGCCTTTTGAGTTCTGCAGTAACGAGCTCCGATGTGTTCCGGGAACACAGAAAGGGGGAAGTTAACTATTCAGGGAAGCTCATAACGGCTTTGGGGTAAATGATGTTAGAACTAAGTCTAAAGCCTGAGAAAGAGATTGTAAAGTAGAGAAGGAGGAGAATGACATCCCTAGACAAAAAGCAAAACAGAACGACAGTGAGAAGCACGGAGCAAATGCAGAGACCAGGGGACAGGAAGGAGCCTGGTGCAAGGACGGGGTGGTGGCGGCCAGCCTTAGTGCCAGACACCATCAGTTTTGCTGACTTTGCTGGTGACATGCCATCCTGTGAGAAGCATTTCAGTTTTATAAGGACATGTTTCTTTTTTTTAAATTTTGGAGGGAGAGTGGTGCTTAAGTACTTTTATCCCATATGTGTATAATTATTTCATATAAATACAGAAATATTATTTCATATAAATACAGAAATAATAAGCTGTGGAAAGATTGTGATGGCCTATTGATTCTGGAAAAAAAAAAGTGCTAACAGTGAAGTTTCTATTTTAGAGAATGCAAACAACCAGAAAAGACAACTTTCTGGTGAGTTTAAGTCCATGCCATGCATGTGATATAAAACAAATAATGGGGCTGTAATTTAAAAGCAAGCCATAACAATAGTCTCTAAGGATGAATTTTTATCCATTACATGACTGAAAAGCAAATATAAAGGTACAAAATCAGCAAAATTACAAAAAAATTTGAGAGAAGTCATAGTTACCATTGAATATGAATGAAAAAATTTTTTCAAAAAATATTTCAGGAAAAACTGATGTGAAACATAGTAGAACAAACGGAATGGAATCCTGGTGTGACACTCATGGTACAATAAAAGCATATCTTTTATTGGGGAAGAAAAATTGATTTCGAAAAAGAAATGTATTTTAGTGAATATTTAAGCTATATAACAAGCTCTCAAGAATGGTAACAAAAGTATCATAAAAGTTTTCATCTTCATCCTGAGAACTTGAAAGTTATCACCTTCAGAGCCAGGTAAATAGAGACTGAAAATCCACATCATTACCATAGTCTAAATCATTATTGGGGGGACTTCCCTGGTGGTCCAATGGCTGACTCCGCACTTCTAATGTAGGCGACTGGGTTTGATCCCTGGCTTCGCCCTTCACCTCCCACCGTGGGGCGGGGAGAGAGTTCAACTGTAAAGACTCCACTTCCCAAAGCAGGAGACACACTGGAGAGGAGGGTTTGATCCCTGGGTCAGGAAGATCCCCTGGAGAAGGGCATGGCAACCCATTCCAGTATTCTTGCTCGAAAAATCCCATGAACGGCAGGCTACAGTCCATGGGGTTGCAAAAAAGTCAGACACAACTTAGCGACTAAACACATTAGCAAACAAGATCCCAGGTGCCTCAACGAAGCGTTCGCATACTGCAACTAATATCTTGCACGTTGCAGCTAAATGGCTATGCGTGCTGCAAATAAGACCTGACACAGCCAAATATATAAATTAAAAAAAAATTTCAGTTTTAAAACGTCATTATTGGAACTCACTGCAGCGCAAATTTAGTCTGCGCCCTGTACAGGGGGACCATGCATCAGTTCTTCAGAGTGTTTTGTTGCAGGGTAACGCCTTTGTCTTCATCTCTGGGCCACAGATTGTTATAGTAATAAATTTAAATCTTGACTCTCAGAGAAGTAATGAATTCTGCTTCAGATGGGCTGGATTCATTTGTTGCATGTGGATTATTTCTGTGACCAAAAGGGTGTGTTTCTTTTCTGGGATGTTTTGTGTTGCTGGACTTGCCACTGAGGAGGGTGAGGGCAGGGTAGTGCAGGGGTATCTGGTAACCAGTAGCCTGTGGTTAACATCTGTGGCGGTCCATCTTCTGCCCATAACACGGTATTCTAAGTATAGAACATAGCTGGAGGTAAATCTGAATAAGAAGCCTCTTGCCTGTGTGTTATTCTATATAAATGAGGTTACTTGCCTTGGATTTGTTCAGATTTGCAGTAAAATTGTGTGACAAATGTAAGTCTGTACCTTCTTTGAGTTCTCATTATATATATTCTTACTATATTTAAATTAGAGCCATATAATACTTAAATGTAGTACTCACTTATTCCTTTAATATTATTCTGTATATCCTGAACTACATTTTAGCTGCTTGAAAATACCTTTATTATTTTAATCCCCCAGTAGGGGTTGGACAGTAGTGATGGCTTATTTTATTATTTGCATTAAGATTTGTGGCATAGTGGAAATTCAGAGGCCTAAGTCTTATTTTTGACCTACCTCCTAACTAAAAGACTGCAGTGTAATATTGAGTAAATTTCTTTACTGCTTGTTCCTTCGTTCATCTGTAAAATGGGAGTAGACTATATATTTTTCTTTCTTACGTTTATCTTAAAGAAAAAGCTTAAGAAGATCATTGTAAATTCACCCATAGTTCTAAGAAATAATATTAATACAGAGAGATCCTGTGTTTCACCCAGTTGTCTCCAGTGAGAACATCTTGCATATTCCAGTACAGTATCTCAACCAGGAAGTTGACACTGATACAGTTCGCTGACCTTATTCACATTTTACCGATTTTACATGCACTTGTCTGTGCTCAGTACTGTCACATGTGTGCATTCATGTGACCAGTGTCACACTGAAGGTACAGGGCAGTCCCCCATGTTGCCCTCGTGTAGCCACACCTACCTCTTTCCTACCTCTGCATCCCTGGAACCCACTCCTGTTTTCCATGTCTATAATTTTTTCACTAAAGAATCTATATAAATATATAAATCTATATAAATAGATAAAAAAGATTCTATATAAACAGAATCGTATAGTCTGTAACCTTTTGAGATGGTCTTTTTTCTTTCTTTTTAAAAATTTATTTATTTATTTGATTATGTCAGGTCTTAGTTGTAGCACATAAGATGTTTTATTGCAGTGTGTGGACTCTCAAGTTGGACTGTGGGCTTATTTGCTCCATGGCATGTGGGATTTGAGTTCCACCACCAGGGATCTAACCTGCGTCCCCATGCATTGCGAGGCAGATTCCTAACCACTGGAGCACCAGTGAAGTCACCTGAAATTGGCTTTTTTCATGCAACATAATTCCCTTGAGATCCACTAAAGTGCTGGAGGAGGTCATCAAGAAGATGTGACTCAAGGGTTGGATCTGGGCAACGGGAAGCTCCTCAACCCCTCCCCAGTCCTTGGGGTGTACATTCTGCCCACTGTTTGCACAGTAGGAGCTGTTTCTAAGCAGCCTTAGAAGAGTAAGGTGTTGCTGAGACCATCAAGATTAGATCGTGACGGAACTCGGTTATGGCCTCTGTACAACCCTGAATATTCATTGGAAGGGCTAATGCTGAAGCTGAAGCTCCAATACTTTGGCCACCTGACGTGAAGAGCTGACTCATTGGAAAAGACCTTGATGATGGGAAAGATTGCTGGTAGAAGGAGAAGTGGGCAACAGAGGATGAGATGGTTGGATGGCATCACTGACTCAATAGACATGAGTTTGAGCAAACTCCAGGAGATGGTGAAGGACAGGGAAGCCTGACGTGCTGCCGTCTGTGGGATCATAAAGAGTCAGACATGACTTGGCGACTGAACAACGACAAGAAGAAGCTGTTAAGATTCTGGTGGGTGTGCAGAGATTTAGTCAGCTGGTAGCCGCCCAAGGCAAGCCTCCTATGTAAATTCCCTTGCTTATTGAAATTACCACCCACCACTTGGAGTGGCTGCTTCTTTCTTCGGTTTCTCTCTGCTCTCTGTGTATGGAGACCAGTTCCAAATTTCACCCAGGAAGCTTCTGAGGTTTTGAACAAACCCCAAGTTGTTGCATGTATCAGTAGTTTGTTCCTTTTAATTACCGAGTGGTATTCCATGGTATGGATATATCACAGTTTGTTTAACTAATTGAAGAATATTTGGTTTGTTTCCTGTTCTGGGCTATTATAAATAAAGCTACTGTGAACATTCATATACACATTTTGTACATGAATGTACACTTTTATGAAGTTTTGTTTCTCTAGGCTTAATGTCCAAAAGTAGAGTTGCTGTTTCAATTATGGGAAGAACGTGTATGTTTAGTCTTGTAAGAAACTGCCTATAGTGACTATGTCATTTTACATTCACACCAGCAGTGTGTTTTGAGTTAAATTTGTGAGGTGTAGGTTGAGGGATTCATGTTTTTGCTTATGGATGTGCAACACTTCAGCACCATTTGTTAAAAAGCTATCTTTCTTCCTTCACACTGAATTTTCACCTTTGCAGAAATCAGTTGGACGTGTTTGTATGGGTCTTGTTTGGGTCCTGTGTGTGTTCTGTTGATCTCTGTGTCTCTCCATCTGCAAATGTCACACTGTTTTGAGTATAGTAGTTATAGAATAAACCTTTATACACAGTGGAGTGACTACTCTCACTTTATTCTTTTTTATCAAAATTGTTTCAGTTATTTTAGGCTCTATATCTTTCCATATACATTTTAGAATTAGCATGTTCATATATAGAGATTATCATGTTAGGTGAAGTAAGCCAGAGAAACACAAATATTAATATCATATATCACTTATATGTGGAATCTTAAAAAATGATATAAATGAACTTACACATTTAGAGGTATAAATGAACTTATATACAAAGTAGAAATAGACCCACAGACATAGAAAATAACCTTATGCTTACAAGGGGGTTTAGTTCAGTTCAGTCGCTCAGTCATGTCTGACTCTTCGCGACCCCATGATCCGGAGCACACCAGGCCTCCCTGTCCATCACCAACTCCTGGAGTCCACCCAAACCCATGTCCATCGAGTCAGTGATGCCATCCAACCATCTCATCCTCTGTTGTCCCCTTCTCCTCCTGCCCTCAATCTTTCCCAGCATCAGGGGCTTTTCCAATGAGTCAGCTCTTCGCATCAGGTGTCCAAAGTATTAGAGTGTCAGCTTCAACATCAGTCCCTCCAATGAACACCCAGGACTGATCTGCTTTAGGATGGACTGGTTGGATCTCCTTGCAGTCCAAGGGACTCTCAAGAGTCTTTTCCAACACCACAGTTCAAAATCATCAATTCTTCGGCACTCAGCTTTCTTTATAGTCCAACTCTCACATCCGTACATGACCACTGGAAAAACCAGCGTGTTGACTAGACGGACATTTGTTGGCAAAGTAATGTCTCTGCTTTTGAATATGCTGTCTAGGTTGGTCATAACTTTCCTTCCAAGGAGCAAGTGTCTTTTAATTTCATGGCTGCAGTCACCATCTGCAGTGATTTTGGAGCCCAGAAAAATAAAGTCAGCCACTGTTTCCACTGTTTCCCCATCTATTTGCCGTGAAGTGATGGGACCAGATGCCATGATCTTCATTTTCTGAATGTTGAGCTTTAAGCCAACTTTTTCGCTCTCCTCTTTCACTTTCATTAAGAGGCTCTTTAGTTCCTCTTCACTTTCTGCCATAAGAGTGGTGTCATCTGCATATCTGAGGTTATTGATATTTCTCCCGGCAATCTTGATTCCAGCTTGTGCTTCCTCCAGCCCAGTGTTTCTCATGATGTACTCTGCATAGAAGTTAAATAAGCAGGGTGACAATATACAGCCTTGATGTACTCCTTTCCCTATTTGGATCCAGTCTGTTGTTCCATGTCCAGTTCTAACTGTTGCTTCCTGACCTGCATATAGGTTTCTCAAGAGGCAGGTCAGGTGGTCTGGTATTCCCATCTCTTTCAGAATTTTCCACAGTTTATTGTGATCCACACAGTCAAAGGCTTTGGCATAGTCAATAAAGCANGACCTGCATATAGGTTTCTCAAGAGGCAGGTCAGGTGGTCTGGTATTCCCATCTCTTTCAGAATTTTCCACAGTTTATTGTGATCCACACAGTCAAAGGCTTTGGCATAATCAATAAAGCAGAAATAGATGTTTTTCTGGAACTCCCTTGCCTTTTCCATGATCCAGCGGATGTTGGCAATTTGATCTCTGGTTTCTCTGCCTTTTCTAAAACCAGCTTGAACATCTGGAAGTTCATGGTTCACGTATTGCTGAAGCCTGGCTTGGAGAATTTTGAGCATTACTTTACTAGCATGTGAGATGAGTGCAATTGTGTGGTAGTTTGAGCATTCTTTTGCATTGCCTTTCTTTGGGATTGGAATGAAAACTGACCTTTTCCAGTCCTGTGGCCACTGCTGAGTTTTCCCCAGGTCGGTAGGTACCCAATATGCTACTGGAGATCAGTGGAGAAATAACTCCGGAAAGAATGAAGTGATGGAGCTAAAGCAAAAGAACACCCAGTTGTAGATGTGACTGGTGATAGAAGCAAGGTCTGATGCTGTAAAGAGCAATATTGCATAGGAACCTGGAATGTTAGGTCTATGAATCAAGGCAAATTGGAAGTGGTCAAACAGGAGATGACAAGAGTGAATGCTAACATTCTAGGAATCAGCAAACTAAGATGGACTGGAATGGATGAATTTAACTCAGATGACCGTTATATCTACTGCTGTGGGCAGGAATCCCTTAGAAGAAATGGAGTAGCCATCATAGTCAACAAAAGAGTCCAAAATGCAGTACGTGGATGCAGTCTCAAAAATGACAGAATGATCTCTGTTCGTTTCCAAGGCAAACCATTCAATATTATGGTAATCCAAATCTATGCCCGACAAGTAACACTGAAGAAGCTGAAGTTGAACAGTTCTGTGAAAACCTTCAAGATCTTCTAGAACTAACACCCAAAAAAGATGTCCTTTTCATTATAGGGGACTAGAATGCAAAAGTAGGAAGTCAAGAAACACCTGGAGTAACAGGCAAATTTGGCCTTGGAGTACAGAATGAAGCAGGGCAAAAGCTAATAGAATTCTGTCAAGAGAATGCACTGGTTATAGCAAAAACCCTCTTCCAACAATACAAGAGAAGACTCTACACGTGGACATCACCAGAAGGTCGACACCAAAATCAGATTGATTATATTCTTTGCAGCCAAATTTGGAGAAGCTCTATGCTGCTGCTGCTGCTGCTAAGTCACTTCAGTTGTGTCCGACTCTGTGCGACCCCACAGATTGGCAGCCCATTGGGCTCCACGGAGAAGCTCTATAAAGTCAGCAAAACGAACAAACAAACAAAAAAAAAGGGGTTCAAGGGAGGGCTAAATTAGGAGTTTGTACACACATTGCTATATATAAAATAGATAACCAGCAAGGGCCTACTGTATAGCATAAGGAACTGTACTCAGTATTTTTGTCATCACCTATAAGGGAAAAAGATTTGAAAAAGAATATTTTAATATGTAAATATATATTTATTAAATATATATAACTGAATCACTTTGCTGTACACCTGAAACCAACATACCATTGTAAATAAACTATACTTTTTTAAGTCTTTTGGATTTTCAGGAAACAGATTATTCTGTGTGTGTTTTTGCTAGGTTTATACCTAAGTGTTTAATTTTATTTTGAGTGATTGTAAGTGTAACTGTGTTTTAAATTTCAGTTGCCATGTGTTTGTTATAAGTATTGCAATATATAGAAATGTGATTGTCTCTTGCATTGTTAATCTTGTATCCTGTGACCTTGTTGAGCTACATTTGGAATCTTTTTAGCTCTGGAAAATCTAAAAGGACATTGAATAAATATTCTTTATCTTCAGTGAAGATGGAATGAGTGGAAACCAAGTTAAGTTTTCTAGAATAGAAGCCAGGTTGTGTGTGTTAGTTGCTCAGTTGTGTCTGACTCTTTGTGACCCAATGGACTATAACCCGCCAGTCTTCTCTGTCCATGGAATTCTCCAGGAAAAAATAGTGGAGTGGGTTGCCATTCCCTTCTCCAGGGGATGGTCCCAACCCAGAGGATTGAACCCAGGCCTCCTGCCTTGTAGGCAGATTCTTTACCATCTGAGCCACAAGGGAAGCCCAAGTTCAACCAAAAGAACTTACTAACCCAAAATGGGACCACTTTAGTAGACTTGTCTAGAAAACGCCTCCTTCTTTGAGAGTTCTGACAGTGCCATAGTTAGCTTTTCCTGGAAGACATACTGCTTGGATTTAGATAATCTATTTAGTTCTCTAGTAAACCCCCCAAATCTCTTGATTCCTTTAAAAACGTACTGGTAACAATATTCTCAAAGTAGAAGAATTAAGACTTAAATAAGTGTGTGTGTGCGTGTGTGTGTGTGTGTGTGTGTGTATGTGTGTATTAAATCTCTTTACTTTAAGAGCTGGGTTACTCAGTAAGTCTGGAATGTCTTTTAGTTTGTACCTTCCAAGATAAATATCTATTATATTTTAAAGTTCCTGCTTAGGAAATGAACAGTTGCTGCTAGAAACTACATGTAAATTTCCCTCATGAACACCTGCTAAAAAAACACCAGTGAAGAGTATGTAAGTCATTGTCAATGAATTGAGTCCATCAGTCAGATCAGTATGACCCCGGATATCCTAGAGAGGGATGCAAATATCTGTAAAACCAACAGCCTGATTTAGTTATGCATGATTCACAAACATTTCCTGGTAACAACCCAAGATAGCATCAACCTGCCCTTCAAAATCTTGAACACTGCATAAACCGAGCAATATAGAAGCCAACAGGAACTTCCTTTATTTCATTAATTTAGTGTTACTATAAATGAATAGTGCAACATAACTTCTGGTGTTGCAGAGGCTGAGGACTTAGCCATTTTACTTGAGCAATTTTTATTAAAATCTTCTAAAATTAAAGCACATACTTCCCTCCCCACTGAGGATGAACACAGAGACTTAAGAACGTCAGATCCTGGGGTTTTAATGTGGAGACTCTTATGTCACTCAGAGTCATTAACATCTGAATGAATGGCTCCCAATTGCTATAATTTTGCAGATTTTTGGTGTTCTTCCTCTGTTTAAAGATACTTGGGTGTGCCTCTTCTGCTTCAAAATCTTCCTTTAAAACCAAGTCTAAATTCATGGTTCTGAGGATAGTGTCTTATCACTTAATACAGCAAAGCCCACAGTCTTTAAGACTGATAGTTCCTTTCTCAACACTGAGAGGTCTACCAAATTCTCTATAATATTTGTAGAAGTTTGTGTCTAAGATATGTGGAGTGCTCTTCCCTTTAAAAGAGGAATGCAGAAAAATGGAGTATACCAGCTCTTTTCTGTTCTGATGTAAGCTAGGCAGTTAGTGTGAGCGAGGGCAACTGTACAAGTCACATCAGCACCACTTTTAATCATCAAGTGCATGGACTTCCTAAGTGTAGCCAAGACTCTTATCAGCAAGGTCAGCTTCCGGTGTGAGGAAATTGAAGTGCAAGTGCAGGAAATGACCTGCGATAGATCTGGCATCGAGAAAGCCCTGCTGATGACTGTGTTTGCATTGAGCTCCGTGGGATCCGAATCACTACCAAAGTGAGGAAGGGTGTGGCGTGGGCGCTGTAGGGCTATATATTGCAAAGCAATGTGTGTTCCTCTGTGTGTATTAGGTTTCAGTGGCCTTAAGAGGATGAAAGTGTATTGAGGAGAGCATAAATATATAATAAGCAAATAGAAGAGAATAGGTCCTCTAGGTCCATTTGTGAATCTTTATGGTAAGCACCTCAGGGGCTCCAGGCTTTCTTGAAATCAAAGTCAAGAAATATTTCACATTCAGAAATACCTTTTAAACTAAAGGTTTTGATTGTCCCCACATAAAATTTTAATAGCATATTAGACTTAAAATTTAAACTCCAAGATGAAGTATTGGGTTGGCCAAAAAGTTCATTCAAGATTTTCTATGAGATAGAAAAACCAGAACTACCTTTTTTTTTTTTTTTTGGCTAACCTAATAAATCAGGAAAACAGATTTTGTTTCCTGCCTTCAAATCATTAAATGCCTTGTCAGATTTATGACTCCCAAAGTGGAATGGTAGAGCCACTGCTCTGCCCGGATTTGAAGGTTGTGGTAGGGAAGAATACAAGTGCTTCTCACTGGCTCCCTCCCCTTCCCCCTCCCCCAGACCAAATCCAGCATCCATTCTTTTTGATGTTACTTCCTGTTTCTCAAGTCAATCTCCTTCTCACCATCACTATCCAAGCATCTCTCCATTAGACGACTGCTTGTAGACCCCTGGCTTATCTCCCTGTGTATTCGGGTTCTGTTGCCCCTGTAAGAGTTTACTGTACCATGAATTTGGTTTACAGCACAGGGGTATTCTGTTACTGATTTGGTGGTCAGAGATCCACAGGTTCTCACTGGGCTACAGTCAAGGTGTTGGCGGGGTGGTTTCTTCTGGAGACTCTAGGGGGGAATCCATTTCCTTGCCTTCTCTAGCTTCTGATGGCCCCCTCTATGTTTCTTGTTTTGTAGTCTCTTCCTCCA
This sequence comes from Cephalophus harveyi, assembly GCA_006410635.1. Taxonomy (NCBI): domain Eukaryota; kingdom Metazoa; phylum Chordata; class Mammalia; order Artiodactyla; family Bovidae; genus Cephalophus; species Cephalophus harveyi. The sequence continues at coordinate 213,241 of SJYT01080403.1, read as the reverse complement.
TTTTCAAAGCATATTATTCCATTTTCTGCTTTCATTGTTACATACCCCTCTCCTCATATCCCTCCTCCTCCCTCTTATGAGGACTCTTGTAATTACATTTAGGGTTCATCTGGATAGTTCAGGATAATCTCTCTATCACAGAATCCTTAACCTAGTCACAGCTGCAGGGTCACTTTGCTATTTAGGGTCAGGTTCCTGGGATTAGGACATGGATATCTTTGGGGGCCATTATTCAGCCTACTGAATAATGCTGGAGAAGTCTCTTGAGTGTCCCTTGGGCAGCATGGAGATCAAACTAGTCAATCTTAAAGGAAATCAACCCTGAATATTCATTGGAAGGACTGATGATGAAGCTGAAGCTCCAATACTTTGACCACCTGATGCAAAGAGCTGACTCCTTGGAAAAGACCCTGATGCTAGGAAAAATTGAAGGCAAAGGGAGAAAGGGACAACAGAGGATGAGATGGTTGGATGACATCACTGACTCATGAGTTTGAGCAAACTCAGGGATATAATGATGGACAGAGAAGCCAGGCACGCTGTAGTTAATGGGGTCACAAAGAGTCAGACGCGACTTAGCAACTGAACAACAACAAGCATTCAGCCTCCTGTATCTTACATCCACTCAGCCTCTTTCAGTTCACCTTGACACTGCAGAGAGACAAATGGCATGCCAGATCAATAACCTTTCCTCTTCCCAGTTAAAGCCACATCTGTGAATTCTATGATCTCAGGATTAAGACCATAGTTTTTACTGTTCCTTGTATAACCTTGGTTTGCTAAGGCTGTCATACTTTACTATAAGTACTATGGACCCTGTTGCTTAGGCAACAGAAATTTATATTCTCACACTTCTAAAGGTTCTAAATCCATGATCAAGGTCCTGGCCAGGTATGGTATCTTCAGAGTTCTCTCTCTCTTTGAGTTGAAGATGGCCACCTTCTCTATGTGGTCATCCCTTGGTCTGTGTGTTATCTCTGTCCTAATCTCTCTTCTTATGAGGACACCGGTCATACTGGATTAGAGCCCACTTCTAAAACCTCATTTTGTGTTAATTACCTCTTTAAAGGCCCTATCTCCAAATACAGTTACATGCTGAGGTACTAGGAATGAGAGTTTCAACACATGAATTTAGGAGGGTAGGGAGATATAATTCAGCTCATAACACATGATCTAGCCTTCTCTATCTCTTTGACCTCATCTCATGCCCTGTACCAGACTTTACTCTGGTCTCCAGCCTCACTGGCTTCTTTCAAGCTCTTGAACTTGCTATGGTTTCCTTCCCTAACTACTCTTCACCAAGATAGCTCCATCTCTCATCAGACCTCACTCCAAACATCACTTCCTGCTATGGACTGAGTGTTTGTGTCCCCATCAGTCGTGTCCGACTCTTTGTGACCCCATGGACTATGCTGCTGCTGCTGCTGCTAAGTCGCTTCAGTCGTGTCCGACTCTGTGCGACCCCACAGATGGCAGCCCACTGGGCTCCGCCATCCCTGGGATTCTCCAGGCAAGAACACTGGAGTGGGTTGCCATGTCCTTCTCCAATGCATGAAAGTGAAAAGTGAAAGTGAAGTCGCTCAGTCGTGTCTGACTCAGCGACCCCATGGACTGCAGCCTACCAGGCTCCTCCGTCCATGGGAGTTTCCAGGCAAGAGTACTGGAGTGGGGTGCCATCGCCTTCTCCGGGGTATAGGCTATCCACTCCCATATTCTTGGGCTTCCCTTGTGGCTCAGCTGGTAAGGAATCCGCCTGCAATGCAGGAGACCTGGGTTCAATCCCTGGGTTGGGAAAATCCCCTGGAGAAGGGAACGGCTACCCACTCGAGTATTCTGGCCTGGAGAGTTCCATGAACTGTATAATCCATGGGGTTGCAAAGAGTCGCACACAGCTGAGCGACTTTCACTTTCATAGACGTGAAAGTTAACACTTCCACTCAGTCACTCTCTTTGTGGCCCCATAGAATGTAGCCCTCCAGGCTCCTCTGTCCATGGAATTCTCCAGGCAAGAATACTGGTGTGGGTTGCCATTCCTGACCTAGGGATCAAATCCAGATCTGCTGCGTTACAGGCAGATTCTTAACCGTCTGAGCGACCAGTTTGTGTAGTTCACTTATTTATGCCCCTCCTTCCCACTGAGCTCAAGTAGGAGTATAGGGACTTTTGTACATTTTTAGTATGCTGCTGCTGCTGCTAAGTCGCTTCAGTTGTGGCCGACTCTGTGCGACCCCATAGATGACAGCCCACCAGGCTCCCCAGTCCCTGGGATTCTCCAGGCAAGAACACTGGAGTGGGTTGCCATTATATATATTTATCACTTTTAACCCTTATGCCTACAATACCTAGTGAAAATATTTATTAAATGAATGCTTACTTTTCAAGCAAACACTCTTTTCAAAGGTCTACTAAAATACCTTTCTTATTATCACTGGTTAAACAAAAAACATTGGTTTATGTGTGGGTTGGAATAAATATTCAAGCTTTAGAATTTTTATCTTCCTTGAAATATTTTTATGCAACCTCTTTTATAAAGAGTTCCAGGAAAATGATCTTTAAATAAAAAAATTAAAGAGATGTTTTAGTTGGAAATTAATGTATTAACATATACTTTAAAATTGTGTGTTACACAGAGATGCAGAAGGTGTTTATATAGTGTCTATCACTTGTCTGGTGTTTTCCTGGAAGACTGTACATGCTTCTGGCTGTAAACAACTTATTTGCCTTTTGAAGCTAGAGAATAAATTGTGGCTTATTCATATTTCACCTTCTTTATATAGAATGTCCTTTAAATAGCTAACATGTGAACAAAAGACTTCAACTTTTAAAAAACTGAATGTGTGCCCATTGACATTCGTAAACACATATGAGTCATTTGGTCTGTGTAGAGTCCTGTGATAAGTGCTATTTGGCTGTCAGCCAAGTTTCATTTCTTATACTGGGGATGTCAGGGCCACATAGTTGTGTTTATAAGGAGAATTTCAGTATACATAACCTGTTAAATGACTTGCAGAATCCCAGCCTCCTAACTATTCTGTCTTTGAAAGCAGTAAATTAGATGCCACCATTCTAGAATATACAAACTAATACAAAATTCCTACTAAATAAGTAAAGTTTATATCAGAACAGAGTTCCTGTTTTCAAAAAATCAAAAATTAAAGTTAACCCAGAGGCTAAATATATTTTTTAAAAATTGGTGGAACGTAGTTTCTGTTGCACAGTTTGCAGTGGTAAACTGCCACCGGTGCATTTTAGCAACAGCCAAAGCAGGGTTGTCTGCTGGCTCATTTTTTGAGTTGAAGACGAAAGCAGATGTCAGCGGGTGAGAAGGTTCACCTCTGTTTGCCATGTTTCCTAGGCTGCAGGCTGCCCTCTGTCTCTGGTTTGGAGACTCATGTAGGACCCCATTGATGTGAAGAAGATTGTTTCTGTTGTTGAATAAGCTGTGGGATATACAGCAAAACAAGGAATGATGTGCTATCACTAAACACTTCCTGCTTCCTGCCCATCTTGCACTGCGGATTCTATTTCCTATGTTTTCTTGAGTGAGGTTAGAGTTCAGGAAGCGGGATGATTTGGACCTTGGTCAGAGATGTTGATGACACCCATTGGGCTCACTCCAGGCAAAAGCTTTTAAGAAAGAGATGAGTTTCGTTATTTATCCCTTCCTGGTTTTATTGCTATTTTTATTTTTCTTATGCTCACTCAAGGTCCCCAGAAGCCTTACCTACCTCTAGCTGCCCCTGGTGACCCATCTGTGCTGTCTGAGCAGAGCCCCATCCTTTCTCAGCAGAGCCTCCTTTCTGTATGTCTGTGGTCCCTTTGATGCCTGTGGCAGATTGCTACAGCACTTTTGTCTTTTCTTTACCAGGAAACTGGATATGAACTACTCTCAAAAACTAATTCTCAGTAAGTACTGCCAGAAAGAAAGGGTTACAGTTCATTGCCTATTCACCATGCATCGGTTACTTCACTAGATATTGCCCTTTGATCCTTCCTACCAACCTGTCATCCCTATTTTATAGATGAGGACAAGACCTTGAAATGCAGAGAGGTTAATAAACTTTCCCCCAATTAACCACCTAGCAAATGGCAGGGCTAGAATTTATTCCAGTCATTTATGATTTCACAGCAAACATAGACTCCTTTTCTTGGAATATTTACAGCTTAACCAAGGATTCTGGGTTAACAGTGCAAATATGATTTAACCCTATTGATAAAATTTCTGGCATCATTCTTAGCTATTGGAATGTAATCTCGACAAGGGATCTTTATGGCACTATCCCTGGTGGCTCAGATGGTAAAGAACTTGCCTGCCAGTGCAGGAGACATGGGTTCAATCCCTGAGTTGGAAAGATGCCCTGGAGAAGGAAATGGCAACCCACTCCAGTATTTTTGCCTGGAGAATCCCATGAAGAAGCCTGGTGGGCTATATAGTCCATGGGGTCACAAAGAGTCAGACCTGACTAAGCGACTAACACTTTCACTTTCAAGTTGAATTATGTAGGTAGTTGCCTACTTAAACGATTTTTTTTTTTAAAGTTTAATGGTTATAACTAAAAACACTAGTTTATTAGCATTAATTTTCATATGATATGTTAAAGTTATGAAACCTTCTTTCTTATTTGATTCTCCCAATAACATTCTGAGGAGTTAAGGATAGAAATGGGTTGATTAGGCCTGAAGTTATTGTCGTACTCCAAAGAAATTGATGGTGGCAATAGACATAAAATACATAGATTAAAAATATGTGTTGAGGGTAGCAGACAGAGGAGGCTGCAAGGAAAAAATGAAAAAAGTCCAAGGTTGGACAAATTGGAAGAATAGCACTGAAACATATACTTTACCATATGTGAAATGGATAACCAGTGGGACTTTGCTGTATGACACAGGGAGCTCAAACCCAGTGCTCAGTGACAACCTAGAAGGGTGAGATGCGGGGGGAGGTGGGATGGAGGTTCCAGAGGGAGGGGACATGTGTATACCTATGGTTGGTTCATGTGGATGTATGGCAGAAACCAGCACAGTATTGTAAAGCAATTATCCTCTAATTGAAAAATTAATAAAGAAAAGTCCAGAAACTGGTGGTGGCATGGCGAATATTATATATTGGCTCATTTAATACCTCTGCATCTCCTTCCTATATTATATTTCTGTGCTTCTGTGGCTGGAACTTCCTGGAATACCTCGCAGCTAGAATTGTGTGTGACTTAGGTTCTGTCAAAGCAGTGTACCCACGTGAGGCTTGTGACGAGGCACAAGTAAAGCAGTGAGGGGTCGCTGTGTGCAAAACTGATCTTCTGGGAAAAAGCAATATCACGGTTTCTGGAGTTGCTGGACATCTGTTGTGCAAGCCCAGCTCCCTGTACCTGGTGTCGTGGGATCCGAGTGGTGGGAGGCAGTGCCGTGCTGCCTGTGCTCCTGCAGGGTTGTGGTGCGTTTGGATCTTCCTTCTGGCTCCGTGCAGTTGTCTTGTTCAGCTGCCCAGCCTGATCTCCCAGGCTTCTTAAAGAATCTGTTGTCTTGCTCTGCAAATAAGAATTGCAACTGGTCCTGCTATCATAAAGCCAAAAGAAGATAAAGAGAGAAGAGGCTGGTTAGCTTCAAGGAGGCTAATTATGTTTAATACTAACAGAATGGAAATTAAATTAAGAATGGAAATTTTAAAGTATATATTTATTAAATTTAGTTTTTTATATATATATATATATAGTTCACTGTGACTCTAGCAAAAGCATGGGTTTGTTTATTTGTTTCAGAGTAAATAGAAATCAGTGACAATGAGTTTAAGAGTAAGCAGTAAGTAAGGAATGAAGGCAGCCCATGCACATGTCTCTATTGATAACTTGACTGTGACAGGGAATATAGTAGAGGTGCTGTAGATGAGCAGGATCAGAGGTCAAAAAGTTTTGTTTTTTAAAAGATAAGCGATAGTGGAGCATGTTTGATTGCTGATGGGAAGTATGAAGAAGAGAGGAGAGAGAGATGAGGGGAAGTACCTGTGCAACCTCAGTCAGTTACATAATTTCTCTGTGCCTTCGGGCTTCCCTGGTGGCTGTGTTGGTAAAGAATCTGCCTGCAGTGCCGGAGACCTGGGTTTGATCCCTGCGTCTGGAAGATGCCCTGGAGAAGAAAATGACAACCCATTCCAGTGTTCTTGCCTGGATAATTCCATGGACAGAGGAGCCTGGTGGGCTACAGTTCATGGGGTCTCAAAGTTAGACACTACTGACTTTCACTCACTCACTCTGTGCCTTAGTTTCCTTAACAAATTTAGAAAATAAGATCCTCCTCTTAGAGCTTTTTTTGGGTTGGAGTGCAATAATATACATGAAGAGATTTTAATGCAATGTCTAGTACTTAATAAGGGCTTAATACCATACTCAGTCACTCAGTCGTGTCCCACTCTTTGTGACCCACGGACTTTAGCCCACCAGACTTGTCTGTCCATGGGACTTTCCTGGCAAGAATACTAAAGTGGATTGCTATTTCCTACTCTAGGGAAAGGTTTCATAAGTATAGCCATTAGTATTACTGCTACTACTACTATTTTTATTGTTACTGTCTTCTGTATACCTTAGAGTATTGTGAATATGGAATCATTTTGTCTCCTGAATTTACAAGTCTTCCTTTCAGCTCTTACAAGCTGGCCCCATTGCCATCTTATCATCACTGCTACTGCTAAGTCATTTCAGTCGTGTCTGTGCAACCCCATGGACTGCAGCCTACCAGGCTCCTCCATCCATGGGATTTTCCAGGCAAGAGTACTGGAGTGGTTTGCCATTGCCTTCTCCGTTTATTATCACTAATTACATTAATTAAGTAAACATTTACCAAGCACCTGTATGTGCCAAGTATGCATACATTAGGTGTCTGGGACACAAAACTGAGCAGAACGTGTTCTCCGCCTCTAACTAGCATCTGGAGCACTAGAGGAGAGGACTGGGGGAGTGTGACTACTTTATACCAAGTTTTTTATTATATCAGCCAGAGAGCTAGCAGGAGCAGAACCACTAGGAGATGTGTGTGTGTGTGTGTTGTATTTATTCATTCCTACATACATGCATGGATACCTACATGCGCACACATATTTGCATATTTATTATAGCTGGCGAAGCAAGCCTAACGGAGAAGGCAATGGCACCCCACTCCGGTACTCTTGCCTGGAATATCCCAAGGATGGAGGAACCTGGCGGGCTGCAGTCCATGGGGTCGCTAAGAGTCGGACACAACTGAGTGACTTCACTTTCACTTTTCACTTTCATGCATTGGAGAAGGAAATGGCAACCCACTCCAGCGTTCTTGGCTGGAGAATCCAAGGGTCGGGGGAGCCTGGTGGGCTACTGTCTATGGGGTCGCACAGAGTTGTACACGACTGAAGTGACTTAGCAGCAGCAGCAAGCAAGCCTAAAGTCCACAGGCAGCAAGACAGGAAGGAAGGATCGTGACCAGACTGAAACCCCACGAGCACACTTTTCTATCTTAAGATCCTCCTACACTCATTATCCTGGGTCAGCCCAGTTCTTCTGTTGAGCCATCTACCTTCTTGTGAAGGACTGTGTTGAAGGTATTTCTCTCTCATATTCCCATCCACTCTCCCAAATACCTGTTGAACCTTTATTCTAAAGAATTAAATTTATGATAAGCAGATACACAGATTTATTCTAATATGTACTGTTTACTTTCTTGAATACACTCCAGCTGCATTTATTAGCAGATTTTATTTAGTCATCTGTGCAGCTAGTAGAAGTAATTGGCTGTCTGTGAGTTAAGAGCACAACTCAAGCTAAAATGTGAATTCATTAGCTTTCAACTTCAGTTTTTAATTTCACCTGCTGTTTACTGCTCAAAAGAAGGACAAATTGTATTTCAATAAAATGTTTATTTCAGGAGGAACCCTTAGCAACCGGCATTCTTTCTTACTTAAAAATGGCTTCTTAATCTGCCTTGAAAAAGTGAAGTTGTGTTAGCCTGTGACAACCACTGATGAATTGGAGAAGTTGTATTTATAGTTCTTATTGCCAAAGGAATCCAAGGCATTGGGTTAGTTAGTCCAGCTCTTTTTGTTACAAAAAGTTGAAACAAAAAGAAACAAAAAATAAAATAAGGTTTTGCAAAAAAGGAAGGTAGGGTGAGGTGGGTGGTGTGGGGATGCCGGTGATGAGAGGGGAGATGCAGGTGAAAAGGTGGAGACGACCTGCAACCAGTGTGCTTAGCTGTGGATGCTGACGGGTTGGGGAGGCGTGTTGGGGGCTCTCAGATGCCTCGTCTGTCTGAGGGCCCCCCGTCCCACGTTTCTATTTCTCTCCAAAGTCGGCAGTACCCCATTCCTCCTCCCTCTATCCTGGTGTCCTCTGCTTTCTCACATGGCCTTAACAGCCTGATCACACTGTCACTCCAAGCCACCAAGGCTAATGGACATCAGTTTGTGGTCCCTCAGACTAGGCCACTAAAAGAAAGGATTTTCTTGGTCCTCTTTGTGCCCAGAGAAATTGTGCATTGTCCTTTTTGAAACTATTTACCTTTTGTGAAAGTGATAGTCGCTCAGTCGTGTCTGTCTCTTTGCGACCCCATGGACTGTAGCCCGCTAGGCTCCTCTGTCCATAGGATTCTCCAGGCAAGACTACTGGAGTGGGTTGCCATTCCCCTCTCCAGGGGATCTTCCCAACCCAGGGTTCAAACCCTGGTCTTCTACATTGCAGGCAGATTCTTTACTGTCTGTGCCACTAGGGTTAATTTATATTTATCAGAAGTACATTGTCCAAAATAACAAAAAGTTCTTTTCTAACCAATTTGGGGAAATGTGTGGTTTGGTCAGAAAAATCACATTTTAGAGTGTGGTTTGTGTCCCAGGTCAATGGCAAAAACCCATGTAAGCCCTGAAGAAGATGAATTCTAACACACTCCTTGAATTGCCAAGAATCTCTTCTTGTTTGCTGTGTGTGTTTGTGCCTAGGATTCAGGCCAGGTGGAGAAAGGGCTGCTCAGAGACACTCAATAGGAGTGAAGAGAGGAATTCTGGGAGATGGGGGGTGGGCTCCAGTAGGGACTTGGAAAAGGCTCTGTGAACTATTAGTTTCCGGATTTCCGGAGTAGCCTCTCTGTGTGAGGGGCTGAGGAAGGTTCCAGTGAATGGAGACTGTGAGATGCCCCTGGAGCGAAGTTGCAGTGAGGAGAGGTCAGAGACCAGGAAGCTTGTGTTTGGGGATCCAGCTCCTCCCGGCAGGGGCTGCAGGCAGTTTCAGTTCTGGGCTCTACATAGCAGTCAGTCACAGCAGCTGGAGTGGACAAGTCTTCTATAGGTCAGCAGCCCTTCAGCAACACAGCTGCCTGTTCTCCTTCAGAAAGAAACTTCTAAGAAAATACTTCCGGAGGGGCCCAAATCCCATCGGCAAAAATAGTCTCTGTGAACCAAATGTGGAAGAAATTAAAGATGACAGTGATTATCAGCATTGTTATTCTTGACTGTGGATGTTAGAATTCACAGAGGAGTATGTGGGCTGGTTGTGTTGCGAGCCTCAGACCGGAGGGGGAAGCATTCCTGGGCCTCCCTGGGGACCAGGCTGCTCCGGGTCCTGCCCTTTATAGGAATCTCCGCTGCCAAGGAGTTTGAAAAGTAGAGAACTTTAACTGTGACTTGGTTCTGGAATTCTGCCTTATCTCTCAACAGGTTTGCCCTGATATAGCTGGGTGATATGTGTAGAAAGAAGGTTCAGAGTCCCTTAATTTAAAAGCAAAACCAACCCTATTTTCTCTATGATGGTTGAGTCGCTCGGTCGTGTCTGACTCTTTGCGACCCCATGAACTGTAGCCCACCAGGCTCTCCTGTCCATGCAATTCTCCAGGCAAGAATCCTGGAGTGGGTTGCCATTCCTGGGGATCTTTCCAACCCAGGGATCGAACCTGGATCTCCTGCACTGCAGGCAGATTCTTTATCGACTGAGCTTTGTAGATGGTATTATAAAATAAGGACTGTATACCTGGAGAGAAAATCCTCCATGAAATGAAACTGAACACTTAAAGAAAGGATTAATATGGTAGTCCTCCTGTAATTATTTTCCACCTATTCTCCAAATTATAGCACAATTCACTATTTCTTTCTTGGTAGCTTAGGAAATTTCTCTTGACTATGAGTCTACTCTTTGCAGCTCCAGGAAGTTGACATCAAGCCTCCTTAGACTTTTGTTGTAGTTGCTACCATATAGCACATAGAACTGACTCGATGGACCAGAGTCTGAGTGAACTCCAGGAGTTGGTGATGGAAAGGGAGGCCTGGCGTGCTGTGATTCATGGGGTCACAAAGAGTCGGACACGACTGAGCGACTGAACTGAACTGAACTGAAGCACATATAATCACCTGAAAATTCATTCATTTATTTATTCTCCAAGTGCTTATTCAGGGCCCACTCTTTCAGATACTCTTCTGTGTACTGGAAGTATCAACACACAAAAACAAAGCCACCCTCACATAGAGCAAAATTCTGGCAGTGCAGCCTGGACAAAAGACATAAGAAATAGTAGATTATATCTTTTGTTATAAGTGCTGTAGAATAGACTATGGGACATGAGGAGTGAGTAAGGAGCACTGAAATTTAAACAGGAGGGGTCAGAGTTGGCTTCACTGAGAAAGAGACTTTTGAATGAAGACTGAAACGGTGAGGAAGCCAGCAGTGGGAGGTATGAAGGAAGAACATTCCTGGAAGATGGGGCAGTGAGAATGCCTGAGGCAGGGGTGGCCTGGCCTGATCAAGGCCAGCAAGGATGGGAGGGAGAGGTAAGTGTGGAGGAAAGAAGTAGGAGAGGGAGAAAATAAGGATATGGGAGGAGGGCCAGGGAAAACCAAACAGGGCCTGGGAGGCCATTGCAAGGACTTTGGATTTTATTCTGGATGAAATGGGGAGTCGCTGGAAGGTTCTCAGGTGAAGAAGGGTATGATCTGACTCTGGTTTGTGTGGGATAAGGTGGCTACTACTACTGAGAAGGAACTGGGGTGTGGGAAAGGCAGGGCAAGAGTGGAGATGGGGATCCAGGGAAGAGACTATTGTAGAAATCCAGGCAAGAGATGAGCATGGCTTGACCAAGATGGTAACCGTGGAGGTGGTAAGAAGTGACTGGATTCTGGATATATTCTGAAGGTAAAGGCCACAGGCTTTTCACTTGGACTGGGTGTGCTTGGCTGAATTAAACTTTGACATATAAAATAAATGGACTATCTAATTACTGTGTGAAGTTCAAAATTCTCTATAGTAAAGTTAAATCCAGTGAGGTCAACCCATATTGATATTTCCTCTCTCTCCTTACGTTTGGAAAAATATACGGGTGACTTTAGCCCAGCTTGACCTTAATATTGGACTTCATAGAGATGGTTATTTCTATTAGGAATTTTTCAGAAAGCGTGTTTTAAATACTTACATACTTTGTTCTCACTTGCATGATGTTACTATTAATAGAAGGCTTGACACTTCAGCCAAATTGTCTTCCACCAAAAGTTTTTGCAATAAATTTCTTACATGTGTGACTGACTAATCTGTCATTAGGCATGCCAAGTCATGCTTTGTTGAACATTAAATTGTCAAGATATTGGAGGTGAAAGCTCCTGTAGGAATCCCAGCATTAATAACATCAATGGCTACAGTAGTGTAGCGCTGTGGTTGCCATCACGGTGAGGATCTCAACTCTGTCTTAGTTTTCGCCCATCATCACACTGCCAAACCAGGCTGATTTTCACCAGCCAGTTAGTCTGTGTTGCTATAGAGAAATTATAAACTTGAAGTTAAAGCAGTTAAAAAACACTTCATTCTTTTCAGAGAGCTTAAGGAATAATATAATCAAAGGGCTAGCAATTGGAAGCAGTTATTTTTAAAATGTTTCTACTATGCTAATCACTGGGACTGGAGAGATTTGCTGTCCAACTTAGTCTCTTGTGTATCTAGCATGAAGTCTGAAGTATTTAATCTGAAGTGATGAGCAGACTTCTGTTGACTATTTTTGGAAACAGTCTTTTTATCACTTGACTCAAGAGTCTGGTCTTTCTTTGAGCATGACCTTTAGTTGCAATATTTTAAATTAATTTAAAAATCAATTGTTCCTATTATTAATAAACTTTTGCTTCTTTCGTAGTATATTTTAAAATGCAGGAGTCTGATTACATGCTCTACACTGTGGTTGACGTGTCATTGTCATCAGTCACTAAACATTTATGTATTCTAAAGCAAGTTTAAAAAATAAATACTAAGGTGTGGAGGCACAATTTGAAATAGAGAAAATTCTCTTATAATTTGTCAAATGTGACTGTGTGCTCGCATGGTGAATGGTTGAAAAAAGTCGCTTGGTCAAGTGGTCTATTCCCTTGCCTCCCGTGGTTTGCTCCCCAAGAGTGGATTTTGCTGTGGCCTGAATTTGATTCTCTTTTCCAAAATACATCTACTACTTTCTTATTATTCAGAAAGTTCCAGAAGGCAAATGGGTTGACTTTCTTAGGTTATTCCTGGAAATCCAATTAATCTCCAGAGCCAATTCCTCAAATTTTATTGGGTTGGGATGAGTAAATGAGGACAATTTGTGAAAGTGAATATTGACACATGCACTTTGGCACTTTATTATCATATATTCATGGGGAGGGTATTGGGCTTAAGGTAGCCTGAAATGCACTTGAGTGTGGACAGAAGGAAGGATTGATCGAGTAAGTGGGCTGATGCTAGAAGCCATTCTCTTTTCTGTTGTGCTGCTAGAATCCTCCTATGGAAAGCAGATGTTTTTGTATTGAAGAAAGCCAATGAGCTTCAGTCCAGTTTACAAAGGACACCATTTAGAGAAATTCAAGATTGAAATACATACTGTTAGCATCTTGTTTAAAAAATTGCAATTTTCCCAAGTATACCATATTTATAGATTTACTGTTTATCTTTGTCTAGGAAAACAAAAGCTGTTCATCAAAATAGAAATTTTGAATTTTATTTGTTAGTTAACTTGGTAATTGGTAGTATTCTCATATAATTGAACACTGAAGCTTTGTTCTCTTGCAAGAAATTACACTGAATAAAGCGTGTGTCTGTGATGTGCTGCTGAAGGGCTTCTGTGTTGGGTAGGAAGGAGGAATTCAGTGGTAATCATCATAGTACGATATAGCTGAGAGGTACTGGTAATCAAGGGAAGTAATAGTGCAACTGAATGGATAATTTGAAGTAATTAATTTTTCCCCTTTAGTATAGGCAAATATGGGCTTCCTAGGTGACTCAGTGGTAAAGAATCTGCTTGCCAATGGAGGAGCCCCAGGAGACACAAGTTTAATTCCCTAAGTCGGGAAGATCCTCTGGAGGAGAAAATAACTCATTCCAGTATTCATGCCTGAAAAATTCCATGGACAAAAGCAGCTTGGCAGTCTACAGTCCATGGCGTTGCAAAGAGTTGGAGATGACTGAGTGACGGTGACTGCAGCCATGAAATTAGAAGACGCTTACTCCTTGGAAGAAAAGTTATGACCAACCTAGATAGCATATTCAAAAGCAGAGACATTATTTTGCCGACTAAGGTCCGTCTAGTCAAGGCTATGGTTTTTCCTGTGGTCATGTATGGATGTGAGAGTTGGACTGTGAAGAAGGCTGAGCACTGAAGAATTGATGCTTTTGAACTGTGGTGTTGGAGAAGACTCTTGAGAGTCCCTTGGACTGCAAAACAAAGAGTCAGACACGACTGAGCGACTGAACTGAACTGAGTGACTGGGCACACACACATGCATATGCATATATACTAATAACTGAAAGCTGGTAGAAGAAAAAAATATTATGTAAATGCTGTATTCTTTAGAAACTTAGTTATATAAAAATAATGTGTATTTTTTTAGAATAACTTTATAGGTTTTAAAATACCAAACTATACATGAACATTGTAAAAATTGCAAACAGGGTAAATAGCAAAATTGGACTGTAAATCTGCTCCCAAGGAAAACCATTCTTAACATTTTGGAATGTCCTTTCAGAATTGTTTCTCTCTCTCTCTCTCTCTGTGTATATATATGTGTGTATATATATATATATATATATCCCTCCTCCCCAAGGTTATATTACATAAGACTCATTTGGATTTGCTTTTTTCAAATAATATATTAAATGTCTTTCCATTTCATAAATATAGAAATATGTCTTTGTTTTTAACTATATATTTTATTCATATTTAATTCCCAATTTATTGATGACTGTTTAGGAATTTGCATTTTTTTAATATTATAAGAAATTCTGTGCTAAACATTCTTGTGTGCTTTTCTAGATTTTTTTCCCCATAGACATAGAACTGCTAAATCAAAGGGATGTACCATTAAATTCATTGCCTTTTGCATGCTGGCCTCCTCCAACATGTATGTTCCCACCAACAGCGATTGAGAGTGCCAGTTCCCTCATATGTTGACCAGCAAAGAGCATTATTCTTCACAATTTTTGTGAATCTCTATAAAATTGTCTCTTTGTTTAAATTTTTAAAATTTGAAAACCTTAAAAAAAAGTTTAAAAGTTCCCCATAATCTCACCACTTTAATTTGTGTGTCTGTATGTGTGTATGCAGTATCTAATTATATAAGGAAAGAAGTAGAACCTTCTTGGCCCATAGGTGTGTAACTTTTAACAAACTACTTTGCTTTCAAAGAGCAGGGAAATCCTGCCTAATATATTAGTCTGCAGCTTACCTGTTTATCTTAGTAAATCACGAGTGAATGTGTGCCTCGTAATACATCATGGATTTATTCTGATATTCTTCTATTTTAGTGACCTTGTGGTATGTCCACTGTATGGATATCCCACAGTTTGTCCTTCCATAAAGAAAAATTTTTGTTGGTTGACTCAGCAATTCTAACTTCCAGGAATTTTTCATACAGAAATGACTTGCACAAGTGTATAAAAGTACATGTATACATACAACAATGCTATTTATTGTGGCATTATGTTTAATGATGAAAAATTGAAAAGTACCTCAATGTCTGGGAGGAAAGGATGGGCTAAACAATATGATCTTGTGAAATGTTACCGTATTCAAAACTTAAATGTAGTATATTTACTACTAACATGAAAAGATGCCTGTGATTTATTGTGAAGTGAAAAAATAAGTTGTAGAATACATGCAGTACATTCGTGTTTAGACACCTGAAACAGACATATACGCAGTTAGGAATCTAATGCGTTTTAAATAAGTGCAGGCTTTGCAGTAAATTGTTAAAAGCTGTTCTTTCTAGGGGTTGGACCTGACTGGGCAGGGTTGGGAGGAGAATGGGGAGGAATATAAAGTTGTCCCCATATTGTTTTACACACATTTTTATGGAAATTTTAACAAGCATATATTTTGTAATAAATGAATGTTTGAAAAAAATGAAAAGTACATTCAGGCTCTACAGGAACAATGAAAAAGAAAACGTTGAAGTGAGACTAGATATTCTCTAAGATAACACCTGCTTCACAGATTATGAGTCCATGAAATCACAGTCAGGTGAAAACTAGTCAGTCTTCTAGAATGTTTCATTCACAGTGTGGTGGAAGCGTGAGAAAAGACAGGAAGAGAGAGCAAACCGTACGGTCAAAATGGAGTCAGTTGGAAGCGGAAGTGGGCGCCATTGACCCTCGTTCCAAAGAAACATGGAACTCAAATTTCTCTTCTTCAAGAGGGCTCTACACATATTTAAGAGAAGCTATGTGGGCCTGCCCTGGTGGCTCAGATGATAAAAAATCCACGTGCAATGCAGGAGACCAGGTTCCACTCCTGAGTTGGGAAGATCCCCTAGAGAAGGGAATGGCAACCTACTCCAGCATTCTTGCCTGGAGAATCCCATGGACAGAGGAGCTTGGCGGGCTACAGTCCATGGGGTCATAAAGAGTTGGACATGACTGAGTGACTATTCCTACTGCTACATGTGAACCTTAAGCCTTCTGTTTTCTAGATGAAGTATTCCCAGTTCCTCCCAATAGGATCCTTTGTCATCCTGATCACCCTTTTGTGTTTGTTCCGGTTTGTCAATGTCCATCTTGAAATTAGATGACCAGAATCAAATACTGCTGCCGGCCAACTTACAGCCTCGTCACTGTGGGATACAATCAGATTAACCCTTCCTCGTGCAAAGGATGCATTTTTAAAAATCTAGACTAAGATTATTCCTAAACCTCTGCCTTGTGTTTTCTTCTCAAAATTCCTAATTAAGAGTTTTGCTTTTTTTTTTTTTTTTCTTCATTGTTTGCCACCCAGGACTTCTAGATTTGGGGAGTTTATTTTCTCTGGGTATCTTCTATTGTTGAACCCTTTGCCTTTGTGTGAGCTGTAATACGAAAGATTACTCAGATTTCCTCAGCTTTCTATTATTAATATCAGCTCATATGAGTCACATCATTAATTGATATCAGCTTCAAGGAAGGAAGCTAACTTGGCCCGGGCCCTCCACACCACCAGAAGGGTTCCCTTTGTCACCGGGGCATTGTGCAAATTGGGAACAAAAACAAGAAAGAGTGCCCTCTTTGGGCAAATAAAGGATAAAAAGTTCTTCTCCAGATGAATGAATTAGAAAAATGTCCCTCTTCCATGGGTGAAGAGGCCTGGGGACCTGGCTTGAGGAGGGACTGGATTTCAGCCAGCCTTACTTGTGAACAGGATATATTAGCACAGCTACTTGCAGCAGCCTGCGTTGTCATAGCACTCTGTGTCTGCCTCTTTGCAGCACAGGTTCCCAATTTCTAGTCTAGGGGGTTCTTGGGAAATATACTTTCTACACCAGTTATTCCTGGTTTGGTTCTTTTTTCTTTTCTTTCTTTTTTTTTTTTTTTTAAATCAACAGTACTATTATGGTACAATTTATATATCATAATGTTCATCCCATTGTAAGAATACTGTTTGGGTTTTTTTTTTTAATAAATTTATAGCATGGTACAAATCAGTACAGTCTAGTTCTAGAACACTTCCATCACAGCACAAAGTTCTTTGGTGTCCATTTGCAATTAGTTTCCTTTATCAACCCCAGTCCCAGGTAATCCACTGATCTGTTTTCTGTCTTTACAGCTTTGCCTTTTCTGGAAATCTCATGTAAGTGGGATCCTATGTTCCTTTAGCTGCTCTCCTTTGCTAATCTAATAGGGGTTCAACTTGAATTGGGGTTATATCTTCCTTTTTTGCTGCTTTCTTCTGCTGATCTGCTGGTGGTGCGATGGCTGGGTGTTGGCCCTGCCCCATTCTACTACTCCTGCAAACCCTCACTCATGCCTTTCTTTCCATCCTGCCTCAGCATTCAGACATACTCTGTTACCTCCTGTCTTAGAACCTTCTCCCTGGTTCAGCATCCTCTCCAGCCACCACCATATTTCTCTGGGCCATTTCTGAGCCCATGTCCCAAGATTTGACTTCATGTTCTCTCTCTGCTCTCTTCTCCCCTGTGACTATTCCTTTTAAAATTTGAAAAAAATGTAATATCTGATATGAGTGGAAGAACATTAAAAAGAACATGTTATATATATATATATATATGTAATCTTTAAAGCATAAAGATATAATGAACATCTACATCTGTCTCCCACTCCTTCCACCAGCCTTACAAACAGTGAAACACATGACTCAAAGTATCAAAAATCTCTTGCTCATCTCTGCATTTTTTTTGTGTGTGCTCTTTGATCTTAGCTAACTCATTTTAACTCCACTTTTATAAAAGGAATCTGGCCTGAATAGTCTTTGAATTTCATTACATTGTTAAACTTACTCGATTACCATTTTGAGATTAATTTTATGTTTAGAATGTCTTTTGGAAGATTTATAGGTTAAATTGTTGAATATTACCATAGCTTACTTTGTTATGAAGTCTTGGCTAAGAGCATGATATACGATTATACTATCATTTCTGCAGGAAATTTATTCTACTTTGTGTTAGTTTGCTTCAAATGCTGTTTTTTTCCCCTAAATTTTTGAAGCTAAAAGCAATCCTTGCTGTAATGTTCTCCCTCAACCCCACCTCTCTTTGGATTGAATTCTTTTAATCAGATGAATTGGTCCCTGGGGAGGTATGGATGTCAATTATTGCTACAACTTAATACTAATGACTACTTAAATATTTAATTAATGTAATACTTGACACTTAGGGAGAAACTATTTATAATCATCAAAGCCAGGCCTTTGTTTTCATCTTTTGTGGCTGGTGTTTGGCATATTCCTTTTGTAACATAGCTGGGAATGAGCTGCTATAGAAGTGAAAAAAATGCCTCCCACTCCCTTCCACCTCCAGGCAGAAAAAGTTGCACTGAAAGTGATTAGTGATGGATATTTAAAACATTTATATTAGTTTTCCAAACTACATTTTTCTTGAAAATGTATTGAATTTTAGAAGTATGAAATAGTTTCTTATTCCTCTCTACTGGGTATTGATGTCATTGAAACAGCTCTTAAAAGCACTCATTTTTCTTGGACTCTTACTTTTGTTCATTCATTAATGCATTCTAAGAAATATAGAACTTTAATGAGTTGCAAATATACCAAAGTGGCTGACATTGTCCTGTGGAGCACGGGCTCAGTGTGACAGGAACACTGTGGAAGATAGTCTCTTCTGCCTGACAAGTGCAGGCCAACGAGAGCAGGGAGATCAATTTAGGCCTCTGGGTTCATATGAGAGATACATTCCAGCCACGGTGATCCTGAGGCACACAAGTCACCCCTGGGCTCAAGGAGAATACATGTGAGAGCTCGTTCTGTGGCTCCAGCAAACATATAGCTTCAAGTTTTTCCTGAGTCTGAGAATTTCTAGCCATTCACACCGTATTTTGCCAGTCTCTGCTTCACTGAACACACATACTTTCATTTCATTCTGAAAAATCCCCTGTATTTGTGGCTTCAGCTCTATAAATTCTAAATCTACTTGATCAAATTCTTTGTGCTTTTCCTCCTACCTAAAATCAAAAAGAGACAAATGAGCATACTTTCTATTTAAGTGGGTGAGTGAAGGTTTACTGACTCTACACATGGACTTCGTGAGAGAGTGACTCTGACCTGTGAAATGTCTCATAGACACGCATGTTTTGAAACATTCTTCACTGATTAGTGAGGCTCCAGGTTGACAGTCCAGCTCTTCTTGGTACACTTAGGACTTTAACAAAGTAAAAAGTGAAAGTTGCTCAGTTGTGTCTGACTCTCTATACAGTCCATGGAATTCTCCAGGCCAGAATACTGGAGTGGGTAGCCATTCCCTTCTCCAGGAGATCTTCCCAACCCAGGGACTGAACTCAGGTCTCCCAAATTGCAGGCAGATTCTTTACCAGCTGAGCCATATGGGAAGCCCAGCGTTTAACAAGGTCACTCCAAACTTCACGAACAGTGCCAGTCATCTTACAAAATACAAAATTCCTTTTTTTAACTTTAGTCTCTTTTTTCATCCATCACATTTCTAAACTCTGAAATCAGCAGATATAATTCCTTTGACATTTAAATTTACATTTGCCTTAAACATTGCATTTAGTTAAAAATGATAAAGATTATTATGACTTGCAGCAAGTGGGCACACCAGTTGTGGTACATGGGTCCCAGAGCTTGTGGGCTCCATAGTTGCAGCGTGTAGGTGCTCATTTGCCCTTTGATATGTGGGATCCTAGTTCCCCAACCAGGCATCAAACCCACATCTCCTGCATTGGAAGGTGGCTTCTTAACCACTGGGCCTCCAGGAAAGTTCCAGTGTTATGACTTTTTAATTGTCCTACTAATGAAGGGATTTCCTTAAGATCAAAACTGCTATAGACAAAGAATTAAAAAAAAAAACAAAACATTTTTCATGAGGTAAAGAGTGGGGTTAAGATCATTATTCATAGTCTAAGTCCTGTTTCGGGTACAAAGGCAGACTTTGTTACCTTCATTATAGACTATAACACAAAAACATAATAAAATAAAATGAATGTTTTCTCAGTGAATATCCATTAGATGAGTTACTGTTGTAATTGAATAATGGGATGGGAAACTACAGCAAATTACCGAAGTATATAATTAAAGTAAATCTATGTTAAAGTCCTTTATCGCTTAGTGTTTCTCAGTTCTCAGACTCTCCCCACCACACCCCTCCCCCGCTCTTTTCCTGAGTGTGAGGAGGGGGAGGGGAGCTGTGGATCCCTTTGAGGCTTTCAGTGCACGCATGCACGCTCAGCCGCTCGGTTGTGTCCGACCCTTTTCGACCCCATGGACTGTCCACGGGACTATGCAGGGAAGATTACTGGAGTGGGTTGCCATTTCCTCCTCCAGGGGATCTTCCTGACCCAGGGATTGAACCTGTGTCTCCCACACCCCCTGCATTAGCTGGTGTACTTTGGCCACCTCATGAGAAGAGTTGACTCATTGGAAAAGACTGTGATGCTGGGAGGGATTGGGGGCAGGAGGAGAAGGGGACGACCAAGGATGAGATGGCTGGATGGCATCACAGACTCGATGGACGTGAGTCTGAGTGAACTCCGGGAGATAGTGATGAACAGGGAGGCCTGGCGTGCTGCAATTCATGGGGTCGCAAAGAGTCGGACACGACTGAGCGACTGAACTGAACTGAACTGAACTGAAGCCTCCTGGGACTTCCCTGGTGTCTCAGATGGTAAAGCGTCTGCCTATAATTCGGGAAACCCGGGTTCGATCCCTGGGTCAAAAAGAAACCCTGGACAAGGAGATGGCAACCCATTCCAGTACTCTTGCCTGGAAAATCCCATGGATGGAAGAGCCTGGTAGGCTACAGTCCATGGGGTCGCAAAAAGTCAGACACGACTGAGTGACTTCACTTCACTTCAAGACTCCTGGGAAGACTGAAGCTCTCAGTACCTGGTTGCAAATACAGCTCCCCTGATTCTTTCAAGGGAAGACCTTGTGCCTGGCAGGCCCCAGGCTGGGCTCCCCCTGGCAGAGCAAAGATAACTGAAAGGTACTCACTGAGATAAGATCCCAGCACCCACCTCTGCTAGATCCTCAGGGGTGAGGGTTGAGTTTTGCCCTAAATGCTGAACTGATTAAACTGAAGCAGGGTGGTGAAGGGGAAAAGGGCAGTTTTGCCCTAAATGCTGAACTGATTAAACCGAGGCAGGGTGGTGAAGGGGAAAAGGGCGGCATCAGCCCTGAGAATGCCCTTCATGAAGGATTGACGTCACTGACCTCTGGATCTCAGACTTGCTAGTAACTGTCAGTTTCAAGATGGTGTTGTGGTTAAGAGGGAGCAGAGAGTGAAGACTCAGAGAGGTTCAGGATTTGCCCAGGGTCATACAGCGACAAGTTGCAGAATTGGGATTAGATTTAGTCGAGTACTTGATGCAGGACCACCCACGAAGCTCCCCGCAAGGGATTCTTGTCTGCTGGGCATAGAAGCCCTTTACAATGAGCCTGTCAACTACTGCCCATGTGAGGTCAAACATAGCTGTGGTTTCCATCACTGTTTTCTACTTTCTGGAATTCAGTTTCAGGGGGACCAGGGTGGGCACAGTTCAACCAAGCCTATACAAAGCTCTGTCTCAATTTCTCTGCTCTCTAACCTGGAAAGAGTAAAGACCCTCTAGGGTGAACCCCCTTCATCAGAAGGCCCCGGGTAGGCCCTGGGGGGACACAATGAAGCCCCCAGACTCTGAACTTAGCCTGGCCTGCCATGTGAAAGAGGTCTGCAGGCTGCAGGAAAGGGCCAGCTGAGCCTGCGGTCGCCTGAAGGGATCAGACTGGCACAGTTTCTGCAGCTCATTCACACTCAGAGCAACGCCTAGCCGCCTTTCTGAGCACTCAGGACCACTGCACTACCGGCTGCCGCGAAAAACCAAATGACCCAAACTGAGATTAAACCACAAGGGCCAATTCGTTAGCACAGCAAGC
The DNA here is from genome assembly GCA_006410635.1 of Cephalophus harveyi. Lineage (NCBI taxonomy): Eukaryota > Metazoa > Chordata > Mammalia > Artiodactyla > Bovidae > Cephalophus > Cephalophus harveyi. Next base: position 191,425 of record SJYT01080403.1, on the reverse strand, counting down.
TCTTGGCTTAAGAGAGAGAATGACCCCCCAGAAAAGGAAGGAGAACTCCCTTGCCCATTGGCAGCTTTCCCAGGGAATGTACACCCTCAGGCCAGCCAATCCTGCCCAAGCCCCCCCACCCCACAGCCTGGGCAGGGGTCCTGTCCTCCTCCAGCAGGGCCCCCTCTTCTTCTCCAAAGGCAAGGAGCTGGAGGAGCCCCCCTCCCCACCCCCGCAGGAGAATGAGTTGAGAGGTGTGGGCTCCGCAGGCAGAACGCAAATGAATGCAAAGTGGATGCCAATCCGAGCCTGCTCTTTCTGAATCTCCCCTTGTCATCTGGTTGCTGAGTCGCCGCAGCCCTCCCGGCGCTCTGAAGGCCACAGTCTCCTTCCAGCTTCGTGTCCATCAAGGGTAGCAAGCTTTGGTGATGGAACAAGTGGGCAGGGCTCTGTGGAGGGCACGGGGCTGCCCACCCACTGCAGGGTTGGCCTGGCCAACCCTCGGGATGCCAAATTTCCTAGAGCTCAGGCCGCCGCCATGCCCTCCTCCGCAGCCATCCTTTCTGGCTCCTCGGTGGTACCCAAAGATACACACCCCCAAAGCTCCAGTGACTAGCCTATCTTAAACATGCAGTGGCTCTGGAATGCAAATACCACCCTGCCTCTCTTTAGCTACAAGGAGTGGTTGTTGAGCCTGTGTAGTATTGAGGGGTGAATTCTCTGCCAAGATTCCAAGTTTGCAGCAGGCTTGGGGCTATTTCCAGCCCCAGAGAAGAGTCGAGTGGGGAAACACCTCCGGGCCTCCAGGACTGCACCTCAAAACCACACTCAGGGACACTCAGACCGGACTCCTCCCTTCCCACCCACACCCCCACTGGCCCTTTGCCTGCTGCGTGACTTTCAAAAACATAGAGCTCTTCCAAGGCAAGGATCGTCCTTCACAGTGAACACAGGACACAGCACAGCCCTGGGTGAGAACAGGATGATTCACCAAAACAGCCAGGAAAGCCGGATCCGGACACCAAAGATGCCCTCCTGCACCAGGAAACCACTGGTGTCTCCAGTGATCATTAGCCAGCCTCTCCAGATGATGTTGGCTGCAGCAGACCCAAGTGTGTCTCTGGGGATCTTCCCAACCCAGGGTTTGAACCCACATCTGCTGCCTTGGCAGGAAGGTTTTTTACCACTATCGCCACCTGGGAAACCTTTAAGTGTACTTCTTAGAGCTAATTAACACAGATGGCAGGAATTGCAGGGTTGATCCAGAGGCCACAACTATAGAAATGGACACAAATGGACACAAACAAGTCTGGGGAATTTCCCTGGTGGTCCAGTGGTTAGGACTCCGCGTTTTCACTGCCTAGGGCACAGGTTCAGTCCCTAAGATCTCACAACCCGAATGGCCAAGATAAAAAAAGAGTCTGATCTGCCTCAGGACCTCAGGACAGGAGGCATCTTGTGTGACCTTGGAGTTATTCATTAACATCTCTGGACTTCTGTTTCCTCATTTGTAAAATAAGAAAAACCTTATCTTGCAGCTTTGTCATGTAAATTGCATGATTAAACTTAAGCTGTGCTTTATTGTGAACTCTCTGGTCTAAGCGTTCAGTTAAATCCTCTTATACACAGTGTTTCATTTATTCATTCCATGAGGAACGGGGAGGTACTATCTCTATCTGTATTTCATATATGAAGAAGCTCCTATATTGTTCATTCATCCAGCATCATGCAGCTAAGAAGTGGTCAGTTGCATCGGTCCGAGGCATTTTGACCCCAGACCTGCACTTTGTGGGGTTTTTTTGTTTGTTTGTTTTCATTTGTGCTGTGCAGCATGTGGGATCTTTCTTCCCCATCCAGGGATGGAACCCTCGGCTCCTTCATTGGAAGCGCGGAGTCCTAATCATCAGACCACCAGGGAAGTCCCAGCCCGCACTGTGAATCACTCTCTCCTGGTTACCATCCTTGCTGTTCAGCACCTGGAATAGCATCAGGTACACAAATGCTCTCAACAAATGGTGGCCTCCCTCTCACACCAAGCCCTGGCTTCCACCCACCCAACGGCTATTTCACCCAATGGAGAAGAAAGAGGTAGGCAGGACTCACATCCCTCCCCAGGCCTGTCTTGTCATCACGGATGGCTGAAAAAATGAACAGACCCTCCAGGGAGCCAGATACATTCACCCAGCACCTCACTGATCTGTCCTGTTTGGGGAGAGGCCAGGTCTATAGAAAAGGAGGGTGCACCCAAGTTGAGGAGGGCAAGCAGGGAGTTGCAGTTTCCCCCTGAAGCCTGGACTAGCTATAGCCCTTTGCTGTTTGAAAGAAAGAAAAGGCTTTTGTTGTAAGAGCCCTCTTTAATGGGGAGGAAATGCTGTCTCTTCAAAAGCCCAGGGTGGTAACACTTCCCTAACATAATACAAGCTGGTGACAATGTCTAATGAAGACTTTTATGATAGGAATGTAATTGTGTAAAAAAAAAAAAAAATGATTACAAAATTGGTTTCAATGCTTTGCGATCCAAGAGTTCATTTGTTTCCTCATTCATGCACTAAATAAGCCCCTAATTAATCTTGAACCTTGGAGAAAGGAGACTAGATTGCCATTTTCTCCATAAGAACGCACTTCACATTTTGGAAAGTTTGAAGAGGCTCTTCAGCATTTTTCTTTAGTGGTATTTTATCAGTATTTTAGAGAGGCCTCATTAGGTTGCTGGGCTGCTAATTGCATTACCATATTTTTAAGCCTCCTAGGTACCAGGCAAATTCATCTTTCTCCAAATTCTCTGGTTAATTTGCTGGTTTGACAGGTCAGAGACCCGGAGGAAGGGAAGGGAAGCTGAGGGCTGATGCAGGTTCCTCTCGGCTGCCAGCCCGTGACCAGAGGAGAGAGACCACCGTCACACCAGCAAGCCACCAAGCTTCAATCTCCTTCCGCAGAGATTTTAGCTTCAGAAAGCATTGTGCTGTCCTTACTCCTAGGCAAGAGCAGCAGTAGTAGTGAAAGTCGCTCAGTCGTGTCCAACTCTCTGTGACCGCATGGACTGTAGCCCCCAGGCTCCTCTGTTCATGGGATTCTCCAGGCCAGAATACTGGGGTGCGGAGCCATTCCCTTCTCCAGGGGATTTTCCCAGCCTGGAGATCGAACCCAGGTCTCCAGCACTGCAGGCGGATTCTTTATCATCTGAGCCACCAGGCCTCCAAATTTTCAGCCAAGAAGAGAAAAACAAGAGGAGTATGTGTATATGTGTGTATACAGATAGATATGAACACATGTGTATATATGTGCATATGCTACTGCTAAGTCGCTTCAGCCGTGTCCGACTCTATGCGACCCCATGGACTGCAGCCCACCAGGCTACTCCGTCCATGGGATTTTCCAGCCAAGAGTACTGGAGTGAGGTGCCATTGCCTTCTCCTATGTGTGTATAGAGAGGTATAAATATATGTGCATATAAATTAATATATGTATATGCACGCACAGATAGCTATGAATATATGGATATAAATGTATATGTAAATAGATATGAATATGTGCATGTATTTGTATACATATATAAACATATGTGTAGATATGAATATATGTATGTATGAATATATGTGAGTGTATAAATAGATGTGAATGTGTGTATGTATGTGTATACCTATTCAGAGTGATAAGCATATGTATAGACAGGAATATATGTATATGTGTGCATAGTTATAAATATACATGCATATAATGATATATGTATATGTGTGCATATATATATATGGCTAAATGAATATATGTGTATACAAATAGATATGCATATGTGTGTATGCATAAGTATATATAGATGTATGTGTATATATGAATATATATACAGACATATGTATACATAGATATGAATATATATATAATATGCTTATATAAATAGATAAGAGTAGACATGTATATCTATATATGTATAGAGATATATACAGAGAGCTATAAATATGTGTGTATATATGAATATATGTACATGTGTGTGAATAGATATGAATGTGTGTGCATGTGTGGTGAGCCAAGATGTCATTTGTCTCGATATTTCTCCTCTATTTAAAGAAAATTTCAAGAGAAACCTCATTCCCAAACTCAGGCAGCTGAGCGAGTAAAGGCTGGCACTCCTCTGAGGGTTTCATACACATTTTTTTTCATCAAATCCTCACTTCAACCTGGGGAAGACTTGACTGGTATTTCCCTCATTTTACAGAGCAGGAAATGGATTCTCAGAGGCTCTAAGTCCCAGTCTCTGGGGTGGAGGAGTCAGCCTTTGAAGCATGGCCAGCAGCCTCAAAGGTTGATGTGTTTGGTCATTGAATAGGGGTCAGGAGCCTCGGAGGTAAACAGCCCTGGGTCCAAACCCCGGCTCTGATCCCCAAACAAGCGAACAAGCGTCTGAACCCCTCTGAGCATCCATTCCCTAAATATAAGATGGAGAGATGAAGTCCACCTGCCAAGGTAAAAAGATGAGATGAAATCAAATATGTACAGTCATTAAGTCCCTGTCTGGCCACTAGCTGCTCACACCTGTGAGGACCTGAATGGACATCTGGACTCCGTGATCCATCTGGACCCCCATCCTCAGCAGACCCCTTCCAACACCCAAACCTGGGTATTGCCCACGAGCGTCACTCAGAGACTTGGGTTGGAGACAGTTCCTGTCTTTTGGCCTGAAAAAACCTACCCTCTTCTCTCACTCCCGGCCCAAACCTCAACCATAGTGTTGTCAAAATAGACGCTGTACTGCATCAAGGTCCCAGATGGCAGTGAAAGTCTCCCCTCTGTGCTTCATCGTTGGTTTCCCATGGTCATTTTTTCTTTTTAGCATGAGCACCAGGAACCTGGCAGCCACTTTCATTAAGAGCCCCCTTTGATGCTTTCCCATGGCCTCCTCCCCAGCCTAAGCCCTAGCCCTCCAGCCTCAGGCTACTGTAGAAATAATGTGCTGGGCTTGGACGCAGTAGACAGAGGTGACCCGGAGGCTGCACTCAGGTCGGGCTCTCCCGTTCCCCGATGGCCACCTGGGGGGGGGGGGTGCCAGGAACTACCGGGAGAGGGCTTTAATCATCCCAGCAAGTCCCAGGGAGGGGGCGCTGCTTCTTATGATAGAGGCTCTGTGTTAATGCAAAGACCTCTGGAGATGGACAGTCCCCTCCCTGCTGGGGACAGTTCCTCTCTCAGAGGGCCATCTGTGTCTGTTAAGCACAAAATAAGGAAAGTCCTTGACTGGACCCCAGGCTGCTAGGCACAGGCCATCTGTCAGGCTACCCTGCCACTTGAGGAAGAGGACAGCAGGTGCCTGGAGGAGTCTCCAGGGAAAACTACTCCATCAGCGCTAGTCATAGCACTTTCCTCCCAATACCCGGGTTGGTGGGAAGCCAGGTGTCCAAAGGGGCCCCCAGGGTTCTGGAACAGTGGTGTTCTCGCCTGCACATGCATGCTCAGTCGTGTGGATTCTTTGTGATCTTAAAGACTGTAGCCTCCAGGCTCCTCTTCTGTCCATGGGACTCTCCAGGCAAGAATGCTGGAGTGGGTTGCCATTTCCTTCTCCAGGGGATCTTCCCGATCCAGGAATTGAACCCAGGTCTCCTGCATTTCCTGCACTGCCATGTGGGTTCTTTACCACAGAGCCAGCTGGGAAGTCCCTGCTGTTTCCTGTGGCACCACCCTAACCTTAGCCCTCTGTGGGGAAGGCCCGCCCTTGGCACCCTCGCCTGGGGTTGACACCCTGATGGCTCCACCGGGCAAAATTTCAAAACAGAAAAGTAGTGAAGGAGCCCGGATGGCCACCTTACTCTCTGAGGCAGGACCATTTGTAAAGCATTTGCTGTCCAGCACTACCATCATTTTATAAAACAAAGGACCTGCTAACGCCAAAAGGGAGAAAGGATATAATCTCAGAACAGAGGGCAGGTCTTCAAGTGACCGTGAAATCAAGTGCTATGGACAGCTCACCTTTTCTCTTCGTTTTGATCGGATTGCGTCCAGCATTAGAGGCTGGATCAGTGTTTAGGAGGATGGCCCCAGCTTAGTGGGGGATGGGGGCCAGGCAAGGCAGGAGGGAGGTGGGGGCTCCTGGTCAGCGGGAGATGCTGGGTTCTGATGCAGAAGAAAAAGAGCTGCTTGGGGTCCTCACCAGGAAACCCACTGAGGAGAAAGCTGAACTCAAGAACGGGGAGCCAGCCACGCTTGGATGGGATTTCACCCAGGAAGCTGAACAAGAAACCAGAAGTCTTAACGATCCCCTCTGGACACTGAGACTCTTTCAGCCTTTCAGTTAAAGAACCGAAGACAAATTGTGCTCAAGGCTGGCTCTCAGTCAAAGCTCTAATTTTACACTGACATGGATTTCATTTTTCAAGGAGCGTGTCCCATGAAGCCAGGGCCAAAGCAAACAGAAGATCCTACATTCTCAGCCACCTCCCCATCTCTGCCCCCAAGGCCTCACCATGTGAAAACATCCACTAAGGGACCCTGGGCAGCTAGCCCATCACCCACCCTCACCCACTTCCACCACCCCACCATCCCCATTCACTCTCCACCCATCCACCCACAACCCTCATTCACCTCCCATCCTCTCTCCACCCATCCACCCACCCCACCACGCTCCACCCATTTCCACCAACCACACCCACCTCCCCCGACTCACCTCCCATTCACTATCCATTCAACCACTCACCTACCTACCACCCCCCATCACTGTGGGCTTAGTCTCTCAGTTGTGTCCAACTCTGTGACCCCCATGGACTGTAGTCCACCAGGCTCCTCTGTCCATGGAGATGGTCCAGGCAAGAATACTGGAGTGGGTTGCCATGCCCTCCTCCAGGGGATCTTCTCAATTCAGGAATCGAACGGGGGTCTCCTGCATTGCAGGAGGACTCTTTGCCAACTGAGTTACCAGTACCCCTACCCACCTCCCATCCACTGTTCAGCCAGCCACCTTCCACCACTCCCCAGCCACCTCCACCTCCCCGACTCACCTGCCATCGCTATCCATCCATTTCTCACCCTGCACTCAGCTGTTCAGTGCCTTCTCTGTGCCAGGCACACACNGAGGACTCTTTGCCAGCTGAGTTACCAGTACCCCTACCCACCTCCCATCCACTGTTCAGCCAGCCACCTTTCACCAATCCCCAGCCACCTCCACCTCCCCGACTCACCTGCCATCGCTATCCATCCATTTCTCACCCTGCACTCAGCTGTTCGGTGCCTTCTCTGTGCCAGGCACACACAACCACCAAAAGCCCCCCACTTGTGTCCCTTTCATCCACCAGACAAGGTTGGAGCAAAGAGGGATGTGCCTTGAGGCTCCTCCCCCTCCCCTTAACCCCTTGTTTCTCTCCTTGCCCCTCCCACTCTGCCTTCTCTTCTCACTGCACCTAAGGGAGCTGTTTAAGCACATAAAGGGTCAACCCCAGGAGTCTCGGCTCTGGCTGATGTTAGAATCACCTGAGGCAGTCAACCTGCTGAGGTCCAGGCCTCACCCAGAGACCTGACTTCACAGCCTAGGGGGGGCCCAGGGGTTCCACTGTGCAGCTCAGAGAACCTCTGGCACTAGAGGCTAGCCACTTCAGGCTACTGTGCTCAGGAATTGCCTCCGATGAATGAGCTCTGGGCTCCCAGCGGTGCAGAACAGGGCAAGGCAGGGAAGGCAGGGCAGTCCTGGTGGTCCCCAGGGGATTCCATCCCTCCCCCGCTCCTCGCTCTGCCAGTCTCCCCACAGCCACCCTGGCCTCCACACTGGTTCATCTTAACCTGCGGGAAGATGTGCACACAAGATCGTTTACTAATAATTGCATTTTCCTCCCAATGATTTTCTTTTTAGAATAGAAATTCGAAACGAGTCAAGGTTGGTACGCCTCTATTAAACAGCTCCTCACTTGGGTGCTCCTTATCCAGCATGCATTCCCGGGGAACCTTAAAGGAGAGAATAACTCCATACCTGCCTGACCGAGGGCGGGTGGTTCATGGATGTTCCCCTGTCGTGTGCGACATTTCTGTGTGTGCCTCAGTTTCCTTGTCTGTAAAATGGGAGACTAACAGTATCTCCCTGCTAGAGTTGGTGTGAGGATTAAATGAAACTTGGGGCCAAGCCTGGTCCACTATGTTAGCTTACTGATCATCACCATCATTTTCACATGTGCACAAACAGGAGGGGCTAAAGAATGGACCCCTGCCCCCCAGCCTGGGATGCCTATGAAGTACACATCTGGTCACTTCCCCGCCTCTAAATCTCTCTATGGCTCTCCAGTGCCCTCAGACAAAGTCCTTCAAAATCTGGTCTCTGCAGACATTGACAACCTCCTTTCACAATGCACACCCCCACCCATCCAGCCATGCCGGCCAACTTCACTGGAGGAGGGGACGTTCTGTCAGCACAGGGGTTAGACCTGAAGAAAGCTTGTTCCTAAATCAGCTCGAAGCAGCAGGATGAGTTTGCATAGCATCTGATCAGAATCGGCCTCAGGCGGTGTCCTCCAGTTAAAGGGCAAAATGCAAATGACAAATTCTGAAATTAACAGCAGCCAAGATGACTTATCAGGTTCAGGGAGCTCTCCTTTCCGCAGCCAATGCTGCCTGACCATGTCTGCAGTGGTTCCCCGGCTTCCTTTCGTGCCTTATTGCACGGTCTTATCTCGTTCAAAGTTATTATTTTTTTAGAGGATAAGATAGCAGTGTTAGCTCTACACAGGATTATCAGCCTGCACAATTGCCGTTACCTGTACTTGGTATTCACTGTGAAGGCAGAAAAACCTTCCAAGACTTGTGAAACCAATCTGAAGCAGGATTGGGGAAGGAGGGGGTAGAGAACAGAAAAGAAAGAAAATCAGCTGAGAGCTAAGGTGTAAAATATTATCCTAATGAAGTACGGGGGAGGAGTTAATGCTCTAGTTTTTTTTTTTTTTTAATGCACTGTTTTCCTTTTCTTTTTTTCCTTTTTGCAAATTGTGTTCTTGTGTATTTCCTGATGACTAATGTGATGTATTCTTGGCTTTCTGAGCAAGAAAAGTCATCAGGGTTTCATTTGTTACGTTTATGCCAATAGAAATAAATCTCAGCCATGGTGGAGGAGGTTGTTCACACTACACTCGCCGTCTGGTGAGGCCTGCTGGTTGAATCCCTGGTGGGTGGGCAGAACTGATTCAGGGTAAGATACACTTTGGCCTTATTGATCACAAAGCTTCTTCATTACTTCTGTGGGGCTGCAAATCAATAGACAGGCCCAGAGAAACATAATAGATTTTTTTTTAGAAAATCAATTAAACAGAATATTTTTTTTGCAGAGTTGAGTTTGCACGGCCATTGTCTTTGGCGCACTGTCTAACATGTTTAATGGGGTTTCCTTCTAAGGACTGCCTGATCATGACCAAGTGGCAAAGCCTTGTTTAAAAGGTCAAATTTGAAAGAAAAAGAGAGGATAGTCTGGGAGAAGCAGAAGGCAGGCTGTTCAGCCCTGCAACCTTGGATCTACTGCCTTGCTAGAAAGCCCATGGGTCACGTGAGCAGAATCTGTCAACATGCCTCCTCTCCGGCTAAAAACGTGGAACTGAAACTTCTTGGAAAGCCCAGATTAATGTCTGAATTTCCCCATTCCAAAAGCAGAAGGAAGCTCGGTGGGCATAACAGTGAAATACAGTCGGGCTGGGGCTGCCGAGGTTAGCCGGCGAGCTGTATACTCATCCCTCTCTCCCAAGGACACAGCTGGAGACAGGGACGCTGAGCTCAGGAGGCAGCTGTGGCCTCAGTCAACTGGTCACACACATTTGAACTTTTTTTTTTAGATCATGAAGGCCAAGCGCCAAAGAATTGATGCTTTTGAGCTGTGGTGTTGGAGAAGGCTCCTGAAAGTCCCTTGGACTGCAAGATCAAACCAGTCAATCCTGAAAGAAAACAAACCTGAATATTCATTGGAAGGACTGAGGCTGCAGCTGAAGCTCCAATACTTTGGCCACCTTATGTGAAGGGCTGACTCACTGGAAAAGACCCTGATGCTGGGAAAGATTAAGGGCAGGAGGAGAAGGGGGTGACAGGGTGAGACGGTTGGATGGTATCACCAACTCAATGGACATGAGTTTGAGCAAACTCCCAGAGATGTGACAGACAGGGAAGCCTGGCGTGCTGCAGTCCATGGGGTTGCAAAGAGTTGGACATGGGTTTTGCAATTGAACAACAAAGACACAGCAAGCAAATCCCCAGCATGCCGCTTGTAGACACGCATGTCCCCCCCACTCCCAGTCCCAGTCCTTAGCAGCTGAGACTGGCGTCACTCTGCTCCCTGGACTTCAGCCCTCTTGCCACTTTCTTCCTGGTCTGGGATGATCCTAGATAACATCTATTAAAAAAAAAAAAATCCTCTTTCCACTTCTGGCGACTCTACAAAGGACTCAAATTGACATGGTGACATGGTGTGGAACCCTGCAGGATAGCCGAGCTGAAAGTACTCCAGCAACGGCAAACGTAAGGAATTATTATATATGTTTCTGACGGTACGTAATAAATAACAAAGCTGTAATTCCAGAGAGGAGCCTGGTGATGACATTTAAAAATCTCCCTTAGCTTTGTTCTTGTGGTTCATGTCATCAGAACCCCAGGATGGAATCTCAGCCTGAATTTATGTCCATTTCACGGGTACGTGTTATTTAACATGATTGCCTTTCACCCGTCTCTTGTCTTGGGCTTGTCTTTTGGTGATTCGGATGTTCCATCTGGGACTTGCCTTCTTCACACCCCAGCCCTGGACAGCTGGTACCCTAATCTAAGTGCCTAGATCACTTGCATCACTAAAGGGGCACAATCCTTTGGCTGTGAGATTCTGAACTAAATCTGGAAAGCTGGGGCAAAACATGAAGCCCGGATCCCTTTCTGCAGGGCCAAAAGAGAATCAGAAAGATCCCCCAAACTAATCTGCAGCACCAGGCTGAATTTGCCTGGAGACTGACATCTGCCTGAAAATGGAGATGCCCGTCTCCTTCAATGACGAGCATCTGCCCATCTGTTTCCCTTGTCTCTCCAGCCAGGTGGACAGCAGGACTGGGTACTAGAGAAACATACTTTGTTTAGGGAAAGGGGAGCGTTAGAAAGCAGTGCTGTTTGAAGACCAAGTGGAGGGTGTTTTTGAACCAGCAACAGGGGGGAAATTACTTTTCTAAGACCATGTTTTCAGCCTGGCTGGATTTCGTGGTACCTATTATATGTTCACAAAAACAATGAATGACCATCACAGGCTCAACTTTAAGCTTTCCATATTTAGTTGTTCAGAAATTCAACTTGGACCCACCATAGACACCGAATTCCAAGGCCTTGAGGAAACAGTAAAAGAAAAACAATATCATTGCCGCTATAAATAACATGAAAAAAAGGAAATCCGTTTATGTCATCTATTGGGACATTTTTACTTGGAGGACTGCAATTCCAAACTCTTACCTCTCAGAGATGGTCCCAACGGGACATTAACTCATTCAATAGATGGTCACTGCGGCCTGCCACGTGTGGTGATGGTTTAGTTGCGAAGTCGTGTCCAACTCTTGCGACCCCATGGACTGCCAGGCTCCTCTGTCCACGGTACTCTCCAGGCAAGAATACTGGAGTGGGTTGCTGTTTCCTCCGTCAGGGGATCTTCCTGACCCAGGAAGTGAACCTGGGTCTCCTGCATTACAGGTAGATTCTTTACCGACTGAGCTACGAGGGTACCAACCTTGGAACTGCCACTTGGGGTGTGGCTAATTCACAGGAGAGGTGCCTGCCCTCAAGGACCATCCCTTCTGTGGGCGAGTCAGATAATAAACACACACATATGCGTGTGATATAAACTCCACGCGTGCAGGGCTTGTCCATGTGTTCACTGCCGAATCTCCGGTGTCAGAAGAGTGCCAGCACATAGTAGGCCCTCAATAACTTATGGACGAGCAGGTCTATACTGTCTATGCATGTCAGGTGATAATCGTGAGAACAAGAAGGTCCTCCCAGAGCTGAGCTTCAATGGCCCTGATCCTGGAGCCAGGCCAGCTTTTATAGCCCTACAAACAGCCGCACACCCATCCTCCACATCCCACTCAATCAAACCCGTGGACCCATATATAAACGTGCGCGCACGCACACACACAGACACACATCCTTGACTTGCATCAAAATGCAACTTCCCCTCCCCTGAGTCAGAACCTGTTCTCCAGCCTTTTCTGCAGTGCCAGGCCTCAGCCCTAAGGCCTAATTTCACATCCAGACTGGGTGATTTTTAGCCTCCACTCTATACAACAACTTTATAGATATAATTGTAGAAGGCTGAATGATGCCCCCTACACACAAACATCCTAATCTCAAGAAACTGTTACTTTTTACAGCAAAAAAGACTGCAGCACATGGTTAAAGATTTTGGGGATGGGGCAGTTCACCTGAATTATCCAGGTGCTCTCTAAAGTAATCACATGTGTCCTTAAAAAGGGAGCCAGGGACTCCCCTGGAGGTCCAGTGGTTAAGATTCCAAGCTTCCACTGCAGAGGGCACAGGTTCAATCCCTGGTTGGGAAACTAAGATCCCGCATGCTGTGCAGGGCAGGCAATAAATAAATAAATATAGTCATATTTAATTTATAGCTTTCCCAGTGGTTCAGCAGGTAAAGAATTCGCCTGCAGTGCGGGAGACACAGGAGACACGAGTTTAATCCCTGGGTCGGGAAGATCCTCTGGAGAAGGAAATGGCAACCACTCCAATCTTGCCTGAAAAATCCAAAACGTAGAGGAACCTGGCAGGCTACAGTCCATGGGGTTGCAAGAGTCGGACACGATTGAGTGACTAAGCAGTTACTTACAGTGATATGTTAAAAATGTTATTTAAGAAAAAAAGAACACGGCAGAGGGAGACTTGGGAGTAGAGGAGGAAGCTACATAAGGACAAAAGCAGAGGTGAGAGTGAAGTCCTTTGAAGACAAGAAAGGAGCCACAAGCCAAGGAAAGCAGGCAACCTCTAGCAGCTGGAAAAGGCATGGGATTCTCCCCAAAAGCCTCTGGAGGGAGCACAGCTCTGCCAACACCTTGGTTTTGGCCAGGTGACACCCATTTCAGGCTTCTGGCCTCCAGAAACACTAGATCTGTGTGATGTGTTTGTTCAGTCACCAAGTCATGTCCCACCTGTCGCAACCCCACAGACTGTAGCCCACCAGGCTCCTCAGTCCATGGGATTTCCCAGGCAAGAATACTGGAGTGGGTTGTCATTTCCTTCTCCAGGAGATCTTCCCAACCAGGGATTGAACCCGCGTCTCCTTCATTGGCAGGCAGATTGTTTACCACTGCGCCACCAGTAAGCCCCCAAATCTGTGGCCATTTGTTCCAGCAGCCTTAGGAAATAACACTGTAATAAAATGTGTAACTGCCATTCTTTTCTCTTTTTTTCTACCCTGAGTGTTAAATGTTTTTCTTTGACAACTTTTTTTAAGTAGTCTTGGATTTACAACAAAATTGACAGGAAGGTATAGAAATTCCCCATGTACCTCCTCCCCTCACATGCACAGCCTTTATCAATAGAGTGGTATCTTTTTTTTTTAGCCAAAATGAACTGGATTGACACATCATAATTACCATGGTTCCCAGTTCATCTTAGGGTTCACTTTAAGTAAATGAGTAACATTGCACATTCTATGGGTTTGGACAAAAGTATAATGACATATCCGTCATTATAATGTCATTCAAAGCATTTTCACCCTCATAGAAACTTCGATACTCTGTGTATTCATCTCTCTGCATGCTCCTGGCAACCAATGATCTTTTAATTGTCTCCATAGTTCTGCCTTTTCCAGAATGGCATATAGTTGGAATCTTTTTTTTTTTTTCCTTTCTCCTTGAAAAGAGAGGTTTACAGCCTTTCTAAGACCACTCATGGCCCACCCACACGTAGACCTGGCAGGCTCTATGGTGGAAAGCTCCCCCGCTAAACCTGGTAGCTTTTCTTCCTATACTGAGCCACGTCCCACTGGCCCTGCCCAGCAGCCTTGTGTAGGGGCAGGTGGACATGTGTTGGGTATTTGTTCATAGCAAGGCCACACAAGTTTTGCACCCCTCTTCATAAAGAACCCAAGTTCCTGTTGGGTGTGTTGTAAAGAGACGAGCCATTTCTTCAGGCCCCCGGCTCTGAGCACACCCCAAGCCATTCATTTTTTTGATGTGTGATTTTAAGAAATCTCTTTGAAAGAAGAAGAAATGCTCATCTTAAAAAGATTATGCAAATTCAGTAAAACAGTTCGTGTATGAACTAAAATCGGCGCTCATAAATAAATACTTCTTGTCGCAGTTCACACTGCTTCCCTGTTTTAAATTTTAAGCTCTGACGTGGAGTCACGCAATGACTGAGCTGAAGGAAGTCAAGTTCTGTTTCTTCATCCTTGCAATCCCTGTTCTTTCATTGTTTGTTTCTAATCTCCTGTTTAAAAGCAGGAAAATGCAATTCCACGGGGGTGGGACACACAAACTGCCCCCAAAGTGATCGCCAGTGACCCCCAAACCCCCATGAACTTACTCCCCAAATGAACATGAACAGTGGGAACCAACAACACCGCTGGGCTTTTCCCAATGTACTCCCACAAAGAATGGGATGTTTATCAAAGGTTAAGCAATAAAAAAGTGCTAATTCGAAGCTTACAGATATATTATTAAAACCCAACAGTAACAGCCATTGTTTAGAACTTTAGACCCACAAAAAGGTTTTCAGGGACATTTTTGGGAATCACAGGCTCATGATGTTAATAAAAAGCAGAGCGGGCTTCCCCGGTGGTCCAGAGGTTAAGACTCTGAGCTCACACTGCAGGGGCCACAGGTTCGATCCCTGGGCAGGGAAGTAAGCCAGCAGCAAAGGGAAACCAAGCAAAACAAAGCAAGACAAAAAGCAGAGCCACTTTTGCCAGCGTTGCTGTTGTTTTCAGAGTACTTACAGATTGCCACACTTGGAACTGTACGCCCCCGATCCTGGATCTCGCAGGATTCCTCACACTCCAGGAAAAAGGAAAGTTTCCTCTAACACCCCATTACCCCCACTCTGGGCCAGGGGGCTGAGGGGGACCCCGAGACAGCGCCCTGCCACACAGCACAGAGCTGAGATCCCAGGGGCAGAGGCCTGGGGGAGAAGGACTTCCACAAAAGGCCCCCAGACCCTCACTGAGTTATCAGGTAGAACCCTTCCCCCGGGGCTGCTGGCAAGGGATTTGCAGGAAGGGCCTAGACACAGCTACACAGAGTCCAAGTGGGTCTCCGATGCAGCCTTGGCCCCAAATCAGGAACCTTCTCCCCAGGGACACCCCAGCCCCATTGAGCCTGCCCAGCCCCCCAACCCTCAGAATCCTTCCGCCTTGGTCTTACCCAGGAGGGACACCCTCAATCAGGAACTCACCCAAGAGGCTGGAAACTGGCCAGTGACCGTCTCCATGGGCAGGTGCCACCGCGAAGCGACTGGCCCTGCACAGTGGAGGGATGTGGACGTTTCTGAGCGTGTGGCGGTGCCAGGCAGGTGGAAGGATGAGGTCACCAGGAAGCAGAGAAGCAGCAGGAAGGGGAAAGAGGGTCTGGTTCACAGACTGGCCAAGCCTCCCAGCCCAGCACCTCCAGCCACTGGCCACCTGCTCGCAGCCTCCAGGGCCAGGCTAGTCACTAGTCACCAAGACCCACGCTTGCCTCCCTGACTCCCTCGGCCTCCTTGTGACCTGTAGCAGATGTGAATTCAGATCCTGCTTCTCTGGGCTGTCTGCCCTCAGGGGACATGCTGGTGAGCGAGTCCAGGGCAAGGAGGGCACCTGGCCCCTGGGCAGGCAGTGAGTCATCCTCTCTCCCTTTCCTCCTCCAGGCTGAATCTATGAGAACATCCAAATGGAGGGTCCCGAGCGCCCGAGCCCGCTTAGAACCTGTTTTCAGGGTCCCACTGGTAGCTCAAATGGTAAAGAATCTGCCTGCAATGCAGGAGACCTGGGTTCAATCCCTGAGTCAGGAAGATCCCCTTGAGAAGGGAAAGGTTGAATCTATGAGAACATCCAAATGGAGGGTCCCGAGCGCCCGAGCCCGCTTAGAACCTGTTTTCAGGGTCCCACTGGTAGCTCAAATGGTAAAGAATCTGCCTGCAATGCAGGAGACCTGGGTTCAATCCCTGAGTCAGGAAGATCCCCTTGAGAAGGGAAAGGCAACCTACCCCAGGGTTCTTAACTGGAGAAGCCCATGGATAGACCACGGGGTCGCACAGAGTCGGACACGACTGGGCAACTAACAGTTTCACACTTTCAAGGTGCCCGTGGGGCAGGCAGCCTCCTCTTGAGCTGGGCTGGAGGGCGGAGATGGGGAGGAGACAGGAGAGGTGCGCAGGGGAGGGCGGTGCTCAGAGAGGCGGGTTCCCACCCGGTCGGTATGCAAATCACCCGCTGCGGAGAGAAACGATCTTGCAGGAAGGCTGGCGGGGTTCCCAGCGGGAGCCATTTGTCATTTCTATTCCCGACGAGTGAGCAAACCGGGGCGACTGCGTCCCCACGCCTCCCTCCCGCCCAGGTAGCCGCACCGGCACAGGTGCCCGAAACAAACAGAAGCAGCTCCCTGACCTTCACCTCCCCACATCGGAACAGGGGCAGGGGGCACCTCGCACAGCCTTGAACTTGGGTAACCCCGCACCATTTGTGCAAGAATCCTCCGCAGAGGCCAGGGGAGAGGGCGCTTTGTCTCTTGGAAGGACAACTGAAAACCTCAAGCCTCTCTCTTTTGGCAGTCAGCTCTCCGCCTAATTGACAAGTGTGCGTCCCCTGCACGAGCTGCGAAGGTTTTCCGTGACGTCAGCAGAGCTCGACAATATCTGGGATTCACCTGGCAGGCCTGGCATCAAATGGAGGAAGCGTGGGGCCAGGTCGTGTTCCAGCAAGAATGGCGTAATGCTCGGACCCCACAGGCTCTTTCAGAAATGGTTCACAAAGGGATAAATGGATCAGTCAGTCCTGGAGATTTTGAAATCGCCAGAACTCCAATCCAACTCACCCCACCCTTTCCTACTTGGAGCTCCTTGTCCTAAGAGCAAAAGCTTGAGAACATCACGCTGCTCTCAGAATATTCTCTGGGAGTGAATGCCAGGCAGTAGTGCTTTAGGAAAAATCACTGCCAGGGGTGTTGTTCCATTCATACTTCCAATGCTGGAGACGATCTCCTGCAGAGGTGATGAGCTGGGCTGCTGCAGCCCACTCCTTCATCTCAGAGCCTGGTCCATGGTGGGGGCTCAATAAATATTTAAATGAATTAATAAGCAACTGGTAAAAGGCCTTCAGAGGACCACACAGCACAGACTAAACTCTAGAAAGGTCTAAAGCTCTTTGGCACAGTTAGGGATTGATCCTACCACCTTTAGGGGCATCCCAGGTGACGCTAGTGGTAAAGAGCCTGCCAGCAATGCAGGAGACTCAGAAGACTAGGTTTTAATCCCTGGGTCAGGAAGATTCCCCTGCAGGAGGGCATGGCAACCCACTCCGGTTTTCCTGCCTGGAGAATCGACTGAGATCCCACGCACTATAACCATGGTCCTGCTTTGTCCTTTCATTCATTTGTTCACTCACTCATGCATTCATCCTCTCATTAAGAAACATTTATTAAGTGCCCACCGTGCTCAGCACTAAACAATGCCAATTCTCATTAGGTCCTAGGTTGCCTCGAGCAGGAGCCTTCACACTGATCCGTCAGCTCTCCACGGCCAATGACTGGTCCTCAGGAGCCAAGGCCCCGAAGCTCTGGAACAACCCAGGATATTGTTGGGCCCTGCTGACGTCATGGAAAATCTCAGCAGCTACACACAGGACATGCACTTGTCAATTAGCTATGAGTCCACACGCCAAAAGAAAGGTCTGAGTTTTCACACTGCCCTTCTAGGAGACAAGTCTTGGCTGATAGCCAGCATTGCCCTGGCCACCTCGTCAGTGCGGCCCTTCCTGCTCCTGGTGGTAAGAGGCTGGGTTCATTTGTCAGTTCTCACTTGAGGTTCTCTTCAGAACACTCTGAGGTCAACTCAACCCACAGACTCCTTACCACCAAAATTTGGTTAGGGCTTCCCTTGTGGCTCAGCTGGTAAAGAGTCCGCCTGCAATACAGGAGACCTGGGTTCGATCCCTGGGTTGGGAAGATCCCCTGGAGAAGGGAAAGGCTACCTACTCCAGTATNATTTGTCAGTTCTCACTTGAGGTTCTCTTCAGAACACTCTGAGGTCAACTCAACCCACAGACTCCTTACCACCAAAATTTGGTTAGGGCTTCCCTTGTGGCTCAGCTGGTAAAGAGTCCGCCTGCAATACAGGAGACCTGGGTTCGATCCCTGGGTTGGGAAGATCCCCTGGAGAAGGGAAAGGCTACCTACTCCAGTATTCTGGCCTAAAGAATTCCATGGACAGTCCATGAGGTTGCAAAGAGTCGGACACGCCTGAGCGACTTCCACTTCCAGATTTGAATCACTTCAATTCAATGTCACATATTAAATACCAACGACACATGAAGTGGCTTCCCCGGTGACTCAGCAGTTAAAAATCCTCCTGCCAATGAAGAAGATGCAGGTTCAATCCCTGGGTCAGGAAGATCCCCTGGAGGAGGAAATGGCAACCCACTCTAGTATTCTTGCCTGGGAAATCAGAGGAGCCTGGTGGGCTACAGTCCACGGGGTCACCAAAGAGTTGGACACGACTTAGCAACTAAACAGCAACCATGCCCAAGCACTCCATCAAAAGTTCCCGATGCTGCAAGGATGGCCAAAGACCTGGTCCCTTCTCTTCGGGGACTGAAAACCTGGAGGCGGAGACAGACACTATCGCCAATGCCTGTAACGCAAAGTTGTGAGCTGGTGCCATGAAAAGAGACCAGGTACAGTTGTTCCCTGAGCATGTCCTCCGCCCTGGCCCCTGCACCGGCCATCCTGCAGGCAGCAGGCAGGCCTTCACGCACCTGCACCCGCTCCACGAGGTACTGCTCACTGCCTCTGCTTTACAGGTGAGGATGCTGAGGCTCCGGAGGCCAAGGACACGCCAGAGGTCTTACAGCCGGTAAGGCCCACTGACTTGAACTGCACCTTGCTGCCTGGGAAAATTGATGACTCCATTGGCGGGAGTTTGGGACACGGCAGGGCAGGTGAGCCACTGTCTGCTGGGCGAGGAAAGGCTGTGGGGTGAGTCTTAAGCCTCTGGAATAAGGTCAAGGCTGGACTGGAAAGCTGGGGAGGCCCAGGAGTGGCCGACCATCTCAGGGACAGTTGAAGAATCAGGAAGCGGGGAGAAGAGAGGAGGGGAGCAGTTTGGGGGGGGGGGGAGGTCAGGGCGTTGGCACAATCATCACACAAGGGGCAGTGAGGTTGGAGACACAGTCAGGGCGCTGCCACGATGGAAAGAGAAGGGAAGCAGCGTCAGCAGATGATGGCGATGGCGGAGTGACTTCAGCGGAAGAAGGGCTAGGACCCTGGGCAGCTGTCAGCCTAGAAGCATCCATGGGAGGGGGCTGTCCAGGAATCTTTTTCCAGAGGGGTGTGGGTATGGGGCAGGACAGAGGTACAGATGAGATGGGGGTACACGAGTCCTAGAGGGAGATCCAGGTTGGTGTGAATTCAAGAGAGAGGTTCAAGAAAAAAAGAAAAAAAGAGAGGGAGGTTCATGGCACCTTCCAGGAAAGGCCGAAGGATGTGGCAGGAAGCCCTCAGCTCAGAATGAAAGGGGCTTGGAAGGGGCCAGCAGGAGGCTGGGATGGGGCAGTGGAGGAGGACCAAGATGGAGGGGGGCCAAAGGAGTCTGAAATGAAACGAGACCACCGCACCTGTCCCCAGCACCACGGACTGCCTATGCAGAACGTGCCGTGTGGAGCTGGTATGCAGGCCAGATGCCCCACCATGCAATGGCCATGTTGCCCTATGCTCTGCCAGCGCCGATCGAGCTGTCCACAGACGCTGAGCTCAACAGCAGCAGTCACAGCCCTCTTGCAGGAAATAAACTTGATGCTTTGGTAGCAACGATGAAGAAAAATAGCAGGGTGCAGGGAGGGCAGTAGGAACAGGGAGTGGGGTGGGATAGAAATTTGCTTTCAAGGAACTGCAGAAAGGTCTTCTTCCTCCTGGAGGGAGCGCCCCACCCCCCAGGGTTGGCTTTCCTGAGTCTGCTTCCACCTCTCCTCCTGGGGGTGCAGGCTGGCAGGAACACCCCCTCCTCCGGCGAGTGTGAAATGTGCTAAGGCTGGTGAGCCTCCACTCAGGGAGTCTGGTGGGGTCGCCTCTTCTCCCCCTCACCCCCCAGCCGGGGGTCTGACCCCTGGGGTTTTATCTGAGCCTGGTCCCCGCAGGTGGCAGCGAGGCCCAGCAGGGCGGCCTGCATCCCACTGAGAACTCATTCTCTGATCCTGCCTCCCTTCCTGCTTTGGGAAAAAGCACCTCTGAAGGCTAAAGCTTTTTCTCAGCTCCAAGTTTAAAGAGGTACAGAGGCAGGACCATTCTCTCTCGAGCATCCTGACCTACAAGGAGGCTGGATATGGTGGGAGGGAAGCCAGGCAGAGTCGAATTCAGGGGCCTCTCCAGTAAGACGCTGCCAGCACCATCCTCCCAGCTGGGGTAAGCCCAAGCCCCTCCCTCCTCTGTCCCTCCTCCCCTACCTCCCCATTACTCTGGCCACTAGCTCCTTCCCTCCCAAGCCTTGGTCTCCAGAAGTCTCTTCATGCTCGTTTGATGCTGTGGCATGGTTGGTGGAGATGATAATTACTGCGTTAGCCCAGTGGCCTGAAGAAAGACTGGGATGCGGGGGGTGGGGGGCAGTGAACAGAGAAGAGGGGGAAAGGAAGGTAGGTTTTTTATTAAATGCAGATGTTTTTAAATCACTGTAATTAACTGGAATAGACACCACGAATCACAGGCATAAAAGCTAAATGGCCTTTTGTTTTAACTGTTTGTCACATATTTAAAAGGTCATTGGAGAATAGAACACACAGACATGTTCTTCCTGTTTGCTTTTGCCTGGCAAAGACTTCCTTTGCGCCTGTGTGTGGACACACACCCTCGATGAGCCGGGCCTGAATGGGTCTTGACTGGAGGGGTATCGGGTCTCCCTCCTGCAGCCACGGAAGCCTTCCTCAGTGGCCGTGGCACTTGGGTCTCCAGCGGCCGCACAGCAGGGAGACCCTGGTGGACAGGCTCTGAGGCCCTGTGGTCTGCCTCTGATTGCAGTGCAGGGGGCGGACCCACCGAGACGCGCTGCTCCAAACCCTTCCTGTTCCAGGAAATAAGTCGGAGGACAGATGTTCCCTTTTGAGGTCAGACTCCCCCTTTCTCCCTGGGGCGCTGGGTCACTTTTCCACCTGGACAAGTGGCTTCCCTGTTTCCGGGCTCAGGAATTAGGCGGGGTCAGGCTGTGAGTAGGCAGGCAGAGGTGCTTTGTGATGAGCATTAGAAAGGTCCCCTTGGCAAACACCTTTTCCCGCCTCCTTCGGGTCTGGACCCAAAACACTCCGGAAAGCAGGGGCCCAGGGCTTGCCTGGCCCCAGGCAGCAGGGGCAGGGGCGGCAGGGAGGGAGATTTTCTGGCATCTCTGGGCCTTCATGAGCTGCCCTCCCAGGATTGCCCCTATAGGGCTGAACCACTGCAACCCCACCCTTTTCCAGAAGAACCTCCCCCCTTATTTGTCACACAGTCCACAGCTCTGCTGTTGGATGAAGCTGGGGTTCTGAGAACTGATAGCCAGGTGCCCACCTCCAATCAGGACGCCAGAGCCCCCACCTCCTGCCTGCCCACCCCACACACCCGCGTCCCACCAGCACAGCTGAATTTTCCCTCTTCTCTGGCTGTCCTCTGTCTCCAGCCCCCTCATCAGAGCAGAGTCAGTAAAAAAGGAAGCGATCAGGAGGAAAGCGATCAGGAAGGTGCGGCTCTGCAGGTCTTGGGGGAGGCTGGTGATGGAGATGCTCCCATCCCTGCAGATGGATGTGCTGCTGGAGCCAGGAACCCGCTTCCCCTGGCCTCCGCGTCAGGGCGCTGGGATCACCAGTGTGGTGGTGAAGGTTGCAAGGTAGCTACGCAAACTGAGTCCAGCAGGGACCCAAGACCCCTGAGAACTGGACCCAGAGGCACTTCCAGACCCAGTGCCCAGAGGGAGTGTCCTTCTCCAGGGCAGGCTGGTCATTTTAGTGTGGTCAGGGGAGCTACCCAGGTGACTAGTTTCCATGTCAACTCCCAGCACCGCCCTCCTGCTCCTCCTCCCCCTTCCCCCCCACCTCTGCTCCTTCACCGCTTCCAAAACTCCCTCCTGGGCAACACCTTTCTGCCTGGGACTCTGCAGGTCAGTGGCTTTCCAGTCTCCTTGGCTAAGACCCACCATAAGAGACAGATGACACCATGTGACCCTAGAAGCACACACGCAGACAAGTGTATATAAATAACCAAGACAAATGCATCATGTCACAAAGATCTCGCCCTCATAGAGGCCTCCCACACTGATCTTTTCTCTTCTCTTCAGTTTTTCTATTTCTAATGCAATTATTTCTTTTCTATTTGTATTTTTCACAGCCCACAAGCTGTATTTCACCCCCGAGTGGACCTCCTCTCACTGTTTGAAAGCCACCACGCTAGGCCACCTTCATGCTCTCAGTGAAACCAGTTTCAACGAGCTGGCTGGCGTCAGGCAGTGTTGTTGCATGCAAAAATCTCCCTGGTCTTGTTTTGAAAAAAAAGTATTTATTTGGCTCTCCCACATCTTAGTTTCAGCATTCAGGATCTTCAATCTTAGTTGCAGCATGCAAACTCTTAGTCATGGCCTGTGGAATTGAACCTGGGCCCCCCTACATTGAGAGCTCCGAGTCTTAGCCACTGGACCACCAGCAAAACGCTGCTCTTCCTTTCTCACAACCCAGAGCAAACATCCATGAGAGGGTTCTTACCTGAGCTTTGATATGTCACACCATCCTTCCTTTTGTACTTCCCTTACGGTTGCCTTTTTTTTGGGGGGTGGGGATCTCTAGTCTCTGTCTATTCCCTTTCTCATGATTTCCTCCCAGTTTTCCAAACTCTAAAAGCTTCTCTGATATTCAGAGAACAGGACTTGGGTCTCCACGACCTTGAGAGATGATGGCCAAGAAATCCAGTTTATTTCTATTTAAAGGGTCCATTTGCATGTCAAGCCAGCAAAGAAATCTCCCAAATTACATAAAGAGTTTCATGAGAAGGAAAGGAGCCGAATTGTTTTCAACATCTATTTATTTCTTTGGCTGCATCGGGTCTTACTTGCAGCGCAGAGAATCTTTCCTCATGGCGCTCTGGCTTCTCTCTCGTTGAGGTGCCGGCTCAGGAGCTGTGGCACATGGGCTTACTTGCCCTGCAACATGCGGGATCTCATTAATAGTTTCCCAACCAGGGATCGAACCCTCGTCCCCTGCCCTGGAAGGTGGATTCTTAACCACTGGACCGCCAGGGAAGTCCCTCTGGATGTTTATTGAACAGCTACCATATGTCCAAAGCTTTCTGTGAAGTTCTAATGGCATCGTCTCATACTCACGGGTCTCAATAACCTTTGAAACAGGATCTTATTTCCACTGTTCCAACAGGAGGCTCAGTGAAGGGAAGTCAGTTACCCAAGGCCAAGGGGCAGAGGGATTTGGGGTGGGGGTGGGATGGATAGGCCAGATAGCAAAGTTCTGTTTTTCTGCTGGGAAGGTTGTTTTCCCAGAGGAGGTCATCAGTGCTGAATAGGTCTCCAGGCAAACAGGGATTGTTTCACTGAAAGTGCATAGGCCAGCCTTTCCTACCCATCCCTCCTCCGTGTAAATATCCAAGCTGAAACCAGGGAGAAAGGGATGGAGGAGGGAAAGGAAAGAAACAGTGAAAAAGAGAGGCAGAAACAGACAAAAATAGACAATGAAGACTAATCATACCTTTTAAGACTGCATTTTCTCCATTTGAAAATAAACATGTTTTTCACTTTGTAATGTTCTCAAAAGGGAGGTACATTTTATGATCAATGTCAAGAGAAACTTGTCAGCGGACGGTACATTTTACAATCATGGTGAATTAGAATGGAGGGAAGTGGGGACTGTGGTTCCAGGTTAATCCTGAGGCTCGCAAGCGGACATCACCTGGGGCAGTTTTCAGTTCAGTTCAGTCGCTCAGTTGTGTCCGACTCTTTGCGACCCCATGAATCGCAGCACACCAGGCCTCCCTGTCCATCACCAACTCCCAGAGTTCACTCAGACTCACGTCCATCGAGTCTGTGATGCCATTCAGCCATCTCATCCTCTGTCGTCCCCTTCTCCTCCTGCCCCCAATCCCTCCCAGCATGAGTCTTTTCCAATGAGTCAACTCTTCGCATGAGGTGGCCAAAGGACTGGAGTTTCAGCTTTAGCATCATTCCTTCCAAAGAAATCCCAGGGTTGATCTCCTTCAGAATGGACTGGTTGGATCTCCTTGCAGTCCAAGGGACTCTCAAGAGTCTTCTCCAACACCACAGTTCAAAAGCATCAATTCTTCGGCACTCAGCCTTCTTCACAGTCCAACTCTCACATCCATACATGACCACAGAAAAAACCATAGCCTTGACTAGACGGACCTTAGTCGGCAAAGTAATGTCTCTGCTTTTGAATATGCTATCTAGGTTGGTCATAACTTTTCTTCCAAGGAGTAAGTGTCTTTTAATTTCATGGCTGCAGTCACCATCTGCAGTGATTTTGGAGCCCCCCAAAAGAAAGTCTGACACTGTTTCCACTGTTTCCCCATCTATTTCCCATGAAGTGATGAGACCAGATGCCACGATCTTCGTTTTCTGAATGTTGAGCTTTAAGCCAGCTTTTTCACTCTCCACTTTCACTTTCATCAAGAGGCTTCTAGAGCAGCTCAAAAATACAGAGGACTTTTCCTGTTTGCTGTTAGAAGGCTCTGTGTATTCTAGTCATCACACTGATTTATGGGGAAGAAAATTAGGGCCCCACAATTAAATTTTATTTGCACAATCTTACATATCTATTTTTCTTTTCTTAAATTAATGCACTTTTTAAAGTCTTTATTGAATTTGTTACAACATTACTTCGGTTTTATGTTTTGGGTTTTCCGGCAGGAGGCATGTGGGATCCTAGCTCCCTGACTAAGAAACTCCCACCCTCTGCACTGGAAGGCAAGTCTTAACCACTGGACAGCCAGGGAAGTCCTGCTATTTTCACAATGTATGTTCCCAGCAGTTTGAGAGGCTTTCTCTCTCTCTCTCTCTTTTTTTTTTTTTTTTTTTTTGGTTTGGCTTAGCTTGGTTTTGTTTGCTGCAGCAATTAACCTAATAAACCACCATTTCATTACTCTGGTAGATTAACTACTTCAGAGAATATCAAATAAACACGGTGTTTGCATTCAAGCATCTTCAGAAGCCAGGCCGAACAATGGGGTGGTTTTACCAGTGCAATCCTGGTAATTAGAGAGAAGAGGCCCCTCAGGTAACTGCTGAGAAAGGTCCCTTAATTTGACCCTGTTTCACACGGTCCAATTTTCAATAAAATGAGACACTCGAGCACTGTCCCTCAGGAAATCACCTCCGAGTCTGTAATCCTTACATCTTTCAGGGCATTATTCAGTCTAAAGTCCTCCCTTCTGATCTGTCTGCATCAAACCAGTCATCCCCTTTCAGCTAGTATTTATCCAGGGACGCTTCTAGACTGGCCTTCATGCCCTATGACATCTTCCTCTTTCGCTTGGTACCTCCCTTCTTACCATCATTTTTGATAATCTGCTTGAACTTGGTTCTCTTTCTGATTGTCAGTGGAAACCCAAAGCAGGGTTTGATGGTTTATTCATTATTTACTTATTTATTTATTGAATGGCATTTCTATTGCAAACACATTTTTTTTTGCCAGAAGCAGAAGAAAAATATACTCCAGCTCCTCACCGTCAAACTCCCCTCCCCTGCCCCACTCTGATAATGCGGTATATACATTCTCGTGAATCCAAAACCACCCCTATTTACTGCAAAATTTCCTCCCCAGGCACTTTAGTGCCAGGTTTGTTTTTTTTTAATCCCCATCGTTCCCTCTCTGAAGCTTGATCTGGCAGTCCAGGACCAGACAACAGAAAATGCAGCTTTCCATCAGGCAGAATTCCCTTCCGACAGAGCATAAATTTTTCCACTCTAGAAGAGGAAATGCTGTGTCCCAGGAGATGCTGCGCTCCTGAAGGCCCCCATGCAGCCTTCAGAGCTTACTGGCTTTTGTTCGCACCTGCAATCTCTCATCCAGGCTTCTTGAGTCACTGGGCATGGGTATGAAGGAACACATCAGGGATTCAAGCCTTGCCCTGTGGGGTCAGCCCCCTAGTCCTGTGCTGCTTCCTGCCTCACACCATGTACTCTAGGGATGCACACAGCTTCCAAGCTTTAACTCAGAAGATTCCTGCAAAATTCAGCTCAGGTACCTGTTCCTCCTGGGAACCTGCCAGAGCCCAGGTTCACCTGCAGTCATCTATCTGTGATGACTGTTCAGACAGGAGGCTTTTCAAAGACAGTATATGGGAAAAGCGGTCCTTTAGCTGCAGATTTCAGAAAACCAGTTCAGTGGGATTAAGCACAAGAAAATGTGTTGGCTCTGGAGACTGAAGACAGGGCTGGCTTTAGATGCGCTTGATCCTGGAGCTCACACAATGTTATCAAGACTTGTCACTGCCCATCTCTGCTCTTAACTCTCTTGGCTTGATTCCCAGGTGGACTCTCCCCCCATACGGTCTCAGCTTCACATACAAGGGGGGACGACTCCGGTTTCCCAGTAGTTCAAATAAAAATAATGGCATAGCTTTGTTTGGGCTTGATGGGCTTTACTTGATCAGAGATCCAGCTCACTACCAGTGCAATAACTGGGAGGATGAGATGTATGGTTAGACTGCAGAGATTCTCTAGAATCTTATAACAATAATAACTACTCATTGTTAGTCATTAAAAGTAGGGGGTGGGTCCTTAAATAAAAACTGGAGCGACTATTATCACTACAGGGAAAGAAGAGTTGAACCTCAAAATCCCCAGTGCCTACTGCTGCAGGCAGGGACTTCACGGATCCACACTTGCCCAAAAGAGAACATTTTGAGAATGTAGGAAATTATTTTTAAAAAGTAAAAGTTATCAACAATCTCACCACCCAAGACA
This sequence comes from Cephalophus harveyi, assembly GCA_006410635.1. Classification (NCBI taxonomy): domain Eukaryota; kingdom Metazoa; phylum Chordata; class Mammalia; order Artiodactyla; family Bovidae; genus Cephalophus; species Cephalophus harveyi. Next base: position 164,341 of record SJYT01080403.1, on the reverse strand, counting down.
ACAATTATTCGCATTTTGGGGGCTTTTTCTTTCAGTTTTTTTCCTATATGCAGGCAATTTTATGTAGCTGTGGTCATATTATCTATCTATCTAGATATCCAGATACCTAGATATCTAGATATTGTATTTTTTATGACCGTACCACTTGGCATGTAGGATCCTAGTTCCCTGACCAGGGATTGAACCCTTGCCCCCTGCATTGGAAGCACAGAGTCTTAGCCATTGGACCACCAAGAACATTCCATATTATATTTGATGTCTTCCTTTTTTCCACTAACATTTCACTTTTCTAACTCAACCTACAGCTTTTGTAAACATTTAACAGCTGCATAATAATAACTGATATATATTGATCTATTTATTTTTTTAATGGATTGTTTTTTAAATATATGCTATTATAAAAACACAGCTTGAAGCATTTTTTAAATTTCAAATTGGGTATGAGGTCATTCTTTAAAAAGTCGGTGATCCTCTGGCTTTAGGAAACCATTCCAGGGAACCCTAGAGTTCCTAAAACTCTTCCTCTGACTGGGGCTTCCCTAGTGACTCAGACGGTAAAGAATCCACCTGCAATGAAGGAGACCCAGGTGCTGTCCCTGGGTCAGGAAAATCCCCTGCAGAAGGGAATGGCTACCCGCTTCTCTGTCAACCTTCTCCAGATTCTCCATAGAACTGTGTTGAGGACAATATCTTTTGTCTGGTATTTTGAATACGCCCATCTTTGTCCAAGGAACCATACTCGGCTCTCTGGTGATAAATTTATCACAGGAACATGGCTGCCTTCCTAAAATTCTCTTCAGGGAACAATTTTCCAAGGTCTAACATGGTGCCTAATTGACAACTTTCTTTAATGGGCTGGGATGATAACTCTTTCTTATTTAAGCCACAAATGATGATTAATGGAGTTCCAACAGGACAGTATCTTCACTTTATTCTCACCTTCATTATTTTAATCTTTCTCTGAATGATTGTCTAATGGATCTGTATTGCTATAAAGGTCCGTGAATGGTGGGTGGATATCTATAAATCCCTCAAAATCACAAGAGTTCCCTCCACTTGATTAAGGAGGGACAGATTCTGTGAAAAGTCTGTCCAACCCCGGGATGCAGGGTGCTCACAACTGGGAGAAATGGGTCTTAGGTTCAGCTATAAAGTGGTCAGGTGCCCAGAAAATCACTGGAATGGCTCTGAGTTAAGTTACATTGACTCCTTGTGGGGTGGT
>SJYT01080403.1:116181-162687 GCA_006410635.1 Cephalophus harveyi | reverse complement strand
TGGGGGCTGGGGTTGGGGGGGAGGGTTGTGGGGAGAAGCAAAGATTGAACTGGCAATTTGGAGACTGTCAGGACACAAAAGGTTGTGCAGAATTAATAATGAAGTTGTTGATGGACCCATTCAATCATTCAGCATTTTACTGAGCTCCCTGGTTTGTGCCAGGCATTGTGCCAGGCACTGGGAAATCAAGATTAACTGGAACGGCACCAAACCTCCAGAATCTCACAACCTCCATGGGGGGAGGAAAAAAAATCTATCATCCAACAAGGACCATCTGGAGCAAGAAAATGTTCAAGTGACGTAAGACGGCAGGACTCTGCACATGTGAAGACCTCCCCCTTGGTTTCATGATTTGCTGGTGTGCACCTCTACCCTTCAAACTCATTCATTCTACAAAGATTTATTGAGGGAGGGCTTCCCTGGTGGCTCAAATGGTAAAGAATCTGCCTGCTGGATTCTGGAGCAGAATGCTGGAGATGTGGGTTCGATCCCTTGGTTGGGAAGATCCCCTGGAGAAGAGAATGGCTACCCACTCCAGTATTCTTGTCTGGAGAATCCCTGGGACAGAGGAGCCTGCTGGGCTACAGTCCATGGGGTCACAAAGAGTTGCATACGACTGAGCGACTAACACTTTGACTTTCGGTTCTCTATCGTGTGTCAGACATTCTGCTGGGCACTGAGGACGAGACAGATGCACATTCAGGACAGGCCCCAGCAAGTAACTACGTGAAACACACAGGGTATCAGGTGGGAGTACATGCCAGGGAGGAGAGCAAGGCCGAGGCCAAGGGGAGGGTGATCCTAGTCAGTGGTCCATGCAGTCTGAAAATATCAAGTGCCCACCTATCACCTCAGACACCAGGGCCATTGTACTGGTTAATTTTACTCATCAGCTTCTCTGGATTACACTAAGATGCCCCATGGTTTGGTCAAACGCCAGTAGAGATGTCACTCTGAAAGTATTTTTCAGATTTTTTTTTAATGTGATTAACATTTCAACCAGGAGGCTTTGAGTTAAGATGACCCTCCTACAATCAGCTGAGGGACTTCAGAGGAAAAAAGAAAAAGATTCAGGTTTCCATGAGGGACAAGTTCTGCCTTGCTTTCAGATGAGATGGGAACATCTTCCCTTACCGAATTCTTCAGCCTTTACCAGCTTTACCGGATTCTTTACCAGCTGAGCCACAAGGGAAGCCCACCAAACTCTCCAGCCTGTTGCAGATTTCAAACTTGCCAGCACCCCCACCTCAGTCACCTGAGTCAGTCCGTTACCGAACCAACGCTGGGTTTGCTCACCCCGGGCATCGGAAAGCCAATCCACTGACACCAGTTTGTGATGAAGGAAAGTGCAGCATTTATCTCAGGGTGCCAAGCAAAGAGTCCAGAGCAGCTGATCCTTAAGAGACCCAACTCCCCAAAGGCTTTCAGGGTGGGAGAGAGGGGTCGGGGTTTGTGTGATCTGCTTGCTGATCGGCTGGTGGTGAGGTCATCAGGAGTCAATGTCATCAACCTTTGGCTTCCAACCTTTCTGGGGTCTCCGTGCCTGAGGGCAGCGTACCGTTGACTTCTTCCACCTGGTGGGGGTTTCAGTAGCTGCAAAACAGCCTCAAGGACGTGGTTCAGGATATTATCTCTAGCCCTGGAGGAGGAACTAAAAGTCCTTGACTTTGTTTAATGCCTAAACTATTATTGTTTTGTCTTGCTTGACTGTTTTCCTTTCTCTCTGCATTTTCTCACTTCTCTGATTAAATTTATTCTTTGACTAAAGTTCTTCTGCAGACAGAAGGCAGGCAGAGGACATGACTCGGGGAGAAGGAGTCTTGTTCTGGGACGGTCATGGGGCTTTGCTCAGTTACAAATTCCTTAATAGGAACTTCCCTTTGTGTGCCCAGTGCAGGCAGCCCAGGTTCGATCCCTGGTCAGGGGTCAGGGAATGAGATCCTGCATGCTTCAATAAAAAAAAAAATAAAAGGATCCTGCGTGCCACAACAAAGACTCAGATCCTTAAAATAAATCTCTTTCCCTTCCACCCCACCCTTTTCTCCCACGGATTCTCTGCCTCTCAGAACACTGACTGATACAGCAATGCACAAGGCATGGCCACTGGATCTGCTGTCCTGCCCTCTCCCAACCTCACCAGCTGCCAGAGTCGGGACACAAAGGGACGACGGCTGCTGAGTCCCAAGCTGCACCTGGAGACTCCCGTCTCCAAGATTCTGCTGCAAACAGCTGGGGAAGCTGCTGCTATCTATGCCAATGGCCTGGCCACAGGTGTCTTCATATCTCCTCTTTCAAGGACCCTGTGGGGTGGGAGCCCACACATCATGCCTCCCAAGTCCTCTGGACCATTTGTGGGAAAGAAGCTCCCTCTCCCTCTTGCTCTCTCTGTCTGTCTTCCTCCTCTCTCTGATGGCTGCCGTCTTTGGCTTGAGATGGACCCGCGGTAGAGGTTCTCCATGGCAGGTACTGTGGCAGGTAAGACTCTTCCACTGTGTCCAATACAGTCTTGCCGGCTGCCCATCACTGCACATTTGGCCCCACACCCGAAATCCCCAAAGAGCTTGCTGCTGCAGCCATTTGGAGGACATATAATAAGGTCTTTTAGTGATAAGTACAGGAGTCTCCAAAGAATTTTTTTGCTGGGACGTAAAGCTCGGCTCCTTTTTTTTTTTTTTTTTGACATTGAAACGCGTGTCATTTCCCCAGAATGCCGCTGTCTTCTGGGAACAGACACAGAGGCCCATTGTCTACACTGCCAATTAGGAGCCAGGATTGACCCCAGCACACAAAGGCCCGGCTGTGCCCGGTGGCTAAAGGAAGTGTGCTGATTCTTCTGACACGGGTCTCTGGACGGAGGAGCCTGAGCCAGTCATTGATGGGGTTCCAGGAAGTCGTTCACTCCTGCTCGGCTAAGCTGTTGGGGGGTCAGGAGCGGTGGGTTGTAGGGCTCCATACTGGTCCCCAGGGCAGCATCCAGTGGGCTTTCCAAGGGCACGTCAGCCCTGAGGTCAGGCAACATCTCCTCCATGCAGAGCTGGAGAAGGAAGTCAGATCGCCAAGAGGCAGCAGGAGAACTGAGGCTGCCTGAGGCTTCACCTGCTTTAACAGTGAAGACTCATGGAAATAAGATTTCCCTCCAGTAAATGCAGCAGCCACGGACATCGTTCTTCAGGGGTAAGTTCCCATCTTTTAACAGGTGGAAGAAAGCAAAGAAGATGCTTTTTCTAAAACACCAGGACTTCCCTGATGGCATAGTGGATAAAAATCCACCAGCCAATGCAGGGGACACGGGTTTGATCCCTGGTCTGGGAAGATCCCACATGCAGAGAAGCAGCTAAGACCATATACATAACTACTGGGGCTGTGTTCTAGAGCCTACAAGCCACAGCTACTGGGCCCATGTGCCCAGAGTCCATAATCCATAACAAGAGAAGCCGCCGCAATGAGAAGCCCGTGCACCGTGACAAAGAGTAGCCCCACTGGCCGCAGCTAGAGAAAAGGCCTGTGCGAAGCAGCGAAGACCTCTGGTGGCTCAGCTGGTAAAGAATCCGCCTGCAAATGAGGGAGACCTGGGTTTGATCCCTGGGTTGGGAAGATTCCTTGGAGAAGGGAAAGGCTACCCACTCCAGTATTCTGGCCTGGAGAACTCCCTGGACTGTATAGTCCACTGGGTCGCAAAGAGTCGGGCACGACTGAGCACCTTTCACTTTCCCATAAGACCCAGTGCAGCCAAAAATAAATAAATAATTTTTCAAATAAATACAAAAACATATTGGTAACAAAACTGTGCTGACCTCTCCAAAGGCAGCGTTCTATCATCTTTGGTGGCTAAATGGTATTACAAGCCCCCAGGTTCAATCAGAGATGAGGACTTAGATCTAAGACCTTTTTGTATCTAGTAGGAGATTCGTTATATAAGTTATGGCAAATTTACTTGATAAAACAGTATGAATGCCATTAAGATGGTTTTTATAGAGTTTCTTGCAATAAGAGGAAAAAATTATAATGTGAAAAAGTTTTTTACTCCTAGACTAAACATGTTTCTCTTTTCCCCAGAGAGTAATTCCAAAACAATTCGTAGAGCATGAATATGTCTCTGCTTTTAAAAATTATGCTAAGATAGGAGTCTGGAAAGAAACACATTCAAATGCTCACATAGGCTTCTTTGAAGATTGGGACAATATGACATTTTTCTTCTTTCCTTCTTTGCATATTTTCTGCATTTTTTTTCCCACAAACAGCCTGTATTATTTTATAGTTGGAAAGAAGAAAATAAACAAAAATAAACAAATAAGCGGTTGCTATGATGAGAAAATAGGGTGAGAACATCATTATCTAGCTTCCCTGTTTTTCCAAGATCACAGTAAACCCATGGTCTGAAAACTGGCAGCTGGGAACCCTGCCCAGCCTACAGGAGATGAATACCCACAACCTCTTGGCTGACTCCAGATTGCATCACACACCAAATTTAGAGGTTTGGCAACCTCTGGATTTCACCAGGTTGGGCTCCCTTCCCCCACCTCTGGCTAGACACAAACACACACATGCCCCACACACACACCACACAACAGAATCTACACATTTTTGTGTGTGGGGTTCACCATGGGTGGCACTCCAGCAAGAAACAGGTTTGCAATACTCAACACAGTCTTTTTGCAAGATGCTGGAGTTCCAATCCTGTGCAGCTCCCAGAGTCCCTGACCCTTGAAGCTTCACTGTGGATGAAGCGGACTTCAGCCATAATTTCCAGAGTCAGGCTTTCCAGCACACAGGTGATGTCCCGGGGCGACTTTGAGAGTCAACAACAGCGCACCTCCCTGAGCTTCCTGCCCCGGTTTAAGAGCTGGACCATTCCCTAGGAGGAGGGGAGCACCCTTACAACACAGGAGATGGCACACACAGTGATCAGCTCCGGGTAAACTTGCCCTCACTCTCACTGTATCAATTGATCGAAAACCGTGCTTTGGGCAGCTGCAACAGCTTGTTGAGTTTCTCTCTGGCTTCCCTCTTCTAATTATTCATCCTGTTGATTTTAACAGCAGCTGAGTGTCTGAGGTCGGACTTGTTTCCATTACCCGAACTGCCAAGGGAACTCTACTTTCGTTCTCCAAACTGGCTTCTCTGCTTTTACATTAGTGGAACTCTAAGCACAGAGTGCCAAGCCCTGCCTTGTCCCCCTGGTACTCACCCGCTCTGCAGTATCATCTCTGGATGTTGGCTCCCCTGCCACCCATGGGCAGAGGGAAACCAGTAAATGCCTGGTACAGAAAACCATTTCATTCAAACAACACATGTTTATGGAGCACTTGTTATGTGGCACGCACTGGGGGTACAGCTGTGAACCAGTTGACATGGTGTGGAAATGGCTGGACACTTAATTAACGCCCCAAAGGAAACCAGGGGGAATCCAGCCCCAGTGTCAGAGCAGAGCAGACATCTGAACTCACGGCCGCACCACTGGGATAACGAAGTGGGACAAGAGCTTGGTTGAAATGGGGTTGAGACTCCGATGGGTTGATTTTACAACAGACTGAATGTGGTTGGTGATGCGTTTACTCAAGTATTACTAAAGATGAATTGTCATCTGAATGTTGACTGACCCTCCTCAGACCCTCCTATTCCTGCCCCTGGGACCACCCTTCTATCAACTGCCCAGCTCATCATCTGAGTCACTTTGACTCCTGCCCCCACACCCCCAGTCTCCTGCAATCTAATTAGTGGCCAAGTTCATCTCTCTCCAAAATGCCTTCAGCTCTTTCAGCATGGACACCACCCTTCTTATCTCTACGTGATTGATGTCTGTCTCTTCCTCCTTCCACACGCAGTTAGTAAGCAGCTGCAGTGACCCACGCGCTGTGTGGGTGCTGGGACAAAGTAGTGAGCGAAAAAAGCAAGCACTCCTGCCATCATGGAAAGTGCTGCAGAGCAGGGAAGACGAGCATTAACTAGAATCCATGAGTGGACGAATGAATGAACAAATGACTGATGGCTTGGACTGTTGTGCTTCCCACTGTGGCCCATGCTACAATGGTCCTGCCTGCATAACCAGCCCCTGGTATAGCTTTGCTCATATTCCTGGCCTAAAACCTTCAGGAGCTCACCAACACATGCTAATCAAGCGCTGATTCCCCAGTCTGGTAGCTCTCCACGCTCTCATATCTTTCCAGCTTGATTTCCTTCTAACCTTCTAAGACAACCTGTGTACTACTTGAACAATTGCTATGTTAGTTCTGTTTGTTTTTTTTTAACTCACTAAGTTGTGTCCAACTCTTTTGTGACTCCATGGACTGTGGCCCACCAGGCTCCTCCGCCGAAGGAGGAGCTTTTGAACTGTGGTGTTGGAGAAGACTCTTGAGAGTCCCTTGGACTGCAAGGAGATCCAATTAGTCCATCCTAAAGGAGATCAGTCCCTGGTGTTCATTGGAAGGACTGATGTTGAAGCTGAAACTCCAATAGTTTGGCCACCTGATGCGAAGAGCTGACTCATTGGAAAAGACCCTGATGCTGGGAAAGATTGAGGGCAAGAGGAGAAGGGGACGACAGAGGATGAGATGGTTGGATGGCATCACCGACTCAATGGACATGGGTTTGGGTGGACTCCGGGAGTTGGTGATGGACAGGGAGGCCTTGGGTCCTGTGGTTCATGGGGTCACAAAGAATCAGACACAACTGAGCAACTGAACTGAACTGAAGTCATGTCCAACTCTTTTGTGATTCCATGGGCTGTGGTCTGCCAGGCTCCTCTGTCCATGGGATTTCTCAGGCAAGAATACTGGAGTGGGTGGCCATTTCCTTCTCCAAGAGATCTTCCCAACCCATGGATCAAACCCACGTCTCTTGTGTTTCCTGCATTGCAGGCAGATTCTTTACCACTGGGCCACCAGGGAAGCCTGAGGCAGGGAGTGGGGTGGGGTGGGGACCCAGTTCAACCATGTGCTCACCCCTCCTGCTCTCTCTCCAGCCTGCTGCCCCCGGCTCCCCACCACCTCTGCTGAGGACAAAATGACCTCAAGCTTGCCCAGTTTGGTAGACACTTCCTGTTCTTACCATGTGGGCCTCACTGCCACACCATCGACTAGCCAGTCCTTCCCCTCCCGGTCTCTTCAGTTGCACAGGATTCCGAATCCTGGGTAGTCCCTTCTCAAACTCCTTTAGGGCTCTTCTCCTCCTCCTCGGTGTCGCTCAGGAACAGCACTCAACCTTATCTTGCCTCCTAACCAACACCCCCAGCTAATCATCTATGCCCTGCCTTCAACATCCACCACTATGCAGACCACCCCAGAAAGATTTCTCCAACCCAGACATTTCTGCTTACTTGCAGATCTGACCATGCCACCAGCTGGCCCCAGTGCCTCCAATGCCAAATGGACCCAACCAGACTTACCCCTTGTTTCCCAAATCCCACCTCTATCGATCAGTCCCTAAGTCCCGCAGAGTCTCCTGGAGTTAAAATGATCTTTCAGGGACTTCTCTGGTGGTCCAGTGGTTAAAGAATCTGCCTTCCAATGCAGGGGTATGGGTTCGATCCCTGGTCGGAGAACTAAGATCCCACGTGCCACGGGGCAACTAAGCCCGTGTGCCACAACCAGAGAAAAGCCCTGGCACCACAACAAAGACCCAGTGCAAACTAACTAATGAATTCAATTCTCTCTCAAAAGGATCCTTTCTGTTTGCCCTCTAAGGTCACTCTAGCTCCCTCCACGTTTCTCATCTCTCCACTGTGTGACTTTGCCATCAACCTCTGCCTCCTCTTCCCTGTCTTATCCTTCTCCCTGTCATCCACAATGTTCCTGAAGAGATCTCTAGGACAGCCAGGTATAATAAGGTTTAGAAGCACTCAAAGGCCTTCAGGAAAAAGTCCTAATGCCCTCAATGTGACGTGAGCTGCTCCTTGTGATCTGGCCTTTGCTCACCTCTCCCACTTTTCCTTCCATGTGAGCTGTTTGGACTCTCCTGACACTTTGCAGCCCCCTGACCGAGCGAAGGTGCTCTCTTCCATCTCCTTTCTCCTGGCTGTTCACTGTGTCTTCAATGCTCTTCCATTAGCTCTTGACCATTGAAGCCGTCTAACTGTGGCTCCCCTTGCATCCTTCAAGACCTCCGGGCGGTCTTTCTGAGCACTCCAGAATGACCTGGATCTCCCTTCCTGCCCTCTTCAGCACCGTGTATGTACTGTAATCATAAGTCAAGGCTTTGAGCTCTAAATCCCCAGCACCCAGTCCACCGCCTGGCACATAACACAGATTCAGTCATCGTTCAACAAGAATCTCTAACTCAGGGAGGAGTACAAAGGAGAAGTGTGAGGCCCAGGAAACTGTCTAGGGTCAAACAGCCAGTATCAGGGGCACTGAGGTTCAGCCTGGCTCACATCTTAAGATTTTTGTCTCCACTCCAGTATTTTCCTCGGTTAAAGTGGGCGGATGATTGCACCAGAACCACTCGGGGAGCTGGTTAAATATGCAACTTCACAGGCTTCACCTTAGACCCAGATGAGTCTGTGTTTTAAACAAGCTACTGTGATGATTCTTATGAACAGAGTTTGAGAACCAACACCCCATCCTCTCTGCCCTGTCTGAAAGGCTTTCAGTTCATCACATTTTCTTTTTTTGGCTGTGCCATGTGACATGTGGGATCTTAGTTCTCCTACCGGGGACTGAACCTACATCAGAAGCATGTAGTCTTAATCACAGGACCACCAGGGAAGTCCCATTCATCACATTTTTTATGATCAAGTCGGTAGCTATCTGCTTGGTGACAAGCAGTCCTGCTTCCTTACATTTTCACTGAAAGCAGTCATTTGATGGAGTCTTGAAGCTTTTCCCTTTTAGAGTCCACTGTTAGGATTCAAATTCTACTTGCAGAATCAGTGGAGGTAGAAGGAGGGAAGGAGGGGCTTCAGGAGGAAGTAAAGCAGTCTTGTGTGGTCAGAAGTAGCTGGGAGTGAAGGGGAAGCAAGTATCACAGGCAAATAGGACCCTGAGAAAAGGTGTCCTTTATGATTAGTTTTTTATTCTCAAATTTTAGCATGCATCAAAATCACCTGGAGGGCTTATTAAGATGCAGATACCTATGGGACTTCCCTGGTGTTCCAGGGGTTAAGAATCTGCCTTGCAATGCTGGTTTGATCCCTGGCTGGGAACTAAGATCCCTTGTGCCTCAGGGCAACTAAGCCTGCTTGTCACTACTAGAGAGAAGCCCCGTGTACTGCAACGATCCCACATGCTGCAACTAAGACCTGACGGAGCCATATATAAATAAATATATATTTTTAAAAAGATGTAGATACCTCGATGCCCCCCAAGTTTCTGATTCGGTAGACCTGGCAATGGGGTTCAAGAAGTTGCATTTCTAACAAGCTCCCAGGTGATGCCAATGCTGCTGGTCCAGGAAGCACACTTTGGGAACCACTGAACTAATTCACCCAGGTGGCTCAAGTGGTAAAGAATGTGCCTGCCAATCAAGAGACACAGGTTCGATCCCTGGGTCAGAAAGATCCCCTGGAGAAAGAAATGGCAACCCATTCTAGTACTCTTGCCTGGTGAATTCCATGGACAGAGGAACCTTGCAGGCTACAGTCCATGGGGTTGCAAAGGGTCGAACATGACAGACTATGTATGTATGTAAGCACGTACGAGCTAATTCAACCTTTATGACTCATGCAATCATTTATTCTGTAATATCCATGGAGATGAGGATGTGATCACCCTGATTGCTGCTTAAATCAGATACAGATCTTATTACATTTCAAGCTAGAGTGTCTATGGACAACTCTTATGATTCTTCTTTGAATGAAATGGAAATTCATCTCCAAACCTTCCACACACTTATCCCAGGCGTGCCTCTTATAGTCTCACAGATGCATCCAGCTAGGTCTTCTCCACCTTTCCTTAACTACTTGACTTTTTAACTTAAGAGTGGCACTAAATATTTAATCTTTTTACATGTAATTCTATGGGGGTTGCCCATTTTTATAGATTGCAGCTGATACCCTAGTCATGAGGTGGTAGTGGCAGGGCTGATAAAGGGATGACAGACCCCAAATATGCACTGACTCATTTTACAACTTTGCCTGGGGGTTGCTCAGACTTTATTCAGCCCAAATAGCCCCTAAGAAATGACATTGCAGTCTCCACACTCATGGCTATCATCTACCACAATGTTTCTGGATCAGTCCTAATTTTGAGAATTCTATTGTTACAGAACCACATGAGTCTAATTTTGGGGTCAGAAACTATGATCAACGTAAGTGTGGCCTTTTCTCCAGGTGTTTATAGTGTAACAAGAGAGGACAATTATTTTGTGTGGTTTAGCTGATTGAGGGGAACAGTAAAAAGAAGAAGATGGAGAAAATTTGCGAGGTTACAATCAGAAATTCAACATCAAGGATAAAGATTAAATCATTCAATTTTGGTTCAGTTTTCCAAAAGAAGTTCTGCTTATTGCAATGATGGGTTCATGGAGGTATGTGAATTCCTCATTGATCTAGCAATCTGCTGCTGCTGCTGCCGCTGCTAAGTCGCTTCAGTCGTGTCCGACTCTGTGAGACCCCATAGACGGCAGCCCACCAGGCTCCCCAGTCCCTGGGATTCTCCAGGCAGGAACACTGGAGTGGGTTGCCATTTCCTTCTCCAATGCATAAACGTGAATAGTGAAAGTGAAGTCGCTCAGTCGTGTCTGACTCCTAGCGACCCCACGGACTGCAGCCTACCAGGCTCCTCTGCCCATGGGATTTTCCAGGCAAGAGTACTGGAGTGGGGTGCCATTGCCTTCTCCGTAGCAATCTTAGTAGATGCCAAATATTTTGAAGATATTATTTTGCGCTCCCTCCTGGAGCATGTGATACCTTTATCTTTCAGAACTACAAAGGATGAAGGTTTCTCCGAAGTCAAGAACAAAATTAACGTAAATAAAACGCTGAATGGAAAAGGCAGAAGTCTCTATGTCAACTCGGGCTGACATCAGACTCTTCTAAATGATGTGGGTTTTCAGCAGGGGAAGTACCCAGTACAGACATTTGAAGACGATTTTAGAGCGCGGTTTGTGACTCTGACTACTGGGGAGCTTAAAATATGGCAGTAAGAAGAAAGGAGTGCGCCGAGCTCACGGGACCCCGAAGGGAAAAGAGAGCGGGGAATTTGTTGTGTCTCTTTCATCCACGGACGTTTCAAAGCAAGACTCCTGCGGTAACAAAATTGCACTGCGAAAGTAGCGTGTCATTATCTGCTCTTCAAGATGGGGACACGTAGACAGGGAATGGCCTCCAACACGAACAACTTTCAAGTAGCACCGCTGAGCCTCCACTGCACAAAGAGGAAAGCTGGCCTGCTTCCACCACGCTTCATGAAAATGGAGAAAAATCTTGGTTTCAATATTTTCTCGTGACTTGAACCGAAAGTTAAAAGGTGACTTTTAAATTGCACATCGCTCCTGATCTTACCCACGATTAATGACTAGTGTGTGAAGAGCGGCGGAATGGAGGACCGCTACCGGGTGCAGAGCGCCGGGAAGGAACCGTGGGGCGCGGGAGCCGGAGCGTCCGGGGTTCGGCCCAACAGCAGTTTGCCGGGTGGCGGCAGAATACTCGCGCTCCCGGGAAGGGGATGTCTCCCGGGAAGGGGATGTCTCCCGGGGGCGGTTACACAGCGAGGCTTGTTTGGCTCGCAGCAGGGCGCTCCCGGGGGAGCGGTTGGGCAGTGGGGGACGCCTGGGAGGCTCGCAGTGAGCAGGATGCTCCCGGGCCCAGGCCGGCGCGTGTACGTGTGTGTGCACGGTGGGGAGGTGCAGGGCGTGTGCACGGCGCGGGCGGGACGCGCGCCAGTACGGCCGCCGAGCTCTGCTGCAATACAAGGCCAGCGCCGCCGAGTGAAAATACCGCGCAAAACCCTGGATAGGGAGCCGCAGAGGGCCGGCTGGGGGAACCAAGCGGACGCGCACGGCCGGGCCCTCACCTTGCGGCTGAGCTCGCTAATGCGAAGTCGCAGCACCCTCAAACGAGGAAGCAAGCCTCCTGAGTTTCCATGCACCCCAGGGAGACCGCGAGCCCCAGGGACTCGCACGCGCCCGCGCCCGACAACGCGGAGCGCGTACCCGCTCCCACCCTGGCGCGCTCCCCACACTGTCTGTGGAAAGATAGCTCGGGCGGGTATTAAGGGAGGGGGAGATGGGGGTGTGGCTTGGCTGGAACTAGCCAATGGGCCGGGGAGGGGCGCGCGGGGGCGGAGCTCGTGTTCAGAGCGCTGATTGGCTAGTTGGCCCTCCGGTATGCAGATACGGTGGGGTCACGTGCCAGGGGCCGGGACGACTTCCTGTTGGAGGCCAAGGCGGGGCGGGGAAGGGGGCGCGAGCGCCCCGTCTGGCTGAAGCGGGGGGAGGGGGGTTCTTGTCAGTTAGAGCAACAAGATGGCCGCGGTGGCAGCTCCGCACCTCAGCGCGACGGCCCCGGGAGCCGCAGCCGCCGCCGCCGGCCCCGCCGCCCCGCAGCCCTGAGCGTCGCCCCGGCCGCCCCCACCGCCCCTGACAGGGCCGTCCCCGCGCCCGCCGCGCTCCTGCCGCCGCCGCCGCCGCGGGCCCGCCCGAGCCGGAGGCGGAGGGAGCGGAGCCGGCCGATCCCGAGCGCCCCGCAGGCCCCGGGGCGGCCGCCGGAGTGGTCTTTGCCGCCGTCGCCAGGCCCGCGCCGCCGGAGCCCCTCCGAGGAGCCGCCGCCGCCGCCGGGGACGGAGCCCAGGTGAGCGCGGGCCGGGCCTCCGAGTCGCCGCAGCCGGCGGAGCTGTTGGCGTCGCCTTTGTTCGGCCGGGCCCGGAGCGCGAGGGGTCGCCGCGGGTCCCGGCGGGAAGGATGCGCAGCGCGGGGCGGCGGGAGGAACTGCTGGCTGCGCGGGGCCCGGGTGCGGGCGCGCGCGGGGCGAGAGGCTCGCGGTGCCCGGTGCGATCCGCACGGCAATTGCGTGTGTGGTGTGCGTAAAACGATGCTTTGGTGGAATTGGTTCTCCGGGAGCAGTCACTCGCGCGGGTTTTGCATTTCTGATGGCATGCACGAACCCGGGCGTTTTCGGTGTGGGGCCTCTCCCGCCGTTGTTTGGGGTGGGGGGGGAGTCAGAGCAAGCGCGGGCGTGCTTCTGCTAGCGTGGAGGGGCCCCTCGGCCTCCCGCGGATCTGGAATCAGGTGGGCTGCTCGCGGCGCTGCAGGCTGCCGGGCGATGCGCACGAGGGACGGGAGCCGAACCGCAGCTGCCCGGCTCTGGGAGCGCGGAACCGGAGCGCCTCGGGGGCCACCTCCGCTCGTGCGTCGCCTCGTCTGCACCGTTTTCTCGTGGATGAGATTCGTTAATAGATTCGTGTCTGTTAAATGTGCAGATGTGGATCCAAGGGTTCCCTGCGCGTTAACTCGGTGGAGAATCTTTCGCTTGCAGGTTACACGCAGTTTCGGGAATCTCACGGAAGATGCAGGATTGCTGCCTCCACGTCGCGGGGCGGGGGCGGAGGAGCCGCAGATCCCGGCCGCACCTCTAGCGGTGTTGGGCGCTCGACTGTCTCAGGGATTCAGCGAAATGAGTGCCAACTGTCTCGAACCTCTATCTCTGTCAGATCAAACCTCCATTTGAGTGGTCTGCTCGGTTATGTTTAGGCATGAACTGGAGATTCTGAACTCAAAATGGTGCTCTGTAGATGTCCAACTTAAGCGTATTTAAGGAGTTAGTTGCAAGTTGCAGGCGTCTGGCTGGTTTAATCCATTGTGTTGCTGAGGCTCCTGTTTTCTCCTGAATCCGGTGTTCCCCGCGGTGTCCTGCGGTGTAGGTGGTCAGTTTGATGATGGCTGTGTAGAGACTGCTACGTCTCTGAGTGTAATTTGACCCCGCAGGAGGCTTATTTTATGCAAGTTATTTCCTACATTTAGAATTGTGTAACTATGGGGATGAGTTGAGACACTGAAAATGTGGCTTGAGTGATCTTAGAAGACAGCGGAGGTCAGTTTGAAATGTGTAGGAGGTGCAACCATTCTGTGCATGGACTCCATACTTCCTTCAATAGTATGTGAAAGAATAAAGGATAAAACTTAGCTCCAGACCAGATGAACTTGGTTGGCAGAGGGCAACTTGAAGGAATTTATTCCAGAATCACGGAAGTGGTGAAGGTCTTTGAACACCTTTCAGTGTGGCACACCTAAGGATGCTTTGTTGGGAGAAGTGATGCAAAATGAGGTTTTAAGAATAACTAGCCCAGTTATATTATCCAAATTAATTTTACTGTTGGTGTTTAAACAGATGATAATTGTCTGATTAGTAATTACTTTGTTCACCGATACTGAAAGTTTTCTCCTACAGAAAGTTTTTAATATTTGTTTTCATAAGAATAGAGGTTTTAGAATCTTTTTGTCTTTCTCACATTGGATCAATAGAAATTGATAGCCCAGAAAGTGGTGATAGTAAAAGTATTGTTTCTATTAAATTATACTTATGGTGATATAGAATAATTTCTTCAAGCTAGCACTAGTACTGTGTTAAGAAGTAGAAAGGATCCGAGTCCCAGATATATATGTGTGTGTGTGTATGTGTATGTGTGTATGTGTGTATTCATGTATGTATATGTTCAGACCTGATTTTATTAGACGTGGATCTACTTTGAAAAGCCCTATTCTTATCTTTCATACTTATTGTTCAAATCAAAGACCTTATGGTCTTGTACATCTGATTTACTATTAAGATATGAAATTAAATAAAAGTTGATACTGAGGCGATAATAAGACTTAATCCTATTTCGTCCTGGTTCTAGCATTTAAATATTTTAGTAGTAACTTGGGTTACAGGTAAGTGTTGATTTTAGGTTTTCCTCCTTACAGTGTTTATTATTGTTGCTGTTTTTCAAGTGGCATATGTTGTAACACTTTGACAAAGATTATTTTGTAACAGGTTTATGTTTATACTTAGTTGGCTTAGGAGTTTTGGAACAAATGGTTGCCTGAGAGTGCTGATTATGAGGGAAAGTAGAGGGAACTGTTTCATTTGACTCCCAGTGATTACAGTATAACTGAAGCATGGGTAGGGGGGATATAGGAAACTTTAAATTACAGTATTTCTCACCTCCTCCACCTTTTTGTTAAACAGCCGGCTTTACTGAGATAAATGTGTGCTTTTCCAAATGCTGTCATCTGGCTCACTTCCAAAACCATGCTGGAGGAGGAGGAGGTCAGGGCTGGAGAGGGGGCAGCCTTTTTCCTTAGTGAAGAGAGCTTTCAGTTGGAAAGAAATGGAAGATAAAATTTCCTACAGTACTAGCTGAGAATGGGTGTTTGCATTACTTCCCAAACTCCAAATGGGGGTAATAAGGTCCTGAATGTAAACTTACTATTTGTTGACTCAAGAATGTGATGCTAATTTTAAATCTAAAAGAGAGAGAGATTACTAGTGAAAGTCTGTTTCTCTTTTATTTGATTTGAGCACATAGAATGTCTGTGACATCATATAACTTCTTTAACAACCTAACATTTAGAGAATTAGAGCCATTTTAAAGAATATTTTATGGTCTGTTTTTTTAACCTTCCCCAGTAGGAATTAGATCCATGAGATTGTATGCATATATTTTCAGTAATATTTACCTCTGAGTCTGGGTTTATTGTGTAAAGATGATATCTGAGAAGATTTTATAAGAAAGAAAATAGATTGGCTGTGAAGTCTGAGGCTCTTCTATATATCAGAATAGCATTTGAGTTAATTAAGATTTGGGGATGGGGTAAGCAAAGATTACTTAGCCAAAGCAACTGAAGCCTGTGTGGAAAGCATGAGAAACACAGAGGTGACCAGGGGCAGGTTTATAAAAGGCCTTGGAAGATGGTAAGCTCAGGGAGCAGGAGGTGGGGCCCTGATTAGGCAGTGCCTGGAAGGTTGAAAGTGCCTGGAAGGTTATAAGAGGAAGAACCAGGTAACTTTGTTTCTGTTTGTTTTGCTTTTCTTTTTCTTTGACTGAAACTGTTTTGTCTTCTTACTCCTGACTTTGAGACAATTAAATGGGTTTTTACCTTTTATTCAAGCTTTATTTCAGAGGGTCTTCTGATGTTTTTGATGTAAGGAAATCTTTTCGAAAAGTATTGGTACCATGGTTTATTTTGTCTGATAACTGGCTTCATAGTGAAGGTGACTAGATTTTGTTAGCCTAATTAAGACAGTTAACATCTCAATAACTTTGTTTGAAGATGTCATATATTTGAGTAAAGCAAGAAGAATATCAAATGAGAACCAGCAACCAGCTTTTTTTTTTTTTTTTTTTGAGGACATTTTCCAGATTTTCTTGCTTTAAGCCAGTTTAATCATGACTAGTTACATTTTTACAAATTAGCTTTATCATTTTAAAAATTTTTGTTGGAATATACTTGATTTACAATGTTGTGTTAGTTTCTGCTATACAGCAAAGTGAATCAGTTGTGTGTGTGTATATATGTGTGTATATATATATATATATCCACTCTTTTAGATTCTGTTCTCATATAGGTTATTATAGAGTATTGAGTTGAGCAATTTAGCTTTTAAATAATTGTGCACTCATGAGGAGAATATTCTTTACTTTGCAAAATAATATACAATAAGCTTTCTTTAAGATGTTCTCAATCATAAACATTTAAAGAACCAGGTAACTTATACACAGCTCTCTTCAGGAATATAATTACTTAAAAATTTAAAGGTTACTTGTTATAAGAAATAACTATAAAATCTTATGTAGAGATTGTGTGTGTGACATTGAAACAAAAAAATGTGTAATTCTTGCCCAGTGAACTTGTTTGAACAACTTAATTAAAATAATCCTGTAGTTTTTCTGTTGTATAAATTATGTATTTGAACTGTAACTTAAAATTTAATGAAAAATGAAATATGAATTTTTCACTTCTCCAACTGGGACATGAGAAAGATATGCATGTTAAAAGCACAGTGAAAATTCAGACCCTTTGTGCCATTTTTGGAGTTTAAAAGTGAATTCTCTTCTTGGCTACAGATGCTTTCAGTGAGTGAAGAAGCTATTGCAGGGATGGTGAGCTGTTTGTTAAGAATGCGTTCTTCCTCTGTAGCCCTCAGAAGCCTATAGAGCTGTGTGCAGAGCTAGGCAATCTGGGCATCCAGCCATAAAGCGGCCCTGCTGAGCGCAGATAGCGGTTCGCACCCTCCTGAGCCCTCCACGGCTGCAAACCACAGCAGAAGGAGTGGCCTTGGGAAAGCCGCGCTCACTGCTGCTGTGAACTCCTGATATTCTGTGTGGGTCTCTGAGTTCCAGTCCCGCCTTGGGACTTTGGTTTTCTAAGATGTAGTAATGGTTAAGGGTGGGCAAGAATACAGTCTCTTCTAGGCCAGTGGATTTCAACATTTGCTGTGGGAAATGAACAGCGGGTTGTCCGTCCCAGGGTCTCCCTCTTCTTGTTTACCTCTTTGTCACAGTACTTCTTTCCTGCTGGGGAACGACCTGCTGAAAGACACATCGGATTACTGGGCCCTGCACACAGGGCCCAGAGGAGGGAGTCCCACGGAGTCAGTCCTCCAGAGGAGAGAATCTGCAGGCTAGATTGGTCCCTTGTGGCTCAGACCCCACTCTACTTCCTCATAAACCATTTTTGACACAAAACTTTAAAACCAATTTTTGTACAAAAATATGAACATAGAGTATACAGACATGTCAACTCATCTTTGTTGCAAAGTTAGGGCATTTTCTGTGAGCATCATCTATTTGTATAAATGCACATGATCCCCTGTGATCCCCTAGAATACAAACACCTGGACAGTTCTTTTTTTCCCTTTAATCGAAAGACCTTCTCTATTTTCCTTCTTTAGAATGTTTTAGAAATTATTACACTTATATCTTTGTAATGTCGTACCTCTGAAGGCCTGAAGTGCAAACCTACAGTTTCACAATATCAAGTCAAACTGTTTTCAGTAGCAGGATAACCCCTGCCTGTGGTTGAGTCTCTTACTAATGGGCAGGCTGGCTAGTGTCGGAGTTCATATTGGGAGTGTGTGCTCTGCTGGATTCATTTTATGTGTACAGTCGAGCTTATTAAGGATAAGATTTCTCACAACTAAAATCAGTTGCTTGGGTTGAGCCTGGCAAAGGCATAGTTTATTTTTTATTACCAAAGATAATTTCTCTTTTAATAAATTGATCATTTAAGATAGCACCCAGGAAGTAAAGTTAAGGTCTGAAACAAGCAAATGGCAGCAGAGGCAAAATTTATCACCTCCGCAACCTTTGCTGCTGTGAACAGATGTTAACATCAGGAATGGGAGGGGAGGTGGAATTACTCCTTTGATTACCTTGTGTTTTCTCACACTGTATATGACCTGCAGAGGGAGAGGGGAAAGAGTGTGTAGGAAGGGAATTTAAAGGAGGACGGAGAAGAAAGTAAAAGATCCAGCAGCTTGTAGAAAGTGCAGCCAGAATTTACACTCAGACAGTCCACTTCACAGCCCTCATACATGGATAAATAGCTTGGATTATTTGAATAACTTTTTAGTTAGTCTGTCTCCTCTGGTCTGTGTCCCACCAATACACTTTGTGTTTACTCATTCCTCGGTAGCAGCTTGTAAGGTAGGTACTGTTATTGTGTTCTTTTTCTAGATTGGGAAGCTGAGGCTGATGGAAGTTGAATAATTTGCCCAAAGTCAGGACCTTGATAATGTGTCTGGGTTCTCTGATGTCAAAGTTAGAACTGCTTTCTAAAGCCCAAGCCTGCTCATGTCAGTCCTTCCTTTACTCCACAAAAATTTAATACCTTCTCTATTCAGTGGCCACAGTGAAGACTGACCTCTCACTGCCCTCCCTGAGGTGTCCTTAGTGATGGAGACAGACACCAAACAAGTAAAAACAACAAAGCAAAAACCTGAGATAGCAGTTAAATGTCGTGAAGCTTCCTGAGTTCACAGCAGTCCATCGTGCCGTGTAATTACGTGGCCGTGTCCTGCATCTCCTTTGGTGAAGCTGCACGTTTCCACATGGAATGATGAGAGAAGTCCAGCAGCAGAAGGAACTTTTATCTTCCTTAGCCTCGTCAGCCTTTCCCTCTCACGTGACCACCAAGCACTGTCCCCTTCAGTGCCACCGTCGAGCCTCATTCAGTGAGAGGGGCCTGGGAATGCAGAGAGGGAGTGCCCAGTTACTCGGAGGAGGGCGGGAACCCATGGGTCACAGTGGTCAGGCAGGACGTCACTTGAAATGGGCCCTGAAAGACTGGTAGCATTTGGATGGATGGAAGGGATATTCTACAAGGAGACGAATGGGCAAGTCATGTTTGGGGACCATTTCGGCAAGCACCTAACCATAGCAGCTGGAGCCCAGTGTTTTTATTGAGTAAATGAACCCTGAGACCTAGCTGTAACTGGAGGTTTTATGTTGACTTTGAGGTTTAGAAGGGGCTGTATGGGTAGCATCTCCATTCTTTGGCTGGTTAGGAACTTTTGGTGGTTGTTGATGAACCAAATGGTAGATTTGAAAATTGCATCAAGCAGGTGGCTGGAGGGGAGATTGGAAGCATGAAAACCATGGCTGTTGTGGTTGTCTGTGGAAGGTGATGCGAGCTTAGACAAGCATAATGGTAGGGGCAAACTGAAAAGGTGTTAGGAAGAGTCAGCAGGACAAAACAATACCAAATGATTGGTGTGGGGCTGTTGGAAAGAAAGAATTCTAAGAGGTCAGACACAGAGGGCTCACTGCTCTTCCTGGGGTGTTTGAGAGAGGCCTTAAATTAAGTAAATAAAGAAGCTAATGTTAAACTGTTTGATTTAATACATAACAGTGAGTTCTTTTAAAATGCTGATTGGAGAGAGATAGCACATAATGTAGCAGTTTTAGGAGAGTGTATTGTTTGAGGTTCTGGTATAGAGATTTGACTCACAAGCATAAATCCCAGTATGTAATGAGCCATGTAATAATAGGGTTCTGCTGTTAATTATGGTGAGTACTCGCAACAAAATCAAATTTTCTTAGTACCACCCCTGTAAAAATATCTTAACTCAGACTTTATATAACAGCCCCAGATATACTGTAAACTTTGTGAATATGGGATATTGACCGAAAAAAGAGAGAAGACGAATCTTCAGTATTTCCAGAAGATCTTAGCCACCCTCAGTGCAGTGTGTTTTCCGTGGGAGCCTGTAGGAATGGGCAGTTACCTTCTCAGGTCTCTGGGCGCTGCCCACCAAATTCTAAAGATGTAACATGTGATATTTCTTATGGACATTTGAACTTTAGGTATAGTTCCTGACTTGGCTTTCACAGATAAGGTGACTATCATTAGGTATTAGGCATTGGAAAAATGAGTGTTGTAATTAATAGGATCGTTCTGGCCAATCCACAGTTTCTGGTTAGCATATATTAGGTATATTTTTCTGTTCTCCTCTAGGGGGACTCTGGAAGTCAGATGGAACTTTGGAAGGATGTTGAAAATTCTTCTTGAAATTAGCTTATGTTGACTTGTAACTTAAGTACTCCTTTAGCACAGTTATTAACTGTGGCTATTTAATTAGCTTACACACATGCCTTCTATTTAACCTCTGATGGCAGAATTTTGGTTATGTATATCCCATGGCCTAAGAAAATGGGGTTTTCTCTTGTGGTCTTTCAACTAAATCTCAAATTAGTGAACATTGATTTCAGAATTCAGCCTTTAGGATTTCTCAAGTTTTTCTTGCTTTTTATTGATACTTGTCTTTCCCATAACACACCCCTCCTTTTTTTTTTTTTGATCTGCTCTTCATATTTTTAGGATTTTTTTTTTTTTTTTTTAAAATTTTCTCTCCTGAAACTTTGCATTTCAGAGGTGGCAGTGAAGGTCTATCTTGAGACAATAGGATGAGCAGCATGCTGTCTTTCATTTCGATCTGTTGTTGCTTTGCTAAGCCTGTTTGCTCTGAGGATATAAAGTCGCAAGTGAAGAAAGGATTCCAGACTTAATAATAGCTGTAGTTTTTTTTTTTTGTTTTTTTTTTTTATAGCTATAGTTTTTTGAGTGCTTATCATATGCCAAGTTCAGGCACTTAATTTATGACCTAATTTATTCTCATCAGCGGATGAGGAAACCAGGGCACCCTGGAGAGGGCATGGCTCCCTGAGTGCTGTGACCATGCTGTTTAGTTGTTCCGCCTCATTCAGATGGACGCAGTGATTTTTATTACCTTTGAAGATCTAAGAGGTCTTCAGTTCAGTCACTCAGTCATGTCTGACTCTTTGAGACCCCACGGACTGCAGCACGCCAGGCTTCCCAATTCTCCAAGAGGTCTTTGGGCCCCAATTTTGATGTGTGACATTTGGTCTGTTTTAATTTTAAAAATCCATCACATGTTAACATAAATTACCTGTTTCTAATGGGATCATAGTCCCAAAGAGAATCATTTTGAACTCTAAAAGTATATTGAAATAAAAGCAACTTTGATGTGCTTATGAGAAATGTTATTTCTGTTTGAAAAACCTGATAGTAAATTCTCTTCTCCCTGAATTCTAACTCTGACATCCAGAATGTGACTGAGGCAGGAGCATGTCGGCAAGACAAATGCAGGTCTCATGAAATCTCGTGGATTACTTCTTTTCTGCGAGAGCAGCAAGTTTTTCTTAAAGCATTGTTTGAAAATTAACATGACTGAAAATTTGAAGCCTGCTTAAAGGGATTCTGTGATAGTTTTGATTCAGATTATTAAAAGTGAGACGACATTTTTATAAAAATCTGTGTCACCTTGCTGCTAGAGTGCTTTAGTTATTAATAGGGTCAGCTAGCAGTAAGCTGCCTTTGATATATATGGGCAGCATGTGATAACTGTCTTTCCTAATACTTCCTGTTGAATCTCACATTTCAGTTGGAAAGCAGTTTCCTCACTTGACACATTTTTCTTCTCTATTGTGTCTTTCTTCTGGTTCTTCAACACAGAGTGTTTGAAGGAATGTTGCAAACCCTTACAGACTTATAAGGTGAAGAGATTCAGATACCTGCTTTGGAATAAGCGTATTCTCTTTTGTTGTTTTATTTGGTTCGCTGGTTGGAGGGATAACAGTTTTGCTTCTTTACTTTCATATCACAGTGTTCAGAAGAGATGTATATGAAGTGGCTGAGAATGGTAGAGAAGCACATGGGTAAAGAAAAAACAGGTGTGTGGGGATAAAGATCTTGTCTTAGTAACATGGATAATTTAACGATATTACAATTTTCAGTTCAGTTCAGTCGCTCAGTCGTGTCCGACTCTTTGCGACCCCATGAATCGCAGCACGCCAGGCCTCCCTGTTCATCACCATCTCTCGGAGTTCACTCAGACTCACATCCATCGAGTCAGTGATGCCATCCAGCCATCTCATCCTCGGTCGTCCCCTTCTCCTCCTGCCCCCAATCCCTCCCAGCATCAGAGTCTTTTCCAATGAGTCAACTCTTCGCATGAGATGGCCAAAGTACTGGAGTTTCAGCTTTAGCATCATTCCTTCCAAAGAAATCCCAGGGTTGATCTCCTTCAGAATGGACTGGTTGGATCTTCTTGCAGTCCAAGGGACTCTCAAGAGTCTTCTCCAACACCACACTTCAAAAGCATCAATTCTTCGGCGATCAGCCTTCTTCACAGTCCAACTCTCACATCCATACATGACCACAGGAAAAACCATAGCCTTGACTAGACGGACCTTAGTCGGCAAAGTAATGTCTCTGCTTTTGAAAATGCTATCTAGGTTGGACATAACTTTTCTTCCAAGGAGTAAGCGTCTTCTAATTTCATGGCTGCAGTCACCATCAGCAGTGATTTTGGAGCCCAAAAAAATAAAGTCTTAAACCATCAACTTTTTGTAAATGGTTAAACAAAATGTGGATATCTATACAGTGGAGTCCTATTCAGCCATACAGAGAATGAAGTTGGGATACATGTTACAGTGTGGATGAATCTCAGAAACATTGGGTCAAATGAAAACAGCCAGATTTCATTTATGTGATATTTCCAAAAAGGGCAGATCTGTGGGATCCAAAAGTATGTTAGTTGTTGTCTGGGGCTAAGGATGATTTGCAGGAAGGATTTTTGATGTGTAATGAAATCATTTGAAAACTGGATTTTATGGTTATGGCTGTACAACTCTAAATTTACTGTGAATCTTTTTTTAAGTGAGAAAATGTTATTTTTAAGGCTTCAATGAATGTTAAAATATATATACTTACGATCATAATTTTCACCTTATTTTTATTAAAATATGAGAATTGTTCTTTGTGTGCTTTGTTTTTGCTTGGTTTTATTCTGGGGTTATCTTACCATCGCTATTTAATGTTCTTTATAGTCAAGGTATTAATTGGATTAGTGACAAAAATATTATTAGCCATCATTATATCTTGTATATCTGCTGCATGCCATGAGTGAGTCTTAACTAATTGAAGCTGTTTAAAATTGACAGATCTGTAGGGTTTATAGAAAATAAAACAGATCCAAAGAGATGGTATGCCTTATAAGATCAGACAGTCCTGAGTTCACACCCAAGGGTTGCCAAAGAAAACTAGCTTTATGTCTTTTGACATAGGAAAAGAAGCAAAGGAAAAGACAATTGATAAAAACAGACTAGTAAGCAAGCATTTAAAAACTTAATCTTGCCAGTGATCAAAGAAAAGCAAATTAGAGATACTAGAATTTTTTTTAACATATCCATCTGGCTAAGTTTAAATATAATCCAAAGGAGAATAAGAAAGGAACATCTTCCACTCATGTGCTGCTAGTGAGGACGAGTACAGACACCTACAGACAGTGAAAATGATAGTAGATATTAGAAGATTCAAGTGCCTTAATACCCCTTGTGAGGTTATTTTTTGGGCATCTTTATTAAGGTGTTCCCCCCCCCATATATTAAACTGTACAGATTTGAAGTTTACCATTCAATAAAATTTTATATGTGTATATACCTTTGAAACCACCCCTACAATCAAGGCAGTGAGCTTATCTGTTGAGGTTAAGCTTTGAAGTCTGTTGATAGGAGTGGTGGGACAGTGTACTGGAGGGAGATGAGAAGCAAAATTTAAAAACCACATGACCACTGGAAAATGGTGATAGAGGGAATGGGGATGACTACCTTATAGTTTTGCCCATAAAGGTAGCTACTACACACAGCAGGTTTTGAAATATTTGTCATTCTTGTAGGAAGGTAATTATCTCTTAAATATTATTTAATCAATTATTTCCTTTGGGGGCTAAAATCTGTTTTTTTGAACATATAGAAAAGCATTGTGGTTAAGAGAGATATTGGGACGTCACGCACAAGTAAAGTTTTAACAAAAGAAGTGGGAGTCAACATATGGTTGCCATTTTTAGCCATGTAAGACATTTGAATAAAAACCACCATCATCCGCTCTTATTACTTTGTAAAACAAAAGACATTCTCATGCAAAGAAGTAGAAAACACAATCTTAGGGGAGAATCCTATAAATTAAGTGAATGTGACTTTGTGAAAAATGGTTTTTATCCTTTTTTTCTCCCTTTTTGTGGTATTACCTGGAGTTACCTTGATTGTAGGGTTCGTTTTACAGGTATGCAATATATCAAATTTTATTGAATAGTTTGCTTTAAATATGTGCAGTTCATTCTCGTTAACTGATAACCGGCATTTGAGGACCACTGGTATAAGCATGGTCTTGGAGTGTTAATTCTGGGATAGGTTTCTGGGAATGTCTCTTTATTAGCTCAGTGACTTAGGGTTTTTTTTTTCCCTCAGCCTTGGCTCATGTGGAAGAAGTGGCTAGTAATGCTTACTTACAGTGTTACTATCCAGATTAAATAAAATAATGTATAAATTTGACATATTGTAGGTACACATTATCTTCCCTGTATTTAACCCTGCAAAAATCTATTCCTCACTACCACACATTTGTGCTGTCATTTGTGTGAATGACAAACTCACACATTTGTGTGAATGTTTGTGTGAATATTACTGTAATTTCAAAGGAGTGATTCAACTCTAGAGGGTGGTATTGTTTTAACCCTATCAGTGTGATTTGTAGGGTGTGTGTGGGAAGGGGTGGTTAATCCTGAAAAGATCTATGGATGGCCTATAAAATCATTGCTTGAGCAAAAGGCATGGGAATAGAGATTGAATTTGTGTTCTTTGTAGACTGTTAGGATTTGTTCTTCTGATGATCATATTGTCCATTTAATTTACTGTGTTTCACACAGAGAAGCCCCATTCAGGGTTCCAGAAGTGCTTGTAACTCCGTCTCCTGTGGCATGTAGTTATCACAAGGTGGTAAAGCTTTGTTCAGGAAGATCAGGTACCTAAGAAATAGACAGTCACTCGGTTACTTACAAAGCTTGGTTTTGTTTCCTTTTAGAGGTATGTTAAAGAGAGAAAGATGAGGAGGAGAGTGAGCAGTAATATCCCCTTTTAAGTTCCACCAATATCTTAGATTTGTAATCTCCAGAAAATGTAGCTTTGAGTATTGAAAAGCAACTTGAAACTCCAGTACTTTGGTCACCTCATGAGAAGAGTTGACTCATTGGAAAAGACTCTGATGCTGGGAGGGATTGGGGGCAGGAGGAGAAGGGGACGACCGAGGATGAGATGGCTGGATGGCATCACGGACTCGATGGACGTGAGTTTGAGTGAACTCTGGGAGTTGGTGATGGACAGGGAGGCCTGGCGTGCTGCGATTCATGGGGTCGCAAAGAGTTGGACACGACTGAGCGACTGAACTGAACCGAACTCAAGAAGAGTAGATAGTTATGCCTGCTCAATCATGTCCGACTTTGCGACCCCATGGACTGTAGCCCGCCAGGCTCCTCTGTCCATGAGATTTTCCCAGCAAGAATACGGGAGTGGGTTGCAATTTCCTCCCCCAGGGGATCTTGCCAACTCCTGGATGGAACCTGTTTCTCCTGCATTGCAAGCGATGCTTTACAGCTGAACCACAGGAGAAGCCCTTATTTATGCCTTGGGTATTAATACAAAACCAAAAGACAGCTTCTTAGGTCAAAAAGAAACTTTTATTGAGCTTCAACCTCATGCTGAGACAAGAGTTTAACCTTTTAGGTAGTTACAGAACCCTGTAAGAAGCCAGAAAGTCAAATAGAATGAAAAAGAAATTTCAATTATAGAAGAATTTCTCTCCAGAAAGTTTCTTCTTTTCAACCATGTTAACAAAATTCTTTCTTGGGAATTCCCTAGTGGTCCGGTGGTTAGTAGTTGGTGCTTTCTCTGCCAGGGCCCAGGTTCAGTCCCTGCTTGGGGAACTAAGAGCCTGCAAGCTGTGTAGTGCAGCCAAAACATAAAAATAAATTCTTTCATACTTTTTAATATTTACTATATAAATTATCTCGATTTTAAATAGTTGGCTATCCAGGCTGTGAAGCTAGCATAATTATACCAAAAACATGAAAATGATATCAATAAAGCTGTCTTTAAATTTCTGTTCACATAAATGTAATCTGAGAATCTTAATTTACAGAAAGCATAATTCATCACTGTTAACATTATTTAACATCTGTTTCTAAAGAGAATTCAAGACATGGAGTGGCGTAAGATTATCTTAATTGCTACCTAGAAAGTCACTGAGTAAAATTCAGTATCCTTTGAGATACTCCTGCGTCTGGCTAAGGCAGACAAGCTGTATCAGACTACCCCTGCTGCCAAGACCTAAGAGAGCTAAGTGGAGCATAAAAAGCAACTCTTGGAAGGCATTAGATGCTACTGGGGCATATAATATCACTTATATATGGAATCTAGAAAAAATGATACAGATGACCTTATTAGCAAAGCAGAAACAGAATCACAGATGTAGAGAACAAATTTATGGCTACCCTGGGGGGAAGGGATGGTGGGACAAATTGGGAGACTGGGATTGACATATATATTGCTGCTGCTGCTGCTAAGTCACTTCAGTCGTGTCCGACTCTGTGTGACCCCATAGACGGCAGCCCACCGGCTCCCCCGTCCCTGGGATTCTCCAGGCAAGAAGACGTAGATAGTACTAGGTGTAAAATAGATAGCTAATGAGAACACAGGGACTCGACTCAGTGCTCTGCGATGACCAAAATGAGAAGGAAATCTAAAAAAGAGTGGAGACGGGCTGCAGTCCGCGGGGTTGCAAAGAGTCGGACACGGCTTCACTTTCACGTATACGTGACACTGATACGCTTTGTTGCCGCACAACAAAAACTGACACAGCGCTGTAAAGCAACTATACTCCAATTTTTAAAAAATTTAAAAGACAAACTAAAAATGGGGGAAACGTTCACAGCAACAGTTTAATAATAAAATTAAATGGTTTAAACTTTTATTTATTTTATTAATAGAAAGTTAATCCATTAAATATATAAATTCTTACAAATTGAAAAGACAAAACACATTAAGAACCCAAGGGATAGACCAGAAAATGTAATTGGTTAGTTCACAGAAAACAAAATTCATGCATGTTAAGTAACAGCATGGGGAAGTGCGTCCATTAATAAGCAAGCCACGAGGCTTGCTGGCTTAGCAGTAAAGAATTCACCTGCCAGTGCATGAGGCACAGGGTCGATCCCTGGGTCAGGAAGATCCCCTGGAGAAGGAAATGGCAACCCACTCCAGTATTCTTGCCTGGGAAATCCCATGGACAGAGGAGCCTGGCAGGCTACAGTCCTAATCAAAGAACTGTAAATTAAGGTCAGTGAGATACTTTTTCTATCTGATTTACAGAGATTAAAAATTATAATACTCAGTGCTTATGAGGATATATTGTGCTCAGCTAATAAAAATAAAAATTATTAAAATGCCTTTGAATGACAGTTTGGCTATAAGTATTGAAACTCTTAATTATACCCTTTGTTTTAGTCTGCTTCTGGAAATCTCTGTTAGAAAATAATCACAAATACAGAACAAACTACACAAAAGAGGTTTAGTGATGAAAGTAGTATAAAAAGGAAACACCTAAATAAATAACAGGGAAAACTGTTAAGAAAAATTATGATCCGTCTACACAATGAAAATAGTATGCTGTCATTAAAAATTATATTTGTGAAGCTTGTTTAATGTTTTAAGTTTAGAAAATTCCATGAACTGAACCAAGGGTTACTGAGAATGTAAATTAAGACTGGTCAACTGTATACCAGTGGTACTGTGCTATTTTTACCAGTATTTACCAATTCTTTATCCTTTGTTGCATCTTCTTCCCAACATCAGAATTTCTTCTCTGCCTCTGCCCATCTGTGAGTCTGTTCTCAGTGGCAGTCACTCCTGTACTTTAATGATTCCCTGATTAAAAATGCACAACTCCCTCCTTTTCTTTTCTTTCTGAGCATATGTAGAGTCCAAAAGAGTTTGGTTATAATTAGCATCTTTTCCACTAGGTACTACTGTTTTTCAGACTGTAAAAACTTTTTTAAGTGTGATTTGAAAGGACACAGCTGCTTTTTCAGGGTTGGATGTCATCTGTTGGGTGCTGAATGTTTAAATCTCTACTATGGTACATGTGCCTACAAATGACTACAGATAATTAATGGAGAAAATAACATTAATTTTAAGGAAACTCTTTGTACTTTTGCCTGAGACAGGCTAGGGTGTTTTGACTAAATATGAGAGCCGCATTCTAGATCATCTTCATTTCAGGTAATTGTGTGTTTATTACAATTTTCTAAAATGTAAGCTCTGTGAAGGCAGGGACCAGAACGT
Source organism: Cephalophus harveyi (assembly GCA_006410635.1). NCBI lineage: Eukaryota > Metazoa > Chordata > Mammalia > Artiodactyla > Bovidae > Cephalophus > Cephalophus harveyi. The sequence continues at coordinate 134,077 of SJYT01080403.1, read as the reverse complement.
TGAGTTCACAGTAAATACAGCTGATCCCTAAGCAATGCGGGGGTTTGAGTCTCTGGTCCTCTGCACAGCCAAAAAGTTGGCCCTCTGTACAGGAGGTTCCAGTCCTCAAGTCAACCAACTTCAGATCATGTAGTACTATAGTATGAATTCGTTGAAAAAATCCGCATGTAAGTGGACCTGCGCAGTTCAAAACCATGTTGTTCAAAGGTCATCTGTTACCTGTCCCATGAAAAAGAGTGAGTGTCACTTCACAAAGTGTCTACGAACTCAAATTTGTTAGTACGGACACCTCGGTGCAGCTCCGTTTCACGTGCACTTTGCTGCCTTAAAGCAGCGGTTCCCAAAAGGGGAGGTACCAACCCCTTTGGGGGGCATTTGGAAACAGTGAGATGTGTTTAGGGCTGTGGCATGACTGGGGTCAGGTGCATGGTATTTAGCGGGTTATGAACCAAGGGTCCTGGACGTTCTGTAGTCCTCAGACCAGTCCCAAAGCCATAACTTTGGATAGTCCTGTGGATACTTAGGTAGGGGGAAACATGTTTTATCTTCTCACAGAACCTGTTTTACACGTATTCAGTTTCTTGTGTGTGCTGTTGTGATATATATCTGAATTCCCCAGGAAAGCAAGTCTCATGTAAGTCAAAGGAAGATAAGACTTTGTCTGGAATGTTCTCAGCAGTTGCTCCTCGTTTTGGAAATCTCATCACTGATGTCGGTGCTATCATGGAATTTGAGTTGAAACGCCAGTTTTATTCATAGCAATTTTTGCAAACTGAAATTATCTTTTTTTCTTGTGCTTTTTGTTTACTTACTAAACTGTAGGCTCCTTAATAAGAGGAAGCTTATGTATCTTGTTCACTGGATATCCTTTTACCTAAAACAGTCTGACATACTGTGGCCAGTTATTAATAATAATTGATGCATCAGTAGTGGTGGGTGTTTGAATGACAGTCTCATCCTCCTAAGTCTGACCTTTAAATGCTGATGTTCCTTAAGTTTTTTTCCGACCTGGTTTTAGCTCTAGCCGTGGTTTTGATTTATCTCTGCATTGGCAGCTCCTCAGATTTTTCTCCAGCCCAAATCTTTCCTCTGCATCCAGAATTATATATTGAGCTGCCAGCTCCCGTCCCAGTTTAATGCTCAGGCACCTCCAGTTTAGTGTGTCCCTCTCCCGGGTTTACCTTGTTTATAATCTCGTAAAAGCACAAATGTGATTGTTACTCTCTTGCTGAAAATTCTTCAGTTAACTTCTCCTTGCTCTGAGAATAAGACTAAAAACTTTAACCCACATCTGTCCCACCAGAGTTTTTTTAGCCATTTCTTCATTGTTCCCAGGCTTTGGGCTCTCTCGTCATCTTGTTATTCTCAAAGGCTCCATTTCTTCCCACCATAGAGCTTCATCCGAGCTGTTCTCCTGCCAGTCCAGCTAGTTATCCTTCAGAGCTTAGCTCACCTCCCCAGTAAACCGCCCATGCTTTCCTGACTCGGCCAGCACCCTCCCCTCCTCCCCACGTGCTCTCACAGCACCCTGTACTTCTTAGCAAATTGTGTGTTCCAAAATATTCATGTGTTCCTAAAGTAGCTGTCTGACTTTCCCATTGAATTGAGTTGGTTCTTTTTTTTTTTAATTTATAAAGTGTAGTTATGGCTTCTCTATATTTATTTGTATATTTATATTATCATCATAAAGCATGATCTTATAGCAACTATACTAATTTATTTTCTAAAATTTAATTGGTTTTTGTCCAGTAATTTCATAGGATAGATTGGTTTGATTTGTTGTTTGAGGAGCACACTGTTATTTCATTTATTCCGAGAAACACATTTTTCCCACTTTTAACATCTCTGAAATTGGCAGCATTTTTCTTTCTTAGTGCATAAGAAATAATGGTGCATCTTATATTTGAAAACAGATTGGATAAAATTTGGCATTTTTGTAACTGATTCATTCTGAAAGATTTACTGGGAACCTTGTTAATTTTCCCCCAGGAAGGCAGCATTATCTCCTTCCTTTTGAAAGAAGTTTTAGATGCACACACCTAAATTTCCCTGGCCATAGTTGTGTCTAGAAACAGGGATATGAATAAATTCTGGTTAACTGGGTATAAACAGAAATAATGATGAACTTACAAGGCATGAACCAAAAAGAAATGATTTGCTCTGCAGTGCCTCTTTCCCTCTTCTAGTGATGAAAAGAATTGGGTCCCTAGATAATTTCACAGAGCAAAGATGTCTGGCCAGCCTTTGCACCTGCGGGAGAATCGTCTTTAGGACATCGTATTTAGGGGTCTTGTAGTTATAGTGGCTGTGCCAGTACTATAACTAATGAGCCATCTAAGAGATGATCTTAACGGGAATCTTCAGTTTCCAAAAAGTAGGGTCAGGCTTACTGTCAGCTTGTCTTAAAACTGAAGCACGTTCCTGTCACTCTTGGACTGCATACAGCAAAGCACGCGTGCNAGTACTATAACTAATGAGTCATCTAAGAGATGATCTTAATGGGAATCTTCAGTTTCCAAAAAGTAGGGTCAGGCTTACTGTCAGCTTGTCTTAAAACTGAAGCACGTTCCTGTCACTCTTGGACTGCATACAGCAAAGCACGCGTGCTCTTTTGGGGTGCATTGTGCCTAATGAATAGTGTATGCTTAAGAGTCACTGTCTGTGTTACGTTGGGCTACTCACCGAGGTCCTCTGAGCTTCAGGGGCTTCTCACTTAAGACACAAGTGATGTCGATTTCTACAGTTGTTTTCAGGAGTCATTGAGGTCAGCTATTGAAAAAGTCTTCCGAGCCCAGAGTTTAGTAAATGACAGCTATTGCCATCATTAGTGTTTTCAAAGACTACAGCTTCAAACTGTCTGCCGCTGCCTTAGTATTTATTTTTCAGTTGAACTTGGTTATCTATGGAGAATTGTTTGATTTTCTAGGTTTTATCTTTGGATTCAGCAAAACCATCAGAAACCTTCATACTTGGACCAAAGCATTGGTTGCTGAGAGAATTGCTGAGTTTTGGGCAGTTCCCCAAGTTTTTCCATCATGCTGTTGGCTGTGTGCATGCTCTGGGGCATAAGATAGGACGTCCAGCTCCTGACTCTGTCACCTAGGGGAGGTGTCTTCCAGAAAGCTTGCTTTTGGACTTAAGTGTTAGGGAAAGTTCTTCCTTTGCAGAACTGGTGCATGCTCTCATGGTTAATGAGAAGCCATAAAGGACAGAGTGAGGAATTGAATCATTATTTGTAACATAAGTTAATAAGTTGCTCGTTGCTTCACTTTAGGACAGTTGGTAGGTTAGCTCTGAGCACCTATACTGACCCATTACCTGATGTGGTTCTGTTAAAGTCCTTTAAGGAGGTGAACTCTGAATCAGAGGCAGAGTTCCCTTGCCTGCCCACTTCTGTCTCTTACAAGATTTATATTAGTATAAATTCATATTAGTATAAATCTACTTCTTCCCTATCAAAAAAAAAAAAAAAGAAATCAGAAAGCCAGCAGTGAGCTGACTGGAAGAGTAACAGAAACACTCGCTCTTTTAAATTGATATGTGCACATGGTATTGGACACCCAGGTCATACACGCTCATGTACTTTGAGTAAAGAGCACCATGGCAAATTACAGGACACTCTTCTTCTCACTTAGGTTCCCATAGGGTCTCTGTCTAGACTCTGTAGTTTGTTTTTGGTCATATGAACCTAGCATATGTTTAAAAAACAAAATAGAAAATTTAGTTCTTTAAATAATTGGTATTTTTCAGGTAGGTTTTCTTCCTAATCATTTCTGGAATGAGCCTTTGCATTTCACATTTTTAATGTGAAATGTTAACAGTCCTTTTAGTAACTAAACCTGTGTTTTTTCTGCACAAATACAACTGGTCCCAGAATTTGTCTCCTGCCTTAGGCTTCATTGTAGAAACTGTTCAGGCAGGCTCATGGCTCCAGCACAGACCTTTGAGACCTTCTTTCCTGCTCTCCTCACTTCCAAACCCTGGCTCCACAGGTATTTCTGGGTCAGGGGGCTGAGGAGATGGTGACAGGGGTATCATCTCTCTTTATGTTCGACTTTGCCCTTGTGCAGATTGTCATAAAGCTATTTCCACCCAGGTCTTGTGCGCTTGCCTGCTCTCCCCAATTAGAATCCAACTTTGAGCACAGGTTACTTTAATGGCTCCCCAAATTTGAGTCCACAGTTAACAGCCCTTGCAGTTCACAGAATTGTAACATTTTTAAATACAACTTACCCTGGAAACATCTGCAGTCTAGTTCTCTCACTGATAACCACCCCAGGCCTCTGTTACATCGCCTCAGTGACTGGCTGGTGGTTATATGGTGCTGGGACTTTGTTCTTCCTACTTCCTAGTCACGAAGGAGAACCTTTTCTGAATTTGTGCAGGTGGATTCCAGTCTTCAGAGCATAGAAATACTATGGCATCAAACAGAAAATACTGGGCAAGTGAAATTAGGCAAATTCAGACAAATAGAGTTTTCTTCATGCTTCAGGTCTGTTTTACTAATTAAATTTAACTTGTAGTTTTATGTTTGGTGTCATTTATTTGTTATTTAGGCATATCTGTGAATGCTACTTATTCATTAGTGTGGCAGTATTAAAGTCTCCAGTTTGATGACACGATTGAAATAGTCTCTAAGGATTCTTCTATCAGTCAGGAGAGAGAAACCAAGTGGTAAAGTGAACAAGGAAAGTTTAATAAAGAATTCCCAGCTCTAACGGGAGCTTCCCTGGTGGCTCAGCAGTAAAGAATCCTCCTGCCAATGCAGAAGACACAGGTTCAATCCCTGGGCTGGGAAGATCTCCTGGAGAAGGAAACGGCAGCCCACTCCAGGATTCTTGCCTGGGAAACCTCATGGACAGAGGAGCCTGGTGGGCTTCAGTCCATGGAGTCACATAACTTAGTGATTAAACAACAGTGACTCTAACGGATTGAAGCAATGAGGGATTTGCTGATTAGAAATAGAGAAAGCTTTAAATTTTGTAGGCAGGGTGGCATGAGGAGTAGCCACTGCCCCCAGGGCTGGGGTGGGGTGCCCAGTGAGAGCTTCCTGGCTGAGGTCCAGACCTCTGGAGAGGGCACAGCTGTGACTCAGGGGTGGCAGAAGAGTCATGAGCATGATGAGGGGGTGGGGAGGCTTAGGGGTAGGTTGAGCTGGGAGGAAACTGCTGGGAGGTTCCTCAGAGCAGCGGAATGAGGGGGCTATAGGAGTCAGCCAAGAGCAAAACTCTTTTCCTGCTGTGTCTCTCTAGCACCCTCTATTGAAGAAGCTTAACGTCTTGCCAGCTGGCAAAGGAAAATGTTAAAGGTCCCGGTCTTCACAGAGCTGGCAAAAAACTGAGTGTGAAGCTGAGCGGCAGTAAGTCAATAGCGCGGTCCCCACCTCCACGTTCCTTAGTCAGAAGGACGCTTTTTGGTCAAGCTTGCTTGTCATTTGTTACATAGTACCTGTTTTAAAAATTTCAGTGAAATCCCGATCATTATTAATAACCACTCTGCCTCTTCCAGCTTCCCTGGTAGCTCAGCTGGTAAAGAATCTGCCTGCAGTGCAGGAGACCCCGGTTCAATTCCTGCATCAGGAAGATCCCCTGGAGAAGGGATAGGCTACCCACTCCAGTGTTCTTGGGCTTCCCTGGTGGCTCAGCCCATAAAGAATCCACCCACAATGCGGGAGACCAGGGTTCGATCCCTGGGTTGGGAAAATATCCTGGAGAAGGGAACTGCTGCCCACTCTAGTATTCTGGCCTGGAGAATTCCATGGACTGTATAGTCCATGGGGTCGCAAAGAGTCAACATGACCGAGTGGCGTTCACTTCACTGTCGCTTACATACCAGAATGTACCGGCCGGGATACCTGTATCTGTGAGATGGTTGGAGCTTCGTGTCTAATATATAGTCTCTAAGGATTCTTCTATCAGTCAGGAGAGAGAAACCAAGTGGTAAAGTGAACAAGGAAAGTTTAATAAAGAATTCCCAGCTCTAACGGGAGCTTCCCTGGTGGCTCAGCAGTAAAGAATCCTCCTGCCAATGCAGAAGACACAGGTTCAATCCCTGGGCTGGGAAGATCTCCTGGAGAAGGAAACGGCAGCCCACTCCAGGATTCTTGCCTGGGAAACCTCATGGACAGAGGAGCCTGGTGGGCTTCAGTCCATGGAGTCACATAACTTAGTGATTAAACAACAGTGACTCTAACGGATTGAAGCAATGAGGGATTTGCTGATTAGAAATAGAGAAAGCTTTAAATTTTGTAGGCAGGGTGGCATGAGGAGTAGCCACTGCCCCCAGGGCTGGGGTGGGGTGCCCAGTGAGAGCTTCCTGGCTGAGGTCCAGACCTCTGGAGAGGGCACAGCTGTGACTCAGGGGTGGCAGAAGAGTCATGAGCATGATGAGGGGGTGGGGAGGCTTAGGGGTAGGTTGAGCTGGGAGGAAACTGCTGGGAGGTTCCTCAGAGCAGCGGAATGAGGGGGCTATAGGAGTCAGCCAAGAGCAAAACTCTTTTCCTGCTGTGTCTCTCTAGCACCCTCTATTGAAGAAGCTTAACGTCTTGCCAGCTGGCAAAGGAAAATGTTAAAGGTCCCGGTCTTCACAGAGCTGGCAAAAAACTGAGTGTGAAGCTGAGCGGCAGTAAGTCAATAGCGCGGTCCCCACCTCCACGTTCCTTAGTCAGAAGGACGCTTTTTGGTCAAGCTTGCTTGTCATTTGTTACATAGTACCTGTTTTAAAAATTTCAGTGAAATCCCGATCATTATTAATAACCACTCTGCCTCTTCCAGCTTCCCTGGTAGCTCAGCTGGTAAAGAATCTGCCTGCAGTGCAGGAGACCCCGGTTCAATTCCTGCATCAGGAAGATCCCCTGGAGAAGGGATAGGCTACCCACTCCAGTGTTCTTGGGCTTCCCTGGTGGCTCAGCCCATAAAGAATCCACCCACAATGCGGGAGACCAGGGTTCGATCCCTGGGTTGGGAAAATATCCTGGAGAAGGGAACTGCTGCCCACTCTAGTATTCTGGCCTGGAGAATTCCATGGACTGTATAGTCCATGGGGTCGCAAAGAGTCAACATGACCGAGTGGCGTTCACTTCACTGTCGCTTACATACCAGAATGTACCGGCCGGGATACCTGTATCTGTGAGATGGTTGGAGCTTCGTGTCTAATATTTTAAGCATATTTAAACTACACATGTTCAAGTATCATTATGAAAACTGATGATGAAAGTGGAGCAACAATAAAAATTGTGTCATTTTCTGACTTAATTTGAGGCTACTTTAAACTCAGAAATGAAATAAAGAAAAGGTTTTCACAAAATGGTACTTAAGGACTTCCCTAGCAGTCCAGTGGTTAAGACTCTCCTTCTACTGTAGAAGGCATGGGTTCAGTCCCTGGTCAGAGAAATAAGATCCTACATGCTGCATGGCCCAGCCCCTCAAAAAAAGGTACTTTTAACCTCTCTGTTTGTAATTGATATGTGATATAGTCACTTTAAAGCAGCTTTTGTGGTGGTTAAGAATGTTTACTGAGTGTGATTAGTTCTGAGAATCATAATTAAATAGTGCTAGATCCAGTCAGCACTTTTGTATCTAAATTAAATAAGTTGTTGATAAACTGTATTTATCAGGATTCTTTGGTTACATGCAACAGAAAGTGACTCTACAAATTAAGGAGGGAGTGGAAGAAGGACTTAGGAAGGATAAGAGGTGGCTGACATCGTTGAGGAAAAGCTGAGAAGCCCGTCTCCGCAGCCTGCAGAGCCTGGGTGGCAGGTGCTGGTGGGCAGGTCTGGAGGTCACTGTCTCTGAGATGGATATGCTTCAGCTGCTTGCCCCTCAGTTCAGGATTTACATTCCAGGGAGTGTCTTGATTGGACTCATAGGTAGCAGGCCACAGGAGCGACTTGTTCCTTGGCTCAAAGGATGTATGTTACCAAGGCTTAATTCTCGCTCCGCTTCTTAGTTTCTCTCCCATTTTCAGGCCCTCTGTGGTCAAGGCCTTGGACTTCCACTCCTGTGATCCTGTGGGGTGCATAGAGTCGCCCTGAGTCTAGGCACCGTGGCCCCGCAAGTGCAGTGCTTTTGGACTGGCCAGTCGCCTCTCTGGAGCCTCTCTTCCAAACCTCAGAGTGAGAGAAGGACTGGCACTCGGGGAAATAGGAGTTCGGTTTCCAATGGGGGGAGTTAAGGAAGCTGAGCGGCAAAAATGCCGGATAGAGGTAATCACCTTCATTGGTCAGAGAAAAGCCTACCAGATGGGGAGCGTCATTTTTCTGGGATGAAAAGCCAGTGGAAGAAGATTGCAAGATGTTGGGAAGTGCTGGTGGGACCGGGAAGTGGCTCCGTCTCTCAGTGGTTAGCCAGCAGGCAGCACACGTGTGCTCATCAGAAGTCTGCTCAGTCAGATTACTCCCACGGCGGGTGCTGCCGGGTTTGTTCTGGTTTGGTGCTTCAGCCACAATAGTCAGTGTTGAGAGAAATCCTGGAGCTGAAGTCCATGTTAGCACTAAGTGAAGCTAGTGTCAGAGTTCTTTTGGAATACCCTGAGGCCCGCTGATTCTGCCATGCCTCTGCTCAGATCTCAGGGATGCTTCTGCCTCCTTCCAAAGTAAAGGTTCCTGCAGTCAGCATTCCCAATCAGCGTCTTGTCCTTTCCTCCAAACCGTCCTCTGTACCTTCTGGTACCCTGGTCTGTGGAAAATGAAGACCTTTATCTTGAGCTCTGTAGTCTCCCAACTCATTCCACGTCCCGCCTCCATTCAGTTGAAGCCGCATCTCTCAGGCCAGGAATGGAGGGGGAAGGAGATGCATGAGCGAGGGAATCAGCGTTTTCCGGAGCCCCTGTCCACTCCCTGTGACCATTTACGAATCATTACTTTTGTTGCTTTTGTTTTTTATTTTTGTTTTTATTCACTTTTTTTTTAAAGTTACGTACAGTACAGTTCAGCCCCTGGTGCACAGTTATGTAAGCTTCAGTGAGTCCATACAGTGTACATGTCACATTTATAGGTGCACAGAGCCGCCGTCATCATCAAGATTCAGAATGGTTCTGTCATCCTCCAAAGGGTTCCTTGCACTGTGCCTTTGTAGTAATTTCCTCTCCATTCCCAGCCCCAGGCAATCACAGGTCTGTTTTATGTTCCTCTGATTTTTCTCTTTCCAGTTTGTTGTGTAAATGGATCTACGCAGCATATATCCGTTTGAATCTGGCTGCTTGTACTTAATATCACGGTTTGTCTGAGTGTGCTTTTTCTTTGAGTTTATCTCACTTGGAGTTCACCAGCTTTTTAAATCTGTAAATTTATATATATCACCAAATTTGGGGCTTTTTCCCTCAGATTTATTTTTCTCCTCTACTTTTCACCAGTCTTTTTCTCCTCTGCTTCTGAAACCTGAATGACCTGAGTGTGGGTCTTCTGGTATCATCCCACAGCTCCCTGAGACGCCACTTTCTTATCTTTTTTCTGTCTGTTTGTCAGATCAGATCATTTCTTGTGCTCAAATTAAGTTCACACATTCTTTCCTCTCACCCATTCTTTCATTGTGCCCATCTAGTGAAGTTTTTTATTCGGATGCTTTGTCTTTCAGTTCTAAAGTTTCCACTTGAGGGAATTCCCTGGTGGTCCAATGATTAGGACTCCGCATGTTTGCTGCCAAGGACAAGGGTTCGCTCCCTGGTCAGGGAGGTAGGATCCTGCAAACCAAAAAGTGAAAAATAAGTGAATGAATAAATAAAATTTCCACTGTGTTCTGTTTTATAGTTTCTGTTTATCTGCTGTGAACATCTATATTCCCATTTGTTTCCAGGGCATTTACCTTTGTTTGCCTCTTGGAGCATAGTTATAATAACTTTTAAAGGCTTTGATAATTCCAACAGCTAGGTCACCTGGGACTTAGCATCCCCAGTCTTCTGTCCTGACAGTTTGGCCACATTTTCCTGGTTCTTTGTAGGAAGAGTAATTTTGAGTTTTATCCGGGACCTTTTGGATGTGTTGTATGGACCGTGAGTGCTATTAAACTCCTCAGGAGCATGTTGATCTTGTTGTTGTTGTTACTTACTTTATTTTGTTTTTGTTTAGCAGGCAATCAAGCCAGTCAGGTTCAGACCACAAAGCCTGTCTCGCGCTGTGTGGGTAGTGATTCGAAGGTTGTCCAGTTTCCCAAGCCTTCACCATGCTATGCTGCCTTGGGCCTGGCCCATACGTTTGCCACTCAAGGGTTAGTTCAGGACTTCGCGGGGAGCAGGATGGATAGTTGAAATTGTAGTTCAGTTTTCCAAACCTTTGCTCCTGTTTGGGGTCTGTCACACATACGCATGACTCAAAGGTGAACTGGAACTGAAAGTTTATGGACAGAATCTGAGGGTCTCCTCCAGCCGATTGCTCTCTGGGTCCGCCACACTCTCTAGCTCTCAGGAGCTCATTTTCCTAGTTCTTTGTTCAGAAAGGTGAGGTTCTTTTGGCGTCAGCTGCCTGGGCCGCCACAGCACAGCTCTGTGATCAGAGCCGAACTCCGGTCAGAATAACAACAAACAGGCAGCGAGAGAAGAAGGGGAAGTGAGAGGCGCGCCCCCATACTGCTGCCTCCCCCAGTTTGGACCCCTCTACCTGGCTGACTTGCTCTTGTTTACTTTTCACAGTTTGGGGTTTTGTATGTATATTGTCCCTCATCCAGTTTTTTGTTGTAATCCGTGGCAGAGAGGCTGTGGTGGGTTTATTCCATCTTGACTGGCCCCCAAAGTCTTAAAGCATGATCTAATTAGTTTTTTATGTTGCATAACAGACTACCACAAAGTGAAAGCAATGCACATTTGTTATCTCACCATTTCTGAGGGTGAGGCGGTTAAGCATGGGTTAGCAGTCGAGGCCAGGGCTGGGTTTTCATGGGAGGGAGGGCTTGACTGGGGAAAGGTGGGCTTCCACGCTCACTCGGGCTGTTGGCAGAATTCATTTCCTTGCAGCAGTAGGATTCATGGCAGCTGTTTTTTCAAAGCTGACCCCTGAAAGGGAGACTAAAGCAAGTCTGCTAAACAGATGGAGCTTTATAATGTAGTCAAGGAAGCGGCGTTCCATCACCTTCGCCTTATTCTAACGGTGAGAAGCGAGTCACAGGCTCCTCCCATGTTCATGGGGAGGGCATCACACAAAGGTGTGACCAGCAGGAGACCTTAGAGTCTCCCTGACTACATTATTCTTTGATCCTCAAATAAAAATTCTTCCTTCCACCCTCTGCTCCTGTTAATATCTGTCAGAGCTGTGGTATCCTTTTCTACCCCACGTCTTGGGGTCATGCTGAACAACTGTGTGGGTTTTTTATGCAATCCAGCCCATACTTGAAACTCCAGGTTCTTGACCTCCTGTGCCAGTGACCTACTTTAGAACCTGGTTCTGTGACTTTGAATCTCAAGCATAAGCTGTCTACTCCATTATTCTGTTTATTTCCATACGCTGTCGAGTATTAAGGATAATTCCAGCCTCACTGTCACTTTCTTGTTAGAGTCTGTGCCCCTTCAAGGTCTAAGGCTGTTTTGTTAACATATCTTATCCTTTTCATACTGCCTAGAAGGGTGTAAGCGAGTATGTCCTTACAGATAGCAGGTATTCAAACACATGCTATAAAAAGTTAAAGAACCTGAAATATTTCTGTGACGACTAGACAGGATACCACTTCCTTCCCCTTCCTTTTTCAATTTTGCCTGATAACATTTATTCCTAACATAAACACTGCCAGGAAATTCTAATTAAATTAGCTAGTGCACACACACACTGAATTAGTGAATATTTTAATGCCATGACATTGGAGTCCAACCAGTATGGCTTCAGAGCAGAAACTGTGATGTGCCCTACAGGTGAAGCTGGGTTACAGTTTCTGGTGACTAAACCTCCCAGGCAAAACAAGCCCACCCTCTTTTGTGTGTATGCAAAAAGGCAGTAATTAACTAATAAAACACTGGAATTTGGAACACTTTCCATCTAGAATACCTCTGCATAGGGTAGCTACCTCTCCAGCCATAATTTCATCTTTCAAACCATGTTTCTCTGGGAGAAGGTGTAGTTAACTGGGAATACTGAGATGATTGATACCTACAGAGTCTCCACTTACAGGCAGTCTCCTACCTCCCCTCCCTTCTTCTTCTAGCTGCTACCAAAATATAAGTGGCTTCTTTCTCCACCCAAAGCCTGCTAATCCAGTGATTGCTAAACTATTTGAGAATAAAAGAAATATGCATCTTGAAAATCCATATTATTAAAAATATTTTCTTTCCAATAGCATTCAGTAAACAAGGGCCATGTCACTATATGTCTCCCCACACAAAGCACAGATAATCTATGTCCACTTTGGCCCTTCAGACTTGCTCTGGGTCCTGAAGTTGAGCCCCATATCAGATTTCTCTTTCCCTGCTGCTGCTGCTGCTGCTAAGTCGCTTCAGTCCTGTCCGATTCTGTGCGACCCCATAGACGGCAGTCCACCAGGCTCCCCCGTCCCTGGGATTCTCCAGGCAAGAACACTGGAGTGGGTTGCCATTTCCTTCTCTAATGAATGAAAGTAAAAAGTGAGAGTGAAGTCGCTCAGTCGTGTCTGACTCTTAGCGACCCCATGGACTGCAGCCTACCAGGCTCCTCTGTCCGTGGGATTTTCCAGGCAAGAGTACTGGAGTGGGGTGCCATCGCCTTCTCCCTAGTTTCCACTATTACTGAAGCATAAACGGTACCACTAATCAAAGCAATGCTGTTTTCTTTAGCAGAAGCCAGATAGACTAAAGCTGGAGTTCCTTGTAGTCGTGATGAACTAGAAATGAAGTGAATGTGGATGACTAGAGGAATAACAGAGTAGAGTATGGGGGGCCTTCCCTGGTGGTCCAGTGGTTAAGACTTTACCTTCCTGTTCAGGGTGTTTGGGTTTGATCCCTTGTCAGGGAGCTGAGATTCCACATGCCTCACTGCCAAAACACCAAGACATAAAAAACCAGAAGCAATATTGTAACATTTAATAAGACTTAAAGCAAAATAGAATATGGTAACATTCACACCATGGTATATTATGTAGCCATTAGAAATGATAGATTAGGGACTTCCCTGGTGGTCCAGTGGTTAAGAATCTGCCTTTCAAAGCAGGAGTTGTGGGTTCAATCCCTGGTCAGGGAACTAAGATCTCACACACGTGCATGCTCAGTCACTCAGTCTGGTCTGACTCTTTGCAGCCCCATGGACTGTAGCCCACCAGGCTCTGTTGCCCATCAATCTTCCAGGCACGAATACTGGAAGCGAGTTGCCATTTCCTCCTCCAGAGGGTCTTCCTGACCCAGGGATCACTCCCGGGTCTCCTGCACCTCCTGCATTGGCAGGCAGAGTTTTTACCACTGGTGCCACCTGGGAAGCCCAAGCTCCCATATACCGTGGGGCTGCTAAGCTGACGCGCCACAGCTAGAGAGATGCCTGTGTGCTGCAGTGGAGAGCCCACGTGCCACAGCTAAGATCTGATGCAGCCAAAAGTAAAAGATTTTTTAAAAAAGAAAAGAAGTGCTAAGTCCCGCTAATAGCCAGAGAAATGCAAAATAAAGTAATAATGAGCTATCATCATTAAATAGACCAGGTCTGTCAGTTGGGAGAACGGATGAGGAAAGAGAGAGACACATTGAATGAGGAAAACAAGATGCGAAAAAAGGTGTATGACACGATCTCTGTATGACAAAACAATGATCAGATAAAATCCTTTGCAAAAATACATAAATGTGTATGATTCCATATAGTTACATGAACATGGCAAAAGGCTCAGAAGACTATGAACTCGGTGGCTTCATGGAAGCCTTACCTGGAAGGGAGGTGGAGGAGAGTGGACCGCTGACGGGTGTGGAGAGAGAAGAAAGAATGAGTAAGGGAATGCCAGGCAAATGAGAAACAAAAGCAAAGTTTATACTGGGAAAAATGCATAAGATTACACTTGTGTGTGAAGCCATATATATTTAAACGAAAGTTTTAAGTTGGAATTTAACTTAAGCAACTTCCCTGGTGGTCCAGTGGCCTTGGAGTTCAATCCCTGTTCAGGGAACTAGATAAAGATCCCTTGTGCCACAACTGAGACCCGGTGCAGCCAAATGAATATTTTTTAATTAAAATTTTAAAATGCAGTTTTCCCTACCTGATTATCCCTCTTCTTTATTTCCCATACAGCTTGACTTGTAAATCCACCTCACAACTTCTCCACACCGGGGGGAAAAAAAAAATACAGTTTATAATCTTTTAGTGGCCTCAAAAGGTAGGTAGAAGTGTATTAAATATTACTTGGTCATTTCAGGAAATAAAGTTTCCCTGGGAAAGAAAGTACACTTATCGAATATGTTCTTCCAGTATAAATTTCACCTGAGGGACTTCCCTGGTGGTCCAGTAGCTGAGTCCACCTTGCAATGCAGGGGACACAAGTTCGATCCCTGGTTGGGGAAGTAAGATGCCACACGTCACAGAACAGCTCAGTGGGCGCATTGCAACCAGCAAGTCCGAGCATTACAAGGCAAGATCTTGCATGATACAGCTAAGATGCGATGCAGCAAATAAATAAAAATGTTAAAAAAAATTTTTTTTCCACCTGAGTTTATGGACCAGAAATTGGTACCAGCAATGTCCTGATTGATGACAGACTCTTTTTCTCAGTGCCTCAGAGACAGAAGTACCTTGGTCCTGCCACCAAGGTACTTAGAGCCTGGAGTACAGGAGGAAGCACACGGTGTTCATTAAAAGCAGGACCTTAGCTCTAGTAGATAACATGAGCAGGAGGGCATCACCCAGCAGACTGCTAAGCTCTCGTTGCATTGTGTGCATATCACTGGTGTAATAGTCATCATTTGTTTGCGGCATTATTTATATGAATAGCCTGAAAAGTGTATTAACCCCTTCTTGTCACTGCTCTGATCCCAGAGGGCTTATAGTGCTACTGTTCATAAAGTATTTGTTAAATGAATCAGCCCTTCTGTTTGTCCCTGATGCCTACCTACCACAGTAAATAGCATATGCTAGTTGTGTAGTGAACATATGAGATGATCTTAAGGTTTAGGCTTTCTAGGAGAGGAGCAGATGAAAATAGCTTACAAGGAAATGGAAGTCAGGGAACAGGAGGTTTCTGTGGGCTGCTGTCTGTGGGGTCGGACAGTGGAAACAGGAGTAAGCGTAGGAGGTTATGGTCAGAATGCAAAGTAGTGACAACTGATGTTTGAGCAGTTCTGGATGCTTAAGATCTAGTAGTTAATACTTTGAATAAAACATTCTTTATTCACTCTTTGTGATCAGGGGAAAGGCTGCATGTTTCGTTCTTTGAGGCTATTTTAGCAAACTAGCCAGCTCCCCAACCAGTCTTCCTAAAGCAAAGCCCATGAGGAAGCAAGCCCAGCCCCGTGCGCTGAAAACGAATCAGTTTATTTATTTATTTTTAATTGGACGATAATTGCTTTACGATGCTGGGTTGGTTTCTGCCGTACATCACCATGAATCAGCCGTAGGTACACATAGTCCCATCCCTCCTGAACCTCACTCTTGCCTCCCAGCCCATCCCGCCCCTCTAGGTTGCCACCAAGCACCAGGTTGAGCTCCCTGTGTACTAATTGGTTTTTTGGTACCTTGAATGGTCAAACCAAAGATGACCAGACAGTTGAGAAAAGAGTCACATCAAAGGGAGCCTCAGGGAGGTAGTGTCCAGAGAGGAAACAAACAATGCAGAAAATTGGAAGAACTTCAGATAAACTCTTAATTAATCTCTTCAGCTAGCATAAAGATGACCTGTATCTGTAAAACGAGAACACAGTGGTGTGGGGAAAGAGCAACTAAAGAGCAAAAAAGTTAATGTAAAATTTTAGTATCGTGGAATAGCAAACTCAGTAGAAGGCCTTGAAAGATCAAGTCTTAAAGCATTGAGAGCAACAGTAGCAAAAGAGTAGAAAACATAAAGGTAAATTCTGAGCATCCATCTAATAGACTTAATATGTTGTTCAGAGAGCAGAAGATGTTTTCAATAAAGCAGAGAACCGAAAGTACCACCTCTATATTGAAAACATCAGCCAAATACTAAGCACCAATACTGGGGGAGAAAGACACTGAGGTGCACATCATCATGACTTTTCAGAATCCTGGGGGTGACAGGAAGCTTTGGGAGGAAATCACCTAGAAAGGGCTAAAAAGCAAGATGACATCAGACATCTCTTGACATCAGACATCTTTTGATAGGTAGTAGATGCTGGAATGCAGGGGCGTGGTGCCTTCAAACTTGATTCTTGACCTAGAATTTATGTTCAGCCAAGCCATCAGTGAAACAAAAAGGTAGCTAATTCCAGCATAGTTGAGGGCATCGTTCAAGGAGGAAGACAAGGGAAGTCACAGGATGATGGAGTCAATAAGTTCAGGTCAGCATTCGTGGATGGGCAGTGATGAGTTTGCACGCACTGTTCCTCCTGCTTAGCCTGTTTTCCCCTCCTTTCCCACTGCACTGATGGAAATGACACAGTGATACAGAGTTACATGTAGGGAACGATTAAACCATACTGAAAGCAGGCTCCAGAGAGAGACACAAAGGTCCGAGAAGCATGCGAAAAGATGCTTGACACCACTCTCATGAGGGAAATGCAAGTCAAAACCACAGTGTGGTACTTAGGGTAGTCAAATTAATAAAAACAGAAAATAGAGCGAGTGGTTGTCAGGGCCTGGGGGTGGGGGGGATAGTGGGGAGCTATTTCATGGGCAGAGTTTCAGTTTTACAAGATGGCAAGAGTTCTGGAGATGGGTTATACAACCATAGGACTGTGACTTTACTGAACTGTACGTGTAAAAATGGCTTAAGATGGCAGATTTTTTGTATATTTTATCACAATTAAATTTTTTTTTTTTTTTTTAAATGAAATGACTGGAGGATCTTAGAAAACCCTAGCAGAGTGCTCCCCGCACAGAGTGAGCTGGACCAAGGCTCTGAAGGGAGTTTGGGCAATGCGGTTGAGGAGAGGGCTCCTGTTTTTAAACTGGAGGAGGGTGGATATGTAAAAAACAAAAAATAGAATTTTTGTAGGGAGGGTAGAGCAAGAGGAAAAGAAAAACAACTAGGAACTCTGGGAAAAGCAGCTACACAGGAGATTCAATGTCCGCACTGTGTACTACCTAGCTCTGCATCGAACATTAACATACAGCTTTTAAAGCAGATGCCATTCATTGATTTAATTCATAATGGAGAAGGCAGTGGCAACCCACTCCAGTGTTTTTGCCTGGAGAATCCCAGGGACAGGGGAGCCTGGTAGGCTTCAGTCCATGGGGTCGCTGAGAGTTGGACACAACTGAGCGACTTCACTTTCACTTTTCACTTTCATGCATTGGAGAAGGAAATGGCAACCCACTCCAGTATTCTTGCCTGGAGAACCCCAGGGAGAGGGGAGCCTGGTGGGCTGCCGTCTATGGGGTCGCACAGAGTCGGACACAACTGAAGCGACTTAGCAGCAGCAGACCAACTTAATGGCCTTGAGCTTGAGCAAACTCCAGGAGACAATGAAGGACAGGGAAGCCTGGCGTGCTGCAGGCCATAGGCCGCAAAGAGTCGGACACGACTGAGCCACTGAACAAGTGATGAGGCGGAAGACTGGGGTACTGAAGAACCGCATCCACTCCATCCTTGTAGAAATTAAACTGTTAACATCTCAAATTGATAAGATACAAGGATCCAAGCATTTTTAAACGTACACAACTATACAGTCACATAGAGAATATTCTTAAAGAAACTCAGTGTGTGTGATCTCCATGGAGAGAGCCTGTGAACCCGGGAGAGGAAGAATCTCTCTTTGCTACATATCTTTTGTACTATTTATGTCAGTTTTCATTCCAGTTCCAAAGAAAGGCAATGCCAAAGAATGCTCAAACTACCGCACAATTGCACTCATCTCACAC
>SJYT01080403.1:0-115413 GCA_006410635.1 Cephalophus harveyi | reverse complement strand
AAGACTCTTGAAAGTCCCTTGGACTGCAAGGAGATCCAACCAGTCCATTCTGAAGGAGATCAACCCTGGGATTTCTTTGGAAGGAATGATGCTAAAGCTGAAACTCCAGTACTTTGGCCACCTCATGTGAAGAGTTGACTCATTGGAAAAGACTCTGATGCTGGGAGGGATTGGGGGCAGGAGGAGAAGGGGACGACCGAGGATGAGATGGCTGGATGGCATCACGGACTCGATGGACGTGAGTCTGAGTGAACTCCGAGAGATGGTGATGAACAGGGAGGCCTGGCGTGCTGCGATTCATGGGGTCCAAAGAGTCGGACACGACTGAGCAACTGAGCTGAACTGAACTGATGCTTTCTCATGAGCATGTATTACTTTATAAATAAAAATGAGATTCAATGCTTTTTAAAAAAATTGTTAATGAAAAATGGCAGAAATCGTATACCAGGAGATAGAAGAAAGTAGTGCTCGTTAGGGGGAATATTAGATGAGCTTTTCTTAAAGTTCAAACATTTGTATCATGCTTTAGTCATAGAAACATGACCTCAGGCAGGAAAGTATAAGGTATCTCAGGGCTACATGAGATGTTTATTTCCAGCATTTTGTTTCAATACTATGAAAGTGAAAGTCGCTCAGTCATGTCCGACTGTGTGACTGAGTAGTCCATGGAATTCTCCAGGCAAGAATACTGGAGTGGGTAGCTTTTCCTTTCTCCAGGGGATCTTCCCAACCCAGGGGTCAAACCCAGGTCTCCCGAATTGCAGGTATATTCTTTACCAGCTGAGCCACAGGGGAAGCCCCTAAACTGTACTGCTAGGGGAATAGGTGGTTCTAATTAATATAACTTTCAGAGTAATAAAATTAAGCAAAAATCATTTTTATTCCATCTTCTATAGAATACCTTTTTAAAAATGTAGCTCTACTTGCCTACCTTATTAAATTTAATATCAGAAGATAATTGAAAGCTTTCATTGTGCTGGAGATTAAGAAAGCATGCACAAATGGGGCAGCTGTAGGGTAAGGGAGTTCGAGAAGGCGAGGTTCGGAACAAGACTGAGACCGGCACTTTCCAGGAACAGATCACCTTTAATGAGGCGGGAAGGGGCAGCAGCCAGATTAGCAAGCTGCTGCACTAACCCAAGAGAAGAGTAGTATATAGAGACAAATGTGTGGAAAGCTACTGTCTTCAGGGGGCCTGTTTTCTCCAAGGTCGTTCGGAGTATTATCTCTTAAATGGCCGGGACAAGGAATCCTGGAGATCGGCCAGAGGCTGGACCGGCTGGGAGCTGGGTGTAATCAACCTTAATGTCCATTTTTTTTTTTCCCTTTGGGTGAGAGAGTTCTTTGTTTTGCATAGAATGGTGGGGAGGACCTGGAGGGGAGTTTTAACTCCAGGCTATTTTGAGCCGTATAACTTTCCTTCAGCAGCCATGACATTCCTAGTTTTTATTTGTTCCCTTTTTCCCTAGACGTGTGGCAAGAGCGTGGTGATTACAGCACCAATGCATCCTTCATGGAGCTGGACTGTGCTTTGTAAGAATATTTAATCACAGGTTTTTTAGTGTCTCTGCACCTTTTAACATGAAAAGATTCCTAGAAGGTATTACCTTAGATAATGAACATTTCCCAAGCTTGAGAATTGTACTGACCTCCTTCTAAAAGTTGTTTCTCAACCTTGGCTGGACATTGGAGTCATCTGGAAGCTTTTAAAACTCCTGATGTCTTGAGTTCTGTTCCCTGATCTCACTGAAAATGGTTGCAGCCTTGGCATTGGAAGTTTGTGGAGGGAGGGGGTCGTCCTGTGAAAAAAGTTGCTTTTTTTTTTTTGCTGCCCTGGGTTTTCATTAGTTCGTAGGCTTAGTTGCCCCATAGCAGGTGGGATCTTAGTTCCCCTTCCCTACCAGGGATCGAACCCACAGCCCTTGCCTTAAGGAGGCAGGTTCTTAACCACTGGACCACCAGGGAAGTCTGCTTCCTGGGTGATTCTGATGAGAGGCCAAGAACCACTGTTTTAAAGAAAGACTGATCTCTTAGGTGGGCTTCCCTGGTGACTTAAAAATGCAGGGTCCAGTATTCTTGCTCAGGAAATCCCATGGACAGAGGAGACTGGTGGGCTGCCGTCCATGGGGTCACAAACAGTTGAGCACAGCTGAGCACAAGAAGGACAGCCTCTTAGGTGCGCCCCCAACAAGTTGATTTAAATTATTTTCCTTATGATGATACTCAGATATATACAGACTGACGCTAGGATGAGATGCCCTATGCTTGCAGTAGTCGTAAGCGCTTTTACAAGTTAAAAACAAGCTTCAGAATTAAGAGATTGAACAGCAGTGATGGGTGGATAGCGGTGTTGTACTGAGGCTTTTGTGTGTGTAGGTCCTGCTCCTTATTCTGTTAACTCCTCCTTCCCACCTGTGTCAGTCCGGGCCCAGTGAGGAGGCAGAGACTACATGACAATATCAACAGGAAATGTCTATTATAAGAATAATTAAATTGTCCATGCTAAGTCTCTTCGGTCACGTCCAACTCTTTGCAGCCCCATGGACTATAGCCCGCCAGGCTTCTCTGTCCATGGGATTCTCCAGGCAAGAATACTGGAGTGGGTTGCCATGGCCTCCTCCAGGGGATCTTCCTGACCCAGGAATCGAACCCACGTCTCCTGCTGCTCCTGCATCGCAGGCAGATTCTTTACCACCGAGCTACTAGGGGAAGCCCAATTAAACTGTGATAAGAGAGGAACCCTAGATGACCGTGTGCTAGCTGGGGCTGAGGGCGAGAGCCTGAGGAAGGCCCAGTTGCGGGGGCCCCTCCCCGAGGTGGGGCTCACACGCCCTGAAGAAGCAGTAGTGCAGCCCCCTAGGTGGCAGAGCAGCTCCCCGCATCGCCCAGGTCCACCAGTGGGCAGTTGGTGGTCACAGGAAACACTTCTCCAGCCGAGGAGAGCCGCCGCCAGTAGCCCGTCACATGGGTACACAGGAGTGGGGGCCCTGGTGGCAGCGTTCCCGGTGTGAGCTGCTGCTGATGGCCAGGCATGCTGGTGCGCAAAGGGGCAGTGTCAGTGCCGCGAGCACAGAGCACGTGGCATCCCCATCAGGAGGGCCACGGCCACATCATGGGGAGAAGACCATAAAGACCAGAGGCCCGCAGGGTGTGTGCTGACAGGGTCACTAGAAGCCGACCCTGGATCACGTCAGAGCTGCTGGGTTGCTAGGAGACTGCCCCTTCTCCCTCAGTGGCCAGAGTCCTCCCCAGGGGTCATCTGAGCCACATGCTGACCTCATAGCGGGCCAGCCCCTTGCTCTTGCAGGTCCCTCTAGGGCCCTGCACTGGGAAAATTCTGCAAGGCGCTCACAGGAAAGAAGGGCTTAAGGGAACACGTCCATCATTGCATGGCGTGTGCTGGAGGGTGAATCTGGAGCTGCCAGGCGGTGAGTTGATAACCAACAAGAGCCCGCCTCGTGCCAGCCAGACACTTCCGCGACGTTAGCTGTAGCTCGTGAGCTGCCTGGCTCTTCAGGAGTTGCTCGGTGCTGTGTTCAGTGTACCCTTCCAGCAGCTCCCCATGCTGTGTAGGGAGCTCTGTTTAAAAAACAATTGGTTTGTCGAACAAACAAGGTGTGCGTAAGAATCGCCTCCAAAGATTCTGACTTGGTTGTTCTAGAGTGGGACCCAGGAGTCTGCACTTTTAATCTGGAAAGTGTGATGATGGTGGTCCCTGAGACAGAAATACTGGTCTGGACTGTAGGGACTGTGTCTTTTTCTGCATCTTGTCCTCTAATGCCCGGTGCACTGCCTGATAAAAGGCTGGTGTTCAGCAGATGTGGGCCGAGTGACTGATTGCCACCAGTGGCCATGTGCTCTGGTACTTACAGAGAAGTGGAGCCCTGGACGGGCGCCAGGGGGGTGACTGGCCATGTCTAACGCCTCTCCTCAAAATATCCTCCTTCGTACCTTGCGTGGAACTTTGCTTGACTTGCAACTTTTGGCAGCTAATGTTTTGTTTTGTTTTTCATTTTTTTAAATCATTGATTTAAAGTGGACATTAGACTAATACCACTTTTCTTTATTTTTAATAGGGAGAACGAACAAGAAACACAAAAAGAGGAACATTTGATGGAAGAAAAGAAAAAGAAAAAGCAGGAAGAAAAGAAAAAGAAGGAAGGTGCTCAGAAAAAGGTTTGGCTAGAGTTCCTAGCCCATTGTTTCTGTAGTCATTCTGCGTCTCACTGCGTTGTCCTAGCCATTATGTTACAGAGGTTCAGTTTAATACTTTTGAAATTCGGTATGCTCAATCAGGAGAAGGAAATGGCAACCCACTCCAGTATTCTTGCCTTGAGAATCCCAGGGACGGAGGAGCCTGGTGGGCTGCCGTCTATGGGGTCACACAGGGTCGGACATGACTGACGCAGCACGCTCACTCCAGAGTGCTGGTGACATAGATAAAGGGTGACAGCCACACAGTGTCTTTTAAAAGGAGCATTAGAGCTGTGTTTCGGGGGATTTTGTGTTTACTTTTAGTCACTGGTAGTAAAGAACGTCCATGTTATTTAAACTGAACTGTCCAAAACAACCATGTGTAAGACCCATTTAACTGATTTTGTTAGAAAAGCTAGAAATAATATTTGCAGCTTTGGCAAGTGTTCTTTTACAACTTCTACTAGTAAATATTACAATTTAAAGTCCTACTATAATTCTTACCATCAGGCTTGAATTTTAGGGCATTTAATGTACACATTATACTGTTTACTTTATTCTTGCCTGATTCAACGTATCTTATAGTTAAAATGTTTATGTTTTAGTCTGTATTAAAATACAGAGTTTAAATGAGCTTCCAGATATACATTTTTTCCCCAGTAATAAATTTTAATAAAGTAATTGAGCAAAAACTTGTTTTTAAAGTTTCTAATATTAAAGTCTGCTTATACACTTTCATATGAATGTGTACATTCTACACAGTATTCCTAAAGAGTTTTTGATTTTTTTTTTTTCAGGCTGCTGATCAAAAAACCAAAGGTGAGTTTACTTTATTTTGGGGGGTATGTTTTATGGCAATACCAAAGTTTATGATGATGACTTTTTAAAAAATTGGTGGTTAAACACAAAGAATCTAACCCTGCCTTTGAATCTGTTTTTTTACAATTCACTGTGAAATTCTTCACTTATCACTGGTTTTACATCTGCATTTAGTTAGCATATGCTTAATCTAAAATGCCTACCGAATGTTATATTAGGGTACATGTGTTTTTTTCAGTTATGGCTTCCTAAGGGTATATGCCCAGTAGTGGGGTTGGATCATGTGGTAATTTTGTTCCTAGTTTTTTTTAGGGACTCTCCGTACTGTTCTCCCTAGTGGCTGTATAAATTTGCATTCCCACCAACAGTGCAAGAGGGTTCCCTTTTCTCCATACCTTCTCCAGCTTTTACTGTTTGTAGATTTTTTGATGATGACCATTCTGAAGGGTGGGAGGTGATGCCTCATTGTAGTTTTGATTTGCATTTCCCTAATAATGCGATGTTGAGCATTGAAATATACACATTACCACATGTAAAATTTGGAAATTTGCTGTTTGATACCTGTTGGTCTGTGACAACCTACAGGGGTGGGATGGAGTGGGAGATGGGAGGCAAGTTCAAGAGGGAGGGGACATGCACATGTCCGCTTAGGGTGAGTACGTTCCCTGTAGGTGACTACAGCTGAGTCCTGTTGATACATGGCAGAAACCAACACAATATTGTAAAGCAGTTATCCTCCAATTAAAAGTAAAGAATTTTTTAAAAATATATATTAGCTTTCTAAACAATGCTTTATGATTTTCCTTTTGATTTGATTTCCACCAATCAATTAAGCCTATAATGATCCAGTTTGCTTAAGAACAACCAAAGGATACTGAATTTCTTTAAAGCTTCTACTTTCTCTTTGCCACATATTACAATAAAAAGAGATATATTCTTTCTATATTCTTCTCTCTTTGCTTATTAATGTGTGAAAGGTTTCCTTTTTATCCTCCAAGCCCGGAATTGGCATTGGTTGTCCTGACGGGTGTGAGCAGGAACGCATGTGGCTCTCACAGTGCCCGGGATGTCTCTGCCCCGTGCTGGCGGGCCGGCAGAAGGGAAGCCGTTCTCGGAGCCTCCTCGCTTGGTGCTTGACGTGCCTGGGGACTGTCCAGGGCTGGGAGCGCGTGCAGGACTCGCAGTTGCCAGCTCTGTCTGATTTGGGGCAAGGCACTTCATCTCTTTAAGCCCCAGGTGTCTCATACTTACCGTGAGAAGAAGGGCGAGCATGAGAAGAAGGGCGAGCGGTGAGCGCTTACCCCTCGCAGCGCTGTCCTGGGCCCCACACAGCTAGGGCTCGGAGCTGGTGCGGAGCTCACGCTTCCTAGAGGTTGGCTGTGGCTAATTGTAAGTTGCTGTTTCTGTTGGACCGTCACGTGTAACTGTAGGCGCAGACACTTTTGCCTGGCATTTGTAGTTTTTCAAGTAGAGTTTATGCCAACTCATTTGAACTTCATGATCGAACAGGGCAGGTATTAGTTGACAATGAAGAAACCGTGGCCGACAGTGTGACTTGATGTGGCTTGCTCTTGGCCGCGACTTAGCATGAGGACAGGCCTCGAGGGAGCCTGGGTGTCTGACCCCAGCGTGGTTGCCTCCGAGCTCTCACCGCAGAGCCATGGTAAGAGATAGATTTCGTGTAAATGAACATTTAAAGACAGCATAGTTTTCAAAAAGGACGTTTTGTCTCTCACGATCTCAGTGGTTGTGTGAATTTACAAAACACTGGTCAGAAGGGCCCAAAAGGCGTGCAGTCCATGGTTGTTTTGAAATTATGATCTTGAAAAAGAAATAATGGTTTCTTATCATTATCATTTAAAAGTGCAAAATTATTGCTCTGAATTAATTATCCATTTCCTTTTTTTTTTAACATTTTGGGAAGTTTTCGCACCTTGGTTCAGGGCCGGCCGACTGTTCTGCCGCCACTGGCACTGTGGCTGTCTCCTCTTGAAATAGTAACAGGTTGCTTATGGTTGCACAGTGATCGTGAGTTACAGTGTCCCGCCACTGTACACAGAGTTATTGTTTTCTATTCCTGTTCTGATGAGTATTTTCACTGCTGACTCCAAACCCTACTGGGTTTTTATCTTTTCCTTTTATCCTCTCTAAAATACTGCTCCTTTGGGTACAATTTGTTAGTAACTGTACTGACTATAATCAGCCTCAAAACAGAACATAATGATTATTAACATCCTTCTAAACAACAGGGGGAAAAAGTGCTTTTTTGAATGATAAATAACAGTGCTGCTAGGTCATTCATTAATAAATATTAGCAGTGCCAAGGTCTAAATTTTTCTCATGATCTCCACTGTTACTGGTTCCACTCAAAATTAACTGCCTGAAAAAATTAATCAATAAACTGCCTGCGAGGTGGTGGCTCTGAGTTTCCAACAGGACCTGTGTGTCAGATAACATAGGCTGGGCCTGACCGAGTGTTGAAATACACTATACAAATACACAGAGCACAGACCTGCTTTGCTAACCGTCTGGCATTTTCCTGTCTTTCCCCTGCTCTAGAGTCTGTAGCTGAGAAGGCAATGGCACCCCACTCCAGTACTCTGGCCTGGAAAATCCCATGGACGGAGCAGCCTGGTAGGCTGCAGTCCATGGGGTTGCTAAGAGTCGGACACGACTGAGCGACTTCACTTTGACTTTTCCCTTTGATGCATTGGAGAAGGAAATGGCAACCCACTCCAGTGTTCTTGCCTGGAGAATCCCAGGGACGGGGGAGCCTGGTGGGCTGCTGTCTATGGGGTCGCACAGAGTCAGACACGATTGAAGCGACTTAGCAGCAGTAGCAGCAGAGTCTGTAGCCAGAGGGTCAGACCCGCGTTTGCCTTAGGCCCTCTCACGCCCCCACTCCTCAGAGGCCTGAGACCGGCACCCTCACCAGCATCGGCTTTGAGACACACCCTGTCCGTGAAGTAGTTCCAGTCATGGTCGGTGCCGTTTGCCGTGTCCACACGAGTAGACTGAAGCTCTGAGAGTTTGCCCAGTGCCCCCCAAACCGTATAACTCGTCAGTGGCAGGGCTGACATGCCCAGAGTCTTCCTCAACTTGCAGCATCCAGGAAGGGCACAGAGCAGGCATATCACCCAGCAGCGACTGTATGTCAGTACCTACCGTGCTCCAGAACAGTCCTGTATCGGGAAAGGGATGCTCAGAGCTCCTGAGTAGCAGGGCGGGGTCAGCCTCTGCTTCCAGAGGCAGGTCTCCGACCTCCTGGCCAGATGTGACGGCCCCCACTACAGAGTCGCCAGAAGTCAGAGAGCGCTGCCGCGCCACACAGCAGCACCCAGAAGGGCCAGGGCCCCGTTACGGGAATGTAGCAGAGAGTTTAACAGTTTGAGTGAGTCCAGGAGTTGAATACTCTGATGCCAGAGGCTACAGTTATAAATAAGGTGATATAATACAGTGAGTCAGCTTGCGTAGTAGAAGTTTGAGTTGATTTTATTTTGATAATTAGCTCAAACAGGACCATGTCAATTAGTAAGTGCCATGCTCTCTGACATTGCGTGTGGCATAAACAGTAGTGTAAGTAGAGCAGCGCCTCCACTGTTTAGCATCATGTTTGACTTAACTTTCTCAATAACTGAAACTTAACCTCTTTAAGTTTTGATTTATTTTAAACATTTTCAGAGAACTCTTTATATGTTATACATGTACCTATATTATCAGTTCAGTTCAGTTGCTCAGTCGTGTCTGACTCTTTGTGACTCCATGGACTGCAGCACGCCAGGCTTCCCTGTCCATCACCAATTCCCAATGCATGCTCAAACTCATGTCCATTGAGTCAATAATGCCATCCAACCAGCCTATCTTTTGTCATCCCCTTCTCATCCCACCTTCAATCTTTCCCAGCATCAGGGTCTTTTCCGTGAGTCAGTCCTTCACATCAGCTAGCCAAAGTATTGGAGTTTCAGCTTCAGCATCAGCCCTTCCAATGAATATTCAGGACTGATTTCCTTGAGGATGGACTGGTTTGATCTCCTTGCAGTTCAAGGGACTCTCAAGAGTCTTCTCGAAAACCATAGTTCAACAGCGTCAATTCTTTGGTGCTCAGTTTTCTTTATAGTCCAACTCTCAAGTCCATACATAACTACTGGAATAACCATAGCTTTTACTAGACGGACCTTTGTTGGCAAAGTAATGTCTCTGCTTTTTAATATGCTGTCTAGATTGGTCATAGATTTTCTTCTAAGGAGCAACCATCTTTTAATTTCATGGCTGCAGTCACCATCTGCAGTGATTTTGGATCCCCCCAAAATAAAATCTCTCCCTGTTTCCATTGTTCCTCATCTATTTGCCATGAAGTGATGGGACTGGATGCCATGATCTTAGTTTTCTGAATGTTGAGTTTTAAGCCAGGTTTTTTACTCTCATGTTTCACTTTCATCAAGAGGCTCTTTAGTAGTTTTTCACTTTCTGCCATAAGGGTGGTGTCATCTGCATATCTGAGGTTATTGATATTTCTCCCGGCAATCTTGATTCCAGCTTGTGCTCCATCCAGCCTGGCATTCGCATGATGTACTCTGCATATAAGTTAAATAAGCAGGGTGATAACATACAGCCTTATCGTACTCCTTTCCCAATTTGGAACCAGTCTGTTGTTCCATGTCCAGTTCTAATTGTTGCTTCTTGCCTGCATACAGGTTTCTCAGGAGGCAGGTCAGGTGGTCTGGTATTCCCATCTCTTTAAGAATTTTCCACAGTTTGTTGTGTTCCACACAGTCAAAGGCTTTGGCATAATTAGTAAAGCAGAAGTAGATGTTTTTCTGGAACTCTCTTGCTTTTTCCATGATCCAGCGGATGTTGGCAATTTGATCTCTGGTTATTCTGCCTTTTCTAAATCCAGCTTGAACATCTGGAAGTTCACGGTTCATGTGCTGTTGGAGCCTGGCTTGGAGAATTTTGAGCATTACTTTGCTAGCGTGTAAGATGAGTGCATTTGTGCGGTAGTTTAAACATTGACATTGCCTTTCTTTGGGATTGGAATGAAAACTGACCTAGTCATGTGGCCACTGCTGAGTTTTCCAAATTTGCTAGTGTATTGAGTGCAGCACTTTAACAGCATCGTCTTTTAGGATTTGAAATAGCTCAACTGAAATTCCATCACCTTCACTAGCTTTGTTCATAGTGATGCTTTCTAAGGCCCACTTGACTTCACATTCCAGGATGCCTGGCTCTAGGTAAGTGATCACACCATCATGATTATCTGGGTCATGAAGATCTTTTTTGTATAGTTCTTCTGTGTAGTCTTGCCACCTCTTCTTAATATCTTCTGCTTCTGTTAGGTCCATACCATTTCTGTCCTTTATTGTACCCAACTTTGCATGAAATGTTACCTTGGTATCTCTTAATTTTCTTGAAGAGCTCTCTAGTCTTTCCCATTCTATTGTTTTCCTCTATTTCTTTGCTTTGATCACTGAGAAAGGCTTTCTTACCTCTCCTTGCTATTCTTTGGAACTCTACATTCAAATGAGTATAATCTTTCCTTTTTTCCCTTGCCTTTTGCTCCTCTTCTTTTCTCAGTGATTTGTAAGGCCTCCTTAGACAACCATTTTGCTTTTTTTGCATTTCTTCTTCTTGGGGATGGTCTTGATCCCTGCCTCCTGTACAGTGTCACTAACCTCTGTCCATAGTTCTTCAGGCACTCTGTCTGTCATATCTAATGCCTTGAATCTATTTGTCACTTCCACTGTATAATTGTAAAGGATTTGATTTGGGTCATACCTGAATGGTCTAGTGGTTTTTCCTTCTTTCTTCAATTTAAGTCTGAATTTGGCATTATACCTTTTCTGCTTTCTCCTAGAGGGTAGCCTAATCCATTCTTGATAGATCAGTCTTCATTATAGCTTTAATTATGCTTAAAAAGTTTTTTTTTATATCAAGCTATAACCATTGAACTTGAACTACGAATCTTCGTTTAAAAGACAAATGAAGAACGGAATCTCACTGGAAGTTTTTTCATTTGCTAAATCTAATATATAGCGTGCTGCTTCTCCTCCCCTACTCCCGTCTGGAAAATCGGTGCCTAGAAATTCTGCTTTACAAAATTATAAATAAAATGTTGTCTCTGTTTTTCCACATCCTGATTAGCAATGTCTTTGTTAAGGTCATTTTCTTTTTACGCTTCAGGCAAGCAAGTGGGTTCAGAGGAAACTCTGTGCCACGAGCGCTGGCGCCTGGCTCAGCTCCCCTGCCTGGCCCAGCTCTGGAGTTCTGTGTGCAGACAGCGCGTTCACCGTCACCTTTCCCGGCTTCCTCCCCCTCTGCCCCGAGTGCCCTGTAGGAATCTGAGCCTGTTTCTGTGACTGGGGTTCTCCGTCTCCAGTGCTTCCTAGTCTTCGGTGGTGGTAGTTTTAACCATCCTTTCCTTATGTTTCTTCTTGTGATGAAAAATGTAAGTAATATTAGTAGATTCTCATTGTTTCTAAAAAGAATTTAAACTTCACGTGAAGTCCCTCCGTGCTGACATAGCTAGCTGTTAATATTTTGTTGACCATCCTTGAAAGCATCTCTCTATATATACATAGATGTGCATTTTATATGGACTCTCTGCTGCTTCCCCTGATTAAACCCTTCCCTGTCTCCTGCCCCTCGAGGAGCTGCACTGAACAACTTGAACAGCTCTGCGTGAATCTATTCAGAAACGGAGCAGCCCTGTGTGAATTCTGCTGAACATTGCCTCTGCATTGGTAGCCAGTGGCAGAGCCAGCTGAACTCCGTGCCTTAGTGAGACCCTAGATGTTCTCATAGTTGGAGAAAGGGAATCAGATATAATCCTGTTTTGTTTGTTTGTTTGTTTATCGTCCTGTTTTGAAACACCATTAACTTGCCTCTTATATACTTGCTGAGTAGCTAATCTCTAAGTTTTAGCCAGTTTATAATGGGTTTTGCTTCAGTAATCATTAATCTCTTCTTTATTTGAGGCACTGTCCTTAATTTGGGCTGAGAAAATAATAGCTTTATGATGTGATGACCTTATGAGCCTAAATTTTCTTATTGTCTTCTGGGTTTTTTCATGGATTTAAAGGTTTTTTTTTTTTTAAGGATTAACTATAATTATACTCATAAATGTGAAGTGAATTTAATATAGTGGTTTTAGCCAGATTTTCTCAAGTTCATAAAATAGAGAGATAAGGTTTCATACAATAAGTTCAAAGTTAATTATATCATGTATAAAAGCGAGTATCTTGATGACCCAACATGGCTCAAACTCCACATGTTTAATGATTCATGGTTTTGAGTCATATACTTTTAAAAATTCATACATTTTAATTAGTTTCTTAATCTTGCTCAAAAGGACTATACATTTTGCATTCAGGTATTTGGCTTCACTGTGCATTCAGTCTCTAATTGTTAATTTTAAGCAAACTTTTATATGCTTTTGTTAATGTAAATCAATTGAAAGCATATTCTTTCAGTGCCTTATCTTGATTTTGTTGTTGTTGCACCACGAGGCTAGTGGGATCTTCCTTCCCAGACCAGGGGCTGAACCTGCACTCTAAGCCGGACTGCCAGGGAATTCCCTAAACATGTATTTATAAATCCCTTTCAGTCAACATGAATGAAAAGTGATGAGAATTGAGGTTTAAAGCATGCCTTCTGATTTCATAGTCAGATATGGATAAAAATAAACAGAAATGAACCCACGTTTCTGCACCTCGCCAATCAGGTGGCACTTTTTTTTTTAGCTGAGGCAGTTTATTACCATTTGCTCAGTCTTTCAGGGGTCGCAACACAATACTCAGCAGTCAGTGTTTATAAAGCAACAGATCTGTGTTTTCCTGAGTTAATAAACTTGGCCAAATTCCTTGAATTTACACGTATTCACGTTCACATCCACATAACCAAAGCAGATACCGTTTTGAGTATATGAATTACTCTTAAGAGTCAGCATGATATTTTCTATAAAATATGACATTTTACTTGCCTATCTACAAAATTAATAAAATCTTAGAGCTTGAAGGCTCCTTAGAGATTATCTAACTCCTGTGTTAGATGGGAAATGAGATTCAGAGAGTTGAAATGATTTGTACAAGTTTTGACAGCTAGTTAGTAACAAAACTAGAACTAGAATCTTCACCTTCTGGTTGTCAATTATATATTTTTCTCCATATGAAGGGCCTGGAGATGTAGATACAGTGTATCTATTATCAGTACTATATCAGTTAAAAAAAATCACTTAGGACATTTTCAAATAAGGCTGGAAGAAATTCTTAAGAGATTTGTTATGTAAGAGATCTTTATGGGATGATGTCTTACAGGATTTTTAACATTAGCTATGTCATTCTTCAGCTGTGGTTTAAAGGAATTATTTAATTTTACTATTAAATCCCTAGGGAAAGGAAGATATAATAAATGCATGAACATTTTTTCCATGGGAACAAAGGAAAGTGTATTAAGCTGTGGTATTTTTCCCCTAAATATGTAGGCAATTTAAAGAGATAAAAATTATTGGGAAAAAAACTAAGAGATTTTATGTATATATATATACACATACATAAAAATATATATACATACATGCACACACACATAATACTCTCTTGATCAAATTTTAGAGGAAAGGAAGTAAACCCAGTGGTAATTTATGTTTTCTTTTACAAGTCCTGTTAACTGCATCTTCTGCATAGGCCTCAGGTGACATGAAAGTCCACATCTCTGTTTAGCATAGCTTCCCTGACACATTAAACATAAAAGACAGTCTCCAGGCATAAAGTTATAATTTATAGCTCTAAGGGAAGCTCACAATCTGCTTTCTGAGAAGTAATTTGTTTACCCAGATTGCTTTCTTTTTTTTTTCTTTTTTTTTGCAAGAGCTTTATTGGGTTATAGTTTGGCCACCTCATGTGAAGAGTTAACT
The DNA here is from genome assembly GCA_006410635.1 of Cephalophus harveyi. NCBI lineage: Eukaryota > Metazoa > Chordata > Mammalia > Artiodactyla > Bovidae > Cephalophus > Cephalophus harveyi. The sequence goes on along the minus strand of SJYT01080403.1, from coordinate 101,492 downwards.
CATTGGAAAAGACTCTGATGCTGGGAGGGATTGGGGGCAGGAGGAAAAGGGGACGATAGAGGATGAGATGGCTGGATGGTGTCACCGACTCGATGGATGTGAGTTTGAGTGAATTCTGGGAGTTGGTGATGGACAGGGAGGCCTGGCGTGCTGCGATTCATGGTGTCGCAAAGAGTCAGACACAACTGAGCTGAACTGACATACAGTAAACTGCATGTATTTAAAGCGAACAGTTTAATAAATATTGGCTTGTGCACACCTGTGAAACCATTCCCGAAATCAGGATAGCATCCATCATCCCTGAAAGTAGAGATGTGCCCTGTGCCCTTCCCAACCCACCTCTCCTTCCTCTCTCATCAGTCTCTGGGCAGACACTGGCCTACTTTCTGTCACTACAGAAGGTTTCCTAGACTGTTATATAAACAGATTCACACCACACGCACCCTTGGCTGCTCTCATTCAGCCTGATCTCATGATTGCCATCCCTGTTACTGTATCAGGAGGTCATTCCCTTTTATTGCTGAGTAGTATTCCGGTGTTTGAATTTTTCACAGTTTCTTTATCCATTCATCTGTTCATGGACATTTGAGTTCTTTTCAGTTTTTAGCCATGATAAAGTGCCTATGCACATTCATGTGCAAGTCTCTATATGAGTGACTGTCCTTTCATTTTCCTTTGGTAAATGCCTGGGAGTAGAATGTCTGGATCTTCTGATAGACGGGTGTTTGACTTTTCAAGAAACTGCAGAACTTTTCCACAGTGATTATCTCATTTCACAGTTCTTTGAATCCTCATTAACACTTGGAAAGTCAGTCTTCACAATTTTAGCCTTTCTAATAGATGTGGTATCTCTTTGTGGTTTTGATTTGCATTTCCCTAATGGCTAATGATGTTGGGCATGACCTTTACGTGCTTTTTTGCCATCTTCTTTGGTGCAGGTATATTCTAATATTTTGCCACTACTTTCTGAGTTACTAGCTGTTTGACTCTAGATTGGTGTATAAGACTGGTCTCTAGAGCTGGGCAGAAGGTCCCATCAGTGCAGCTTAGTTTTCTGCATACCTCCATCATTTCCCCTTTTTTTCTGTGTGTGCAGTTATTTCTATGATAGTTACATCAGTAAACATGCGCTTCCAGTATGATCACATTTTACTCGGCTTTTGACATATCTACTAAAGATTGCAGTAATAAATGAGCTAACTATTAGTCACATTATATTACCTAGAGGTGTCAGGTTAGTTCACTAATTAGCAGACAGCAGAGATAAGGTCTCTGATCTCAAAAAATGATACTAATAGTAGGAACTAACTACATAAGCAATGGATATGTAAGCAAGTGAATGCAATAAAATGTTCCGGGTGTTGTGTTTTATTTATCCCCCATCTTCTACCTGAAAAGATGTTAAGTTACATTCATTTGATCATCTTTTCATCCAATGTTTATATTTCTATAAGAAAAGATAATCTTTAAGGTTATCTTACTAAAAACAAATGAGAAAAGTGGGAGAAAGGACAATACTGATTGAGAGCGAGATAAATACCTGCTGGAGCTGGACCACTCCCCTGCCTGGCCCCTAGCTTAGCTTAGCTGTGGACACCAGTATGAGGTGAGATGCCTGTCTCAGTCATCCCAAACCCATCTATGAGGCATGAGCCTGTCTGACCACAAAAAAGAGCCCCTGGGGAGTCTTAAGTGGGGGAGTGACCGCATGAGCTTCTATTTTAGAACGGTCACTGAAAGTGCCAGATTGAAGATGGATTAAACAGTTGGAGAGAGGGCTAGAGGCAGTGAGTACAGCTAGAGCACTGCCTAGTCCACCTCTAGACGCTAAGTGGCGAGAGCAGGGAGGAAGGAAGGGGTCATGCTGATGGAATGGGCAGAAGTCAGAGGCCATCGGGGCTAGTAACCATTTGATCCAGTAGGTATCTGTTGAACACCTTGTATTTGCCTGGCACCCTGCTGTTCACTGTGGGGAGAAAATGATTTTATTTTATTTTATTTTATTTATTTTTTTTTTTTTAAGAGAGCAGTTTCTCTTTATTGTGGAACGGGACGAGGCGAGGGGGCCGGAGGGACAGGGAACGGCCAACCCCAATCTCCCTCCACAGGAGCCGGGCACCAGAGGTTGGAGAACAAGGGAAACCTAGTCCGCAGAGGGCACCAGAATGGGGGCGGGGGGCTGTGACCTGGTGGGGAGAGTCTTTAAATAGAGGAGGGGGCTGGAGAGGGGCAGCGCGACCGTACTCTAGCGCACCATGTATTCCTTGCGCTTATTGAGCCGAACTTGACAGAGAAGCCTCCGAGGAGGAGGTAAAGGCCCGCCGCGATGAAACAGTTGTAGCTGACTTGCTCGTAAAGGTTGTATATGTTCTGGGGACCATTCTCAAAATCTTTCTCCGTGAAGGGGACGTCCTCAATTAGCACAGCAGAATGGACATTGAAAAAGATTCCGAGCATTATCAACATGATCACTCCCCAGGCGCTGAGGACGATGCCGCAGGCAGCCAGCTTGGGCCCACAGCACAGAAGCGCCGCCATGAAGAAAGGAGCTGGGAATCGCGAGGGGAAGGGCGGTGTTTCGCAAATTAGAGTCCATTATTGACCAATATGGATCAATAACTGGGGCGCGAGTTTTGTAGGAGCAAAGTCCTCCGGTTTCTTCGAGAAAATGATTTTAAAAACAGGTATGTTTCACACTCTCCTGCATCTTGTAGGGAGTGGAGGTAAACATCAGTCACACTGCTACAGGTGTCGTGACTGACCTCCCCGAAGGAGAGGACTGTTGGTTTGAGAGCACAGAACTCAGAAACCTGGATGAGGCTGGAATTAGGAGGGGCGTCCTGAGTGCTGCTTCAGTGAGATCCAAAGGATGACTGAGAGCCTAGGCCCGGGAGAGTAAAGAGAGGGCCGAGGGCTCCCTGGTCCAGACGGAGCAGCGTTCTCACAGAGGCTGGCTGGACCCCAAACAGACTGAAGGCCGCAGGGCCTGGGAGCCGTCAGCAAGGAGAGGAGGGGTGGTGGATGGGGACGAAAGTGGTCGGGGAGGACCAGGACGTGAGAGCAGACTTCTCAAAATGAGTAGTCAGTGTGGTCGGGTTTTCCTTCCGCTCCCCTGCCTCCTCTGACTGCGTGCGTATTGGAGTAGCTAACTGGGGCTCCCTCTTCTGGCGGGTTGTAGGATTCTGTACTTGGAGGGAGAAAAGCAACTCAAGATTAGTGCTATTCCACGATTTATTTATCTTACTGAAGAAGAGTTGATGTAGTGTTTCAAGTGTACAGCAAAGTGGTTGAGCTATACATGTTTTTCTATTCTTTTTCAGATGATGGTCCTTTATAGGCTATTACAAGATACTGAATATAGTTCCCTGTGCTATCCAGCAGGGCCCTGTTTATCTGCTTTATGCATAGCAGTTTGCACCTGCTAATCCCAGACTCCTGATTTATCCCCCCTCTGCCCCTTTCCTCTTTGGTAGTCATAAGTTTGTTTGCTATGTCTGTGAGTCTGTTTCTGTTTTGTAAATAAATTCATGCCCACAATTTACTAATTTATTAACACACATGCACGCAACCCTCTTACACAAGGCAGTATGCACGTCCTGGGAGAACACAGGTGAGACATAATCCCATGGAAACCTCTGTTTTATGCGATTTCAGATTCCCTGTTTGTTCTAGAGCTTGTTCTGCTTGGGATGAGTCCGCATGGAGAGAGAGGAGGTCAGACTAAGAAGCTTGTCCGCTTCCCAGATATCTTTCCCCTTCGTGTCTGTCCTGGGTGTCGCCTCTTTGAGAAGGGTTTCAAGCGATGGTCCGTATTAAGGTTATAGAAAAGCCAGGGCTTCCCTGGTAGTCCAGTGGCTGAGAATCTGCCTGCCAGAGCAGGGGAAACAGGTTCCACCCCTGACCTGAGAAGGGTCCACATGCCTCGGGGCAGCTCACCCTGCGCAGCTGTGCGGCTCCCCCTGCGCCCCGCAGCTGCTGAGGCTGTGCGCTCCAGCCTGAGCGCCTAGAGCCTGCGCTCTGCAACGAGAGAAGCCACGGAAATGAGAAGCCCGCACACCGCACCTAGAGAGCAGCCCCCTGCTCGCCGCAAATAGAGAGAGCCCCTGCACAGCAACGAAGACCCAGCACAGCCAAAAGTAGTTAGGTATACCCTGCGCAGCTGTGCGACTCCCCCTGCGCCCCGCAGCTGCTGAGGCTGTGCGCTCCAGCCCGAGCGCCTAGAGCCTGCGCTCTGCAACGAGAGAAGCCACGGAAATGAGAAGCCCGCACACCGCACCTAGAGAGCAGCCCCCTGCTCGCCGCAAATAGAGAGAGCCCCTGCACAGCAACGAAGACCCAGCACAGCCAAAAGTAGTTAGGTAAAAAAAAGCCAGTATGTGCGAATTGCTGTATTGGCTACTTGGCTTTAACAGGCTATTATCAAAGTTTTCTATTTTGATTTTCTGAATTGGCTGGCCAGTGTTTAAAAGAACCTAGAAATGTTTGCCTGTATGATTGATAATACATTTTCTCAGAGTGGAAGAATCCAAGGACCAAAACATGGTAACCTTTTAATGAAATGATTCTTATTGTTAATAGTCATTATTAAAGTAATTCTGCTGTAACATTTGTATTATCCAGTGTGATATATTATCAGTAGCATTTAATTCAGTTTAATACCTTTTAGAGAGGTAACTAATACATTAGAATAGAAAATATCTCTGAACAGCGTTTCTCATTAGCAGCAGACACTAAGTTAATGTAGTTAGCAGCTAATGAGTTTGTGCTCATTTTGAGTGGGGCTCTAAACGTTGCCATGGTGACAGAGCAGCCAGAAGCCATCAACAGAACAAACAGAAGGCCGCTGCTCTGCATCCCCCGGGGCCGCAACAAACACAGCAGATGGGCCCTCGCTGTCTTCCGCTTGCGTCTCATTGTTCTCGGGGAACTTCCCCCTGCAGTGTTTGTTGCTGTGTAGATTGCAGAAGTGATGGTAATAATGAAAATATTCCTTGGAATCTCTGATTGTTTCAGCACAGAATAGTTCTCTTTCATAGTTCCATTTGCAAATAGTTAACATACGTATTTCACTAAATTTAAAATTTTAAGAAACTCTGAATCTTTGTGTATATGTTTCGAAATGGCTGAAATTAACGCAAGGTTTTAAAATATTTTTCCATTTCTTGTCATTGTGTGGTGTCTGTGCATAAGAGAAATTCTTTGCTTTATCTTATAAAAACTTATCTCTCTTAAGTACTAAGATACCATCAATTATAGGTAGAACATAATGGAAATTCCCTGGCAGTCCAGTGATTAGGACTCCAAGCCTTCACTACCTAGGGCGCTGGTTTAGTCCCTCACTAGAGAACTAAGATCCCATAAGTCGAGTAGCATGGCGGGGGGTGGGGGATATATATATATGTATATATATTTATAGGCCATACCATGAATTTCATAATGCCTTATTGATGGAGTTGGTGGGTAAATGAGAAAACTATGTTAAGTTTATACACCAATTGTAAGATGCATTCAAATTTCAGAAGCAAGACGTGTTGAAATGTGTAGGTTAAAAGGTCCCTCTAGTTAACATTTACCTATAAAAGCTTACTTTTAAAATATACCTCTCTGATCCATTGCATGACTCCTTGTCAGTGTACCTTAGACTGATGGAGGTAGCCTGTGAGACTGTAATCCAGGTGTATGTAAGTAAGTCTCGTTATAGGAAATGGCTGTTAGAAGGGAACAGTTGTTGAATATCTAGCTCATAACATATACTGTGATATTGTCTAGGTGAGTGAAAGATTTAAATGTACTACTTGCTGGGCTGGGGGGCGGGGTGCTCTTCACCAGAGCTGAATTGAAGGATATAGAAACCACTCTATATTAAGGAGAAATGAGTTTAGTTGCAGAGAATTGGGTGCTTATACAGTCATTGGAGGGAGGGCGTGCCCTAGGCTGGGAGACAAATATGACTCCCCAGAGGGCCCTCCAGAAGAGCCGCTTCCAGGGGAAAAGGCAGGAGGCCCTGCAGGCCCTGCTGACTTCAAGAGCACTGTGTCACTGCCACAGCCCAGCCATCGGGAAGCTGCCACTGAGACAGTGATTGGGAACCGGGACCCTGTGCCAAAGCCTCCACCATCTCCAGGGCGGTGCTCACACTCGGAGCTGGGACAATGGACAGAGGGCACTCAGGTCACTGCTGGATCCTTGCAGCTGTGGACTGGCCCCTGCTGGCCTGTGGTTGGAGTGCTGGTCGGTGGGGGGGCACCTTTGCTGCTCTTGTAAGGCTTTTAAAATGCCAGGACGGCTGTTCATTAGGTCCTTACTCTTAAGTTCCTACTTGCTCGCACAGTATTCCTGGTTGAGCCAGTCTCTCCCCTACTGTAAAATCCCCTTGCCATGGCCCCAATGTGACGACCTTGAATCGAGTCTGCTTTACCATCTTCAGCAAATGTCACTGAACTTTTTCTGTAACATAATATACTTATGGAGCACTTGCTATGTGTCCGACAACTGTTCTAAAGGGCTCTTTATAGATGTTAATACTCACTCCTCAAAGAACATCTCAATAAGGTGTTGATGGTTACCCTCACTTCATCCTCCGCCTTCCTGCATTTATACAGACAGCACCACTGAGAGGCGGGGAGTTAAATAACTCACCCAGGTTCACTCAGTGGCAGAGCTGAGATTTAAACAGATGGGTCTGCGCTCATAGCCACAACACCAAATCTGAAGAGGAGCCACACACGGGAGGGATAAACCCCAAAATGTGTATGGCCAGGACCTCCTGGGGGAGGCGGCGCATGCAGCCAGTGAGAGGGAGAGAAGAAAGACCCTTTGGTGGAATCAGTGACATTTTTTCCCTTCTTAAGCTGGAGATTGGGTCCATGGAGGTTTGTTGACTGTTTGGTCTCTGTGCCCTTTTGTATGTCTTAATTATTTCCAAAGAATTTTTTTTTTTTTTTTTTTTAACAAAAGAACGTCTTGTAGTATGACTTGGGTAATAAGATGGAAATGCCTTAATGCACCAGGCACCCCGCCCTCCCCTGCCTTGTTAAGTTTCTGATGAGCAGCATAAGGTAGATCCTAGCCAGAACCCAGCTCCCTAGGTATGTAGAATGGGACGCAGGGGTGCTGTCGGGCACAACTCCTGGCTGTGGGGCCCGTACAGTCGGTTCTTGATCAAGGTCACCTGCTTGTGGCGTAAACAACCAGTTGCAGTCACAGCGTCCTGGACTCTCCATGAGTTTGTAATCAGAGGAGCCTGTCCTCAGAGAACTGCCTGAAACTGGAGGCTCCAGGCTTGTCCGTGCCCTGCAACCAGGACCACGGGGTCGCCCTCCACCAGGCTGCCCCCGAGTGCTCTTCCAGCCAGTGGCCAAGCAATGGGGTCCAGAATGTCTACAAAGACTTCACCAGCCTTGTCTCAGGCCTTCAAGGCACGGAAGCGTTTTCCCATTTCAAGATCTTCCCATGCCTGGTCCAGGCTGGTTGGGAGTGAGCTTGCAGACAAGCTCCCCTGGCCCAGCTTAGTGGTCATCTCTGAGTCCCTAACCCAAGTGAGGTTCTTTCATCCCACATGTTTATCATGCATGTGGCAGCTTGTCACTGTTTACTTGTGAAATCATTTTTAAGTTAGTATCTTACAGGAACTATATTTATTTTCCTCAATGCACTCAGTGCCTGGCACAAAATAGGCACTCATTAAATATTTCCTAAATAAGTAGATTCAGAGAGGATAAATGAGGATACTGACATCTGTGGGTGGTTGGTGGGGGGGAGGCGGACGCTGATGGCAGGCCACAGGAGAAAAGTCAGCTTTAGCCCCGTGTACCCCGCCCGGCTTTCCTCGTTTTTCACAGCACTTAGGACCTTCTGGTGACCACTTAGCTTAATAGGCATCTTGTTCATCAGTCGTCTCCCGCTGCTAAGATGTGAGCAAAGGGCCTGGGGAGGTGGGAGTCCACCTTTTGTGCCCACTGGAAGGTCCCAGCCTGTGGAGCTGGGCTCTGGAAAGGCTTCGTGTGTGTAAATGCGTGAGTAGCTTTGGTCTCAGTACCTAGAGTCCCAGTAACAGACTGAGAGAAGGATTTGGAAAAGGCAGGGAAAGCTTGAAATAGGGTAAGGGGGCTTTGGGCAGACTATGGTAATTACAAGAGGAGCGTTAGCAGCAGTAGGAGCTTGGCTTTGAATCGCTTAGGTAGGAACAGAACCCGTCAGCTTTCTGAGCCTGCAGCTTTAGGCAGTCTGGAAACCAGACTGAAGTTTGGGATGATTCAGAGGTGTGGTTAGCATAGTGAAAGGAAGCCCAGGGGGTCTGGTTGGGGCCGACGGTGGTGGGGGGGGCGGGGCGGTCCAGATGGCAGTGCTGGCGGCTCAGGCCGTGGAAAATGACTAGAGAAGCAGAAGACAGGACTGGGGAGTCCAGAGTGGAATAAAAGTTAAGCAGGCTGGGTCAGCAGGCAGCGCCTTCTGTCTTGGTCTCCTAGAGATGGCAGAGTGTAGTGCCAAAGCTTAGTCCCCCGGGGCACTCAAGGGACAGTCTGAACTTCCTGCCTGTACAGTGGCTGGTGGTTTTGGAAAAGCAGTCGTAGGAATTTGTAAACTATTTGGACTCTGGTGTGACAGCATCCTCTGAAATTTTTACCCGAAAGCAGAAAACTGTTTCTTGGAAAGAAAATCGGGTGACCGGACTTGCTGTCTTACGTAAGGATCTAACGTCCTGCTTTCTCACCAGCAGGTGTCGCTCTCACGTAACCCTGAGCTTGCTGGAAGCTCTTTATTTGCTGTATAGTTATTCCCTGGCTGCCGTTCTAATTTTTTTTTCCTAAATAAGACAAATCATTTGTTACCGATTGATACAAATCAAGCTACAATTCCCCTTGCCTTAACGCGTTCTACTGTGAAAATAGTGAATGTGTAGGGTGGACTGGTCTGTGGACCCTTAGATCTGGGCCCGTTTGAGAAGAGGAACTTCAGGATTGCTTCTACACCCTAGCCGTACGTCTTTGGGGAGTGATAGATGGAGAAATTTGGTTCTGAAGAGCATACGTGGCTAGTCAAGACCTGACCATTGGATTTATCTGTATTACAAGAACAGATCCAGATTTTAAGATTCTCAATCAGTTGAGATTGTTAGTTGCCCGATAGTAGTAGCAACATTTTAAGATTTAACAGCAAATAGGTGAGATTACTTAATATTTTTAATTCAATGTATTCAAAAAATTTTGTCATTTCAATGTGAGATCAAGATAAACATCAGTGAGGTTTTTGTGCACGGACTCTTTGAAGCGCATGTGAATGTGCCAGCAGCGCGTCTCGGCCCACGCATCGCGTGCTCAGCGGCGACGTGGTTCGTGGCTGCCACGTTAATATGGGCAGTGCGGGCGTGGGCCTCGCGGGCTCTGTGGGCGAGGGGAGGGCGGGCTGGGTCCGTAGGCTCCTGTTGCTTCTGAGTCCTTGCCAGTTGTTTCCTCCAGGTTTTGAGTTCGGGTAGGTTTTCTTTGTTTGCAGCCTTTGAACCGGATGGATGGCAGGTGGAAGCCCCTTGACTTTGGAAGTAGCTGGCCAGCCAGTGTCTGCTATGACAAAAGAGAAATGTGGTCTTGTAACAAGGGCAGGTAGAACTCTCTCTCTTCTTTTTTTTTTTTGGTCTTTTTAACTAATAGACTCTATTTTCTTTTTTTTAAGAGCAGTTTTAGGTTTACAGAAAGACTGAGCAGAAAATAAAGAGTTCCCACATGTTCCATCTCTCCACCCCCAACCCACTCTCCATTTCCCCTGTACTTAACATCTTGCCTGGGTATCATGCCTTTGTTATAGCTGTTGAACCAGTATTGGTACATTATTATTAACTAGAGTCCGTAGTTTAGCTGTGAGTTCATGCTCTGTTGTACAGTTTGGGTTTTCAGATGCCTAACGTGGTGTGTCCACTGTTACAGAATCCCACTGTCACTCTCTGCGTACCCACGGCCATCATACCACGTGCCCACTCTTACAGGACCACCGTGTCCTTCCCCACCCCTAGGTGATTCCCGCACCCTTCCTGCGCATCCCTCTCCCCACTGCCGCCCCAAGCCCCTCTCAACCACTGAAGAAGGCCTTATGGTCTCTGTAGTTTTGCTTTTTCCCAGAACATTATATGGTAGGAATCAGAGCATGTGGCCTTTCCAGACTGACTTCTTTCACCTAATAATATGCATTTACTGTTCTCCATTTCTTTTTTCATGTATTGAGAGCTCATTTCTTTTTAACACTAAGAGTCCATTGTATGGATATACCACAGTCTGTTTTATCTGCTCGCCTATAGAAAAATATCTTGGTTGCTTCCAGTTTGAGGCCATTATGAATAAAACTGCTGTAAACATTCCTGCAGAGGTTTTTGTGTGCGGACATAAGCTTTTCACTCATTTGGGTAAATACTTAGGTACTGCTGCCACCTTAATTAGCTAAAAGCCAATGTCAGGAAAAAATATATTTGAAAATATATTTGAAGGTCCCCTTTACATTTAAAATCACCCTATAATAGATTTTATCACTTTCTTTAAAAAAGAAAATATATATTTATATAATGGATGTTCATCTAAGCAATATACCATGCCGAATGTCGTGGCAAATACGGGGAACTGTGAATGTTCCGGAAGCACCTAGATTGCCCTGGCTAAATCAGGGAAGGTTCTCAAGGGAAGTGACATTTAATCTGATATTTAAAGAATGACTAGGAATTAGCATGTTTTGTTGAATCTTGAGATACGATCAACTGCTTTATGCATTATTTTGTCGCTCAGACGGTAAAGAATCTGCATGCAAAGCAAGAGATGCAGGTTCGATTCCTGGGGCAGGAAGAACCCCTAAAACACTGCCAAGGTGAGAAAGCTGATGAGTGAGTGGCACACACTGGCTTTGAACTGCCCGTTAAGACATCGATGTCCGTATCGATGTTGATATCCAGTGGCCCTCCAGGGCTTCGACCATCACCACAGGGTTGATGAATGAAGCGTGAGTGGATAGATGACCCAGCATGAGAGTCTGCAGTGGGACTATAGAGAAGGAGGAAGCAGCCTGTCACTGGGAGCAGAGGAACTCTGAGAATGGACTTCCAGCGTCATGAAGGCCGAAGAAGGGAGGCTCGGGGGGTCAGAGTGGTCACCGCCGACACACAGCCGAGGGGCAAGCAGAGAAAGCTCGGGGAGCTGTAGGGTTTCGGCATCAAGGAGGAAGAGGAGGGTGAGAGGAGCTGGGTGAGAGGCCCAGGGCAGGTGAGGAAGCAGGACTTCAGGAAGTGTGTGGGAGGAGAGGGGGCCCGTCGGAGGTGGCTTGCATGGGATGTGGGGTTGAGGCAAGCAGGAGGGCCACTGTCGGGGAGAGCACCGCTGTGGGCCCGTTCACGTGCTGACCAGGAGCTGGTGGCAGGGCAGCCGCATCCCTGGGCAGGTTACTGGCTGGAAATGTGCTCTCCTCTACTCCACACGTGAACACGGGGGCTGGATTTCTCTTCTCCTGTGCACTCAGCAATGTCCATCTACTAATCTCTGGAAGAAAAAAAAGCATATGTGTGTTAGGTGCTCAGTTGTGCCCAATTCTTTGCGACCCCGTGGATTGTAGCCTGCCAGGCTCCTTTGTCCATGGAATTCTCCAGACAAGAATACCGGAGAGGGTTGCCATTCTCTTCCCCAAGGGATCTTCCCGACCCAGGGATTGAACCTGGATCTCCTGCATTGCAGGCAGATTCTTTACTGTCTGCCTGGATTAAAAAATACAAATATTTGTAAAACAAAGAACTAATGGGAGACCCAGTCTTCAGCTTTGGGCCTTTCTGTCTGCTCTGGAGAGAGTCATGGGTTGAAGACACCCAGTCCCTGAGACAGGACCCAGAGAGCTGTGGAGGGAGTCATCTATGTATCCTGACAGCACAGACTGTGAGATGCCCCAGTATTTCATGGGCCGCCCAGAAAGGGACATGTTATCGATGGTAAGACACGTGCCGGTGAAGTGATTTTAACACATGAAGAAATGTGAGTCTTGCAGTCGGGGAAGCAGAGTGCCAGCCTGGGGGAAGAGGCACAGAAATGTGGGGTGGACGGCCGTGTGCTGTGTACTGTAGGGACCAACACCTGCAGCTTCGGCCCGCTGGCCTTTATTTCTCTGGAGAATAAGGTCAAGTTTATCTTCTGGGGTCGGGAGATAAAGGCATTATCGCCTGAGAGAGGAAGGTTGTTCAGTGAGTCATCGATAGCAGTGGTAGACCCAGGCGGACCCAGGAAATCGAGGGCTGGTCAGGAAGCACTGAGGGTGCCCTGAGGTGAGGGCCCAGGAGTTCTCAGTGATTTCAGACTGCCCAGCAGTCCAAGCCAGGGTGGAGAGGGTGGACAGTGGCTTCATCCAGAATTGAGGGTTTGCCGTGCGGGGCAACAGAAAAATCATGGGCAGAGGCCTCTTGGATATGTGTACAATGGGGTCACAGGATGGACGGTGGAACTCACTGGGGAGATGAGAAATGCAAGGGATAATAATAGTTTTTATAATGTTATATATTTATATAATTTTCTTCAGAATTAAAACAGATTTACATAAAAATTCATCGACATCCGATGATCTCTTAATTTTGAGAAATACTGACCGAGAGCAGTGGTTCTCAAAGTGTGGGCCCAGGGCCTGGGGCACAAGCCTGTCCTGAGAACTTAGCAGAAATGCAGACTGGCAGCCTCCCCTCCCTCCCAACCAAGTGAATTCCCGATTGGGGCCCAGGAGCCGGGCCTTTAAGCTGCCTCCTGCTCACGCTAGAGCCCTGCGGCTCTGACCTGCCTGATGGCCTGCCTTTCGGGCGAGGGAACTGGCCAAGGGCTACAGCTCGGGATCCAGGTTCATTTATAGGAAACGTGGGTCTGAGGCCTGGGACTCTGGCTTTGGTGCAGTTCGCTGCCAAAGCTCTACATTGTCATGCCTCAGTTTTGTGTTCTGTTTTCTTTGGTTTGGGTTGGGTTGAAGGTGGTGATAATACTAAGGAGTTGGGGTCTTTTTCTTCTGTTCGTTCTAGTGCCAGAACCTACCAAGACCTGTTCAAGCCAGCCCCAACCTGCCGGCACCAGTACCAGTACTTCCACCAGCACCCTCTCCAGCGGCAGCAATGGCAAACGTGCGTCTGCCGGCGGCCAGCAGCCAGCTGCAGCCCGTTACCTGCCTCGCGAGGTGCCTCCACGCTTCCGCCAGCAAGAACAGAAGCAGCTGTTAAAGAGAGGTCAGCCACTGCCCGCGGGGGCCCTGACCAGCGTGAGCCCCACCCAGGGTGCTGGGCCTGCAGGGCTGAGCCCGCCCCCGCTGCCTGGAGCCGGAGCACAGCCGCACCCCAGTAAGCCCCAACCAGGTAAACCGCCCAGAACCAGAGCGCTCTTTCTACCTGAGACCTGGTTTGCTGTTTTCACCTTTGCTGCTCAGTAATAAACATGGACATATTTACTGTGCACTTAGCAAAGCTAGCTCGATGATAGATGCATTTGGTTCAATTCGATTTTAAGGTTTACTTCTATTTCCCCTACTTATTTATTTTGTTTCTCGTGTATTTGCAGATGGCAATAGCTACTTCTCTCGTGGCTCAGCTGGTAAAGAATTCTCCTGCAATTTGGGAGACCTGGGTTCGATCTCTGGGTTGGGAAGATCCCCTGGAGAAGGGAAAGGCTACTCTCTCCAGTATCCTGGCCTGGAGAATTCCGCGTTCTGTATAGTCCATGGGGTTGCAAAGAGTCAGACACAACTGAGCAACTTTCGCTTTCTTTCACTTTAGCTACTTCAGCTAAGGCTGTTGCTCACCAGAAACTAAAGGTCTTTGTCAGTCTGTATACAGCCGTCACGGCAGGTGCTTTAGAGCCCTGCAGTGAAAACTGATAGTGAAACCCTTTTCTCCCAGGTAATTAGGACATCTCGTACCGCACACACGCTTTCTGTGCAGGGAGGTGATAGCATTTTATGGGGAGTGGCTGTTTCTAACTGACTTATTTGCGCGCCCCGAGGCAGTGCTGCCTGCTCCGCCCCTGAGGGGTCTGGGGCTCTGCGCTGCCCACTGCTTATTGGTGTCTCGGCCTATAGTACAAAGCCGGCTGGCTCTGGGTTCGCAGGAGAACTGGCCACTTGCTCATTTGCTTTCCAGCCTCAGAATGTCAGCATCTCTGCTCTCCTCTCTCCTGTTCCCCTCTGCTTGATCTCATGGATTAGCACTGTAAAAAAACTTTCTTTACTGGAGTTTTAGAGAAATTTTTGGAGGAGAGCAAAGTCCATGTGTCCAACTGCCATGATTCTCTGCTGTTTTCTTAAATCTTTCTATTTCAAGCAATTCAACAATTGGCACTGGTTCTAGCATGGTAGTGAAATTCAGGTCTGTAATTAGAGAGGCAAAGAGGCTTCTTGTATTAGAATTTAAAAGAAACATGCCACAATTTTTTTTTCCTTCATGTGCTGCCTTTTAATATGGGAATAATTCCAACGTGACATCGAAGTATTTGCAGCACCATTTCTGAAAACCATGACTTTGTGGTTTTATTTGGAAAAAATATTTTTAGACAACTTCGCCATGTCTCTTCAAATAGTCTTGACTTTCATCTGCTAAATTCCTAGTAGAGAGGATGTAGGTCAATGATTGTCAGCAAAAAGCTAGTAAGAGAAGAACTGATCAAATGTATTCATTGAATAGAATCCCATCTGCTTAACTGCCACCAGTTTAATAGTCAAGTATATGGTTAACTCTCCACACTGAAATATGGTCTTCTGACCAATCTTAACAGAGATTGTATAGTTAGATTTGTATAGCTTGGTGTTTTGATTTAAGAAGCTTATATTGAAAAACTGAGGTATTTGATTCATACTCAGCACAGAGCCTGCATGTAGTAAGTGCTCAGTAAATTCAGATGCTAGCTGTGAATGTGGAGCTTGTGAGACTTTTTGAAACATGCTGCAAATATATTTGTACCTTTGAAACACTACTACAGAGCAACAACTAAAAAACAACTCATAAAATCTTCATAAACTTTTCTTTCTTGTGGTGCAAGTTACTTAATGAATTCATTCATATCCAATTGAAATTCTGTTAGTGGGTTCCACATTTTCTTGCCACATTGAAACTTTTGTAGATATTGCTTGAAGTAAAAGCTCTTATAACTTTTTTTAAAGTAATACATAGATTTTTATGTGTTTATTTGCATTTGTGTTAGGGTTTTCACTTCTGTAGCCTTTCCACATTAAAATGAAAAACATGGTTTGATTCATGATTGCATTCCTCTAAGACTAAATTTTAAAATATGAGTGCTGGATCAACAGAAAGTGAAGTCGCTCAGTCGTGTCCGACTCTTTGTGACCCCATGGATTGTAGCCCACCAGGCTCCTCCCTCCATGGAATTCTCCAGGCAAGAGTACTGGAGTGGGTTGTCTCAACAGAACTGAGATTGAATTACCCAAGCAGGGGGTAAGGTAGTGACTAATCCTTGAGAATTTAACAGCAGACCATTTCTAATGATAAGAAAAGCAAAGTTAGGAGTTATTTCAGTCCAGCACATTAACTTTCTGTGTTTTCCCCCAAGAATATGAGTATATATATGATTATACTGACTACCAGCCTAACGCTCAGAAGTTATTCTTTGCCCTACGTGGCATGATCTATAGAAATGATGGAAACACACCCAAATTGACTGTTGTTTCTGCAGCCGGTACAAGTGGCCAGCGGCATTATTGACTTCGTGACCAACGTGGCTGAAGGTGATGATAAAAAACCAGCTGTGTTTGAGAACAGGCTGAACTTTCACTGGCTCGCAGGTCACCAGAGGGCAGCAATCTAAAGCTCCCTCCAGGGACGTCCCTGGCTGTCTGGTGGCTCGGACTCCACCCTCCGGTGCAGGGTGTGTGGGTTCAACCCCTGCTCTAGGACCTAAGGTCCTACATGCCTCATGACCCAAAATCCAAAATGTAAAACAGAAGCAATGGTGTAATAAATTTAGTAAAGACTTTAAAAATAGTCCACTTCCAAAAAAAATTGTTGTTTTTTTTTTTTAATAAGAATAAATTGCTCACCTTTTAAAAAAAAAAAAACAAAAACAGATTTCAGATTCTTCCGGCCCCTCTTTGTGTTAGCTTTGCGCCGTCTCCATGTCAGCCCAGGGCACTGTTGGAGAGACGCCGTTGATTTTGTAGTTTTTCTAGCATTATTTACGCCAGCACTATCACGTGTTCTCAGGGAACCAAAACGTCCATTCTAGCATGCGCAGCTAACTCCTGGCCACTTTACTTATAATGTTCAGTAATGCTAATGCTGAAGGGAAGCCCTTCAACTAGTTTAAGGAAGTTTAAGCACAGATTCTTTATATTGGGCTTCCAATTCAGAAAAAGACGTTTTCAGATGGACACTTCCTGTTAATCGTTGATGCTCTGACTCCACATTTAGATTAACTTCTGGGGGTCACCTCTCTTGTGGAAAAACATGGCTCTCAAACAGGCATGCCCAGAGTAGCCAGGGAAAAAGAGGCCTGAGACATGTGTGTGGGCTGGAAAGGAACTGAGGGGAGCCCTGCAGAGTCTTGTGAGGAAGAGGGCCTGGGAGCATTTCAGTTAGAGAGATTCTGGTCTGACACCCCAGGAGGCCTCGCGGGCTGGGGCAGCTCCAGAGGATAGAGGCCCAGTTAGGCAGCACAAGTACAGTGGGGCAGGGTTCAGCCCGTCCCTCATCACTGGAGCGTCCAGAGACCTAATCATCCCTCACGGCAGGCGGAGGGGGTCCTGTGAGGCAGACAGCCTAAGCACAGCCCTGGATCCAGGTGCTCTCTTTAAATAACAACAGTTTGTCCTGAAATAAAACATTGGCCTTCTAATAAAATAATGCAAAGGGAAATAGATTTTAAGTTCCTGTGTTGATTCTGGAGGGGAGCGCCCATCCAGTCAATTGGCAACAAATGTTGCCTGGTAAGGTGTGAGTAGTATACAAGTGCACTGATTCACCCTGTGAAGCTTCCAGGAAAATGTGAATTTTCTGTTCAGACTGTGTTTTTGCCTATCTGCAGTGTAACGCCATCTTGAAACACTTGTGAGCGTTTTTCTTTTTTAAAAACTCTCTTTCTGGCCGCTAAAGGCGATCTGTTGTTTCGGTGGCTGCTTTGTACATTTATAAACAGAGGCTTTGATTACTATGCGGTTGTGTTCGCTGCTGCTGCTGCTAAGTCGCTTCAATCGTGTCCGACTCTGTGCGACCCCATAGACAGCAGCCCACTAGGCTCCTCTGTCTCTGGGATTCTCCAGGCAAGAACACTGGAGTGGGGTGCCATTTCCTTCTCCAATGCATGAAAGTGAAAAGCAAAAGTGAAGTCGCTCAGTCGTGCCCGACTCTTAGTGACTCCATGGACTGCAGCCTACCAGGCTCCTCCGTCCATGGGATTTTCCAGGCAAGAGTACTGGAGTGGGGTGCCATTGCCTTCTCCGGTTGTGTTCACTACTTAGATCTTTTGTAGATAGAAGCAGGAAAGTAATTAAGAAGTTGGACATGTGCCAATTTACATATGGGGCTCATTTAGAAAATTATAGCTAGTGTTGGTATGCCAGACTTTCGGGGAAGAGAAACGTTCTGGGGGAAGAGCGGGAAAGAGGAGGAACCGAAAACAAAGGAATAGGAGAGGGCAGTGGTTTGTCTGCGTGCACAGCCAATAGGCAGCGCGCCCTTTCGCTTTTGGCTGACTTTCAAAAACAGACGGAAAGTGGCTCTCCTGCTGCCGCAACTGGGTCCTGCAATGAAAACGGTGTGAGCATCGAAAGAATGTTGAGAGGCAGGAAGGTCGGTTTAGTGTCAGCTGCAATTAGATAATCAAAGCTTTCAAATCCCCCCGGGGTGGGAAGGGCACCGCCAGTCCTGCCCGCGGGCGCCTGCAGGTCGCCGGGCACAGCCGGCGGAGCCTCCCGGCGGCGACAGCCGCTGTCCCGGCGGAGCGGGGAGCCCGCGCCGCCCTAGATGCGTGCGGCCGGCGCGCGAGGTAGCGTCTCCCAAGGGGTGGGCGGCCCTTCTCGCAGGTACTTGTGCCCCCGCGGCCCGCAGAGTAGCCGAAGAGAGCCGCCACCGAGCCCACAGCGGCCGCTCCTCCGCGTTCGGGGAGGTTCCCTCCCCTGCGGGGGCTTCTCGCAGGGTCTGGATCCCGGGGGAATCAGCCTCCTCCTGCCAAGCAGCCTCGTCCTGCCGTTTTGAAGAAAAGCAGGGCCATCAAGCTTTTTCTTGTGGACACTTTGATTATTGTTTTCAGTAAACCTTTCACTCGGTTCTGCATTTCATAATCCCTTGCAAGGATAGAAGTGGACGGAAGAGATGTCTCCGAGTCTGTCCTGTGCTGGAGTTCTGAGCTAAGAACACTTTCTCCATGAGGTTTTTGCAACCCCGTCAAGTCAGTGGAGGGAGGCGGCTTCGGTTCTCCAAGGCTGAAAACAGTGTTTACTTGGTTTGCGCCCCTTGAAAAACCCAGTGTCTGAGTATGTGTTACCAGTACACATAGTACGCTTATGTTTTCAACTACAGAAAGCATTTAGAATTACTTTAGGATGTAGTTTATTATTCTGCCATTTCCGTTAAAAGGACTGTGATGAGAAAGAATGAATTCCATACCGTTTGTCAGTGTGAGCACTAAATTAAGAGTACTGCACACTTCTGAGTAAATCTTGTGGACACTTCCCTACCTGATTAACCTGATACCTAATTATATTTTCGCTTACTGGAGCTTTAAAAGCTCTTGGTTAAATGCTTTTTCTTGAAGATTTTATCTTTCTATGGCAACATTTTGGAATTTAAAAGCAAAAGAAGAAAGTTTTTCTCTTTATGCTATTGTGTAATCCTTTTAATCACTTAAGACAGTTTGTTACTTAGACTTTTATAGACATCTATTTTTAGAACGTGTGAACTCTTCAGACAGCAGTTAAAAAAGAGAATTTAACATGACACAGAACTTCATTACTTTTTTCTTTTTTAAGGCTTTTATTTAGTGGAACTAGTTTAATGATAGAATGTTGTAATGGAAGGTGCACTACAGTTTTATTCTGAAGATACAAGTTTCCGTTCAGCCTTTACTGGCCATTGATTATAACACTTTTGCAAGTTTGGCCTGAGTCTGTTTCCCCATCTGTAAAACAGATGAAACTTGTAAAGTTCAGTTAACCTAAGGTGTGTAGAAATACTTGGAACTTCAAAATGCTATGAAATATGTGATGTCTTAGGGATATGTGTGCATGTACGCATGCGTGCTTAGTCTTGTCCAACTCTTTGCACTCCCATGGACCGTAGCCCGCCAGACTCCTCTGTCCATGGGATTTCCCAGGCAAGTATATCAGAGTGGATTGCCATTTCCTACTCCAGAGGATCTTCCCAAACCAGGGATTGAACCTGTGTCTTTTGGGTCTCCTGCATTGGCAGGCAGATTCTTTACCCCCTTTAGGGATATGAACACTCTTATTTATAAACTTTCTGAAACTTGCTGCCCAACAGATGCATATATTTTAGCCTTTTAAAGCTCCTGGGCTTATGCTGAAGAGTGTAAAATAACCTACAAGAGAATTCAGCCTTGGTTTATTTCAGAGCTTTCATTCATTTCAAAATACCTACTGACAGAAGTCAGTCATTTCAGTTTCTTTCATAGTCTTTTTTTTTTTTTCATATAGTCTTTTAGACTATAACTAAAAGATGGATTTTTAAAATTGATAATGCAGTCAAGAGATTTTGGTTTATGAAAACCATGTTACTCAAATATTTTCAAGGTCATAAATTCTACCAAGAAGAACGGAATGCTTTAAAGATAAAGAGAATAATAGTTTTAAAAACATAAAATATTTTCAGTTAGGGGATAAATTCTAAGGTCATAATATGTGTTGGTGATGGTAGAGGTGATAATGCTGATGATGTAATTATGATGATGGTGTTAATGATGAAGAGGGGCAGGAGAGGAGAGACTTCAGGGATTACCCAGAACAGAACTAATCAAACTGCTCCTCAGAGCCCCCAGAAGGTTTTAAAGGAGTCTGAGTGGGGAAAGGGTGGTGAGGGGAGGGGAAAGCGGGTTTAGGTTAGTTCATGCGCGTGTTGTAGGTGCAGGTTCTGCTGTTTGTTTTCGGTTGTTTGGCCTTTACCACTGCCCTTGAGACAGTGATAAGTTGTATTTTCAAATCCATTGAAGTCTATACTTGAAAACCATAAATATTGCATTAAAAGCGTAACCTTCTGCTTTCCCGTTTTCAAGTCCTTTCCAGCTTTTAAATGCATTTTTGTGTTCAAACTTTTTTTTTTTGGACTACATGGAATGTGGGACCTTAGTTCCCTGACCAGGGATGGAAGTCACGTCCTGTGCATTAGGAGTATGGAGTCTTAGCCGTCAGATGCCTGGGGAGTCCCCAGACTTTTTTTTTTTTTTTATATTAAAGTACACATACATAGTTGATTCCCATTTCAAAACTTTTTGAGAAGAAAAAAAAAAAAAGAGAGAGAAAACAAGATAAAGTGGGAAAAGGGGGAAAAAAAGCAAAACTGAAGCCACGAGTGGCATCTTTGTGCGTCACACCTGGCTTGGCACAGGACGTTCTTGTTCGTCTGTGCGGTGTTTGTAAGCTCATCGGCAGAACTGTTGAACATGTGTGTTCAGCACAGTATGAACTGTCATCAGGGAACTGTCATCTGAGGACACTGTGACTAGAGTTACACAGGAACGGCCTCTGTCACCGGGCCCTAAACTGTCAGAAGAGAGGACTTTGTAGAGAAGCTCCTGGGCCACTAAGAATACCAGAACTGGAGACGCTGGGGAGGAGGACCGGAAATCACCTTGTAGAAACATGGCATAGAGTGATTCTTACCATTTATCCTTAACTTTTTGGTTTTGTGTTCATTTTATTTTCATATTTAATGTTCATTTTGATCTTGTCAGCACCTTCAAAAGTGCTATTTTCTTGGAAAAAAATCCTTATATCATTTTGGTATGCTTGAAGTTTAATTACAATGAAAGGCATTGTAATGTTTGTCTCTCTTTTTTTCTCCTTATCCACTGTTTTCATTACAACTAAAAATATTTTATGTAGAAAAAATGTGTTTTAGTGGCTTACATAGGAATAACACTTAGATAAATGTACATAGCAAATTCACTTGTTAGCCTCATTTTAAGCCCCTCCAAAAAGCTCCGTATGTAAGAGTTGGACCTCTTTGCAAGCTTAGGACAGAAGTCCTCACCAGAAAGTGGGCTCAAGCTGTGCCACGCATTGGTGAGAGTTGAGCCGCTCCTTTAGGTTCCTTTAGCAGCAGTGACACCTTGTCCTTTCTTTACCCCTCTGTGCCAAAGCACAGGTGTGGACGCCCGTTCAGTAAAACACCCTTAAGGCTGGTGTGGGGGATCTTATTTATTTATTTTGGCCATGCTGAGCAGCTTTTGGGATCTTAGTTCCTCAACCAGGGATTGCACCCAGAGCGGTGGCAATGAAAGCACCAAGTCCTAACCACTGGACTGCCAGGGAGTTTCCTGGAGAATGTTTCATCTCATGCTTTCACCTCCTTCCCTCCTTAATCTCCACTCCTCTAGCCATCTCCCTCTCTCAACTCCCTTCTGGCTGGCTGTACCAAGTTCCAGAACGTTTAGCTCCCCTCTGAGTTAGAAACACTGCTCTCTTGGCATGCACCACTTGCAGACACATTCTTGCCTTTGAGAAAAAGGTCCTGTCGAGTGGATGACAACCGGTAGATTCCCCAGTGCTTGTCGAACGTAGTCCCCACTTGATCAGGCAACTGAAGTGGATGATGGAGAGGAGTGAAGAGGCGGGAAGAGTGGCAGTGATGGTCTTTTAAGGGTCTGGATGAAGCACCTGCAAGGATGCATGAGTCCACACAGAGGGGGCTGATGAACCGCATGTTGACATCTGAGCTTTCAGCTTGCTTCTCCCAGGACTATGGACAGATCCGCTTGGAGGTCTTGCAAGCACCCCAGACTCGCCATATCTGGATCTTAGTCCATCTTCTCCTGTCGTCCCCCATCCCAGAACTGCTCTTACCCATGTTAGTGTTTCCGGTTACAGTCTAATTTAGTTCCCTGTGCTATACAGTAGGTCCTTGTTGTTTATCTGTTTTATATATAGTTGTGTGCTACTGCTGCTAAGTTGCTTCAGTCGTGTCCGACTCTGTGCAACCCCATAGACGGCAGCCCACCAGGCTCCCCCGTCCCTGGGGTTTGCCAGGCAAGAGTACTGGAGTGGGGTGCCATTGCCTTCTCCATATAGTTGTGTATATCTGTTAATTCCAAATTCCTAATTTACCCCTACCCCCTAGCCTTTTGGCAACCTTAAGTTTTTTGTCTCTGTCTGGGAATCTATTTCTGTTCTCTAAATAAGTTCATTTGTATCCATTTTTTAGATAAGTGATATATGATATCTTCTTTATCCATTCCTCTGTCCATGGACATTTAGGTTGCTTCCAAGACTTGGTTACTGTAACTAGTGCTGCCATGAACATTAGGGTGCATGTATCTTTTTGAACATAGTTTTCTCCAGATATATACCCAGAAGTGGATTGCTAGATCATATGGTAACTCTAGTTTTTTAGGGAACATCTGTACTGTTCTCCGTGGGGCTTCCCAGGTAGCTCAGCTGGTAAAGAATCTGCCTGCAGTGCAGGAGGCTCCAGTTCAATTCCTGAGTCGAGAAGACCCCCTGGAGAAAGGATAGGCTCCCCACTCCAGTATTCTTGGGCTTCCCTTGGGCTCATTTTGGGCTCAAATGATAAAGAATCCACCTGCAATGCCAGATACCTGGGTTTGATCCATGGGGTTGGAAAGATCCCCTGACAGAGAGCATGGCAACCCATTCAAGTATTCTTGCCTGGAGCATCCCCATGGACAGAGGAGCCTGGTGAGTTATAGTCCATGGGGTCACAAAGAGTCGGACACAGCTGAGCAACTCAGCATGACACAACCCAAACTAGTTTGGGGGCTTCCATGGTGGCTCAGTGGTAAAGAACCCGCCTGCCAATGCAGGGGACATGGGTCCAGTCCCTGGGTTGAGACTGAACGACCCCCTGGAGGAGGGAATGGCAACCCACTCAGTATTCTTGCCTGGAGAATTCCATAGACAGAGGAGCCTGGTGGGCTACAGTCCATGCGGTCGCAAAAGAGTCAGACACGACGTAGCAACTAAACAAGCTAGTTTAGTGTAGGCAAAACCAACAGAAGTAGTCATAAACCAGATTGTAGCTGCTGCTGCTGCTAAGTCGCTTCAGTCGTGTCCGACTCTGTGTGACCCCATAGACGACAGCCCACCAGGCTCCCCCGTCCCTGGGATTCTCCAGGCAAGAACACTGGGGTGGGTTGCCATTTCCTTCTCCAATGCATGAAAGTGAAAAGTGAAAGTGAAGTTGCTCAGTCGTGTCCGACTCTTCACGACCCCATGGACTGCAGCCTAACATGCTCCTCCGTCCATGGGATTTTCCAGGCAAGAGTACTGGAGTGGAGTGCCATCCCCTTTTCCGAGAGTTGTAGAGCCAACCCCTAATATTTGGCAATAAAAAACTTTATTGTTTCATGGTAATTGAGATACTTGTTCTGTTGCCCTCCTTCATTATCCCTTTGTGCTTTTCACCTGGAATTACTTGCCTACTTTAGAATCACCTAGACCATCATTCTAAATTCATTACATTCCATTTAAATCAGGCAACAGAAATCACTGGTGTGGGAGTTTTTTTAAGGCTGAAATGAGCTTTGGTGTATTCTTTCTAGTGATAGTGATGATTGGATACTTCCTCTTTTCTTCTTTTAGCTCTATCAAATAATAAAAAAGATTGGAGGGGACACCCAGTTGTACCGTGCATGATGAGTAAGGTTTTTTTCTTGTTGAAATTAATTTGCAAAGAACATAACGGAAAATTCTGAAAGAGAAGAAATATTTAATTGCAATTATCTGTATATCTTACTATTTAAAGAAACTCTGTCAGGGATTTTTAATTGAGGTTTTATGTAAATACATTAAATTAATTTTTTATATTACTTTAGTTTTGAGTGATGCATACTTTAAATGGGCTTCCCTTGTGACTCAGCTGATAAAGAATCTGCCTGCAATATGGGAGACCTGGGTTTGATCCTTGGGTTGGGAAGATCCCCTGGAGAAGGGAAAGGCTACCCACTCCAGGATTCTGGCCTGGAGAATTCCATGGACTGTATAGTCCATGGGGTCACAAAGAGTTGGACACGACTGAGCAACTTCACTTTCACTCTTCACTTTCATGCATTGGAGAAGGAAATGGCAACCCATTCCAGTGTCCTTGCCTGGAGAATCCCAGGGACAGGGGAGCCTGGTGGGCTGCCGTCTGTGGGGTCACACAGAGTCGGACACAGCTGAAATAGCATAGCATAGCAAGAGTGAAATTATATAAACACGAGAGAAAGTATCATGTAAAACTCTTCTGGGGAATCTCCAAAGACAAGACTAAGTCAGAAAAGTAGAAAGCAGAGGTGGAAGGAATCCCTCGAGATCTAAGAAGATGCCAGATGTAGGGCTGTGAATATTTTTTTATTAATGCTCAGGAAACCGGGGTAAACCATAATCACTGGTAATAACAGATAAAGTAGCAGAAATGTAATTAAGTGATTCTAACCATTGTTCCCTTGATAACATGAGATATCATTTTCTAAAGCTACTTCTTTCTGTCTCTCCCTCCCCAACCCCCAAAATACTTGGTTCTGTAATGTGTTTCTGTGGGGCATTTATGATTCTTTTCCGCCAGATGCGCCGTGTAGCCTCTGTCTAATACTGTGACCCTTCAGAGGTCTTGAAAAGAGCTGTAGGCTGTACACCCAAGAACCCATGTGAGCCTCGGAGTTGGCGCCAGTGTGTTCACAGGCGTGGCACACTCAGGTAGATTTCAGACTACTTCCAGTCAAACCGATTTCTTTACTACAAATGCTTTCAGAGACACACACGTGCTGATGTGTACACTGTGAATCTTCCCAATAGGATGGTGTAGTGGTAAGAATTAATGTAATTTTGGAAGCATTAGCTCTTTTTAGAGTGAGAGCTACTTAGAAAACATAAGAGACTTGGGTTCCACCCCTGGGTCAGGAAGATCCCCTGGAGGAGGGCATGGCAATCCACTCCAGTATTCTTGCCTGGAGAATCCCATGGACAGAGGAGTCTGGTGGGCTATGGAATGGTCCATGGGGTCACAAAGAGTCCGACATGACCTAAGCCACTTAGCGTNTTTAGAGTGAGAGCTACTTAGAAAACATAAGAGACTTGGGTTCCACCCCTGGGTCAGGAAGATCCCCTGGAGGAGGGCATAGCAATCCACTCCAGTATTCTTGCCTGGAGAATCCCATGGACAGAGGAGTCTGGTGGGCTATGGAATGGTCCATGGGGTCACAAAGTGTCTGACATGACCTAAGCCACTTAGCGTGCACTTAGAAGACAAATAGCTTTTTTTCTTGAAATCATTTTTAGTATCTGTCATTCAGAATTGAAAACTGAGAAGAAAGAGCGTGCCCCCAAGACTAGTTTGAGCAGTCGATTGACAAGTGGGAGGAGAAGCTAACTTTGAACGTGTTTCGTCTTTTTCAGATCTTGGTCACAGCGGCCCAGCGGAGCATTATGAGAGTTCCCACTGGGGACAGCAGCCCACTTACCGGAGCGAAGCCAGCTGCAGCTGGGAGAAGGCGCTAAGCGACAGGACAGACGCGGGGGCCTGGCCTGCCATCACGGGAGCAGAGACGGAATCCGCCTCAGAATGCACCACGGACACTGACTCTGCCTCCAACTGTGGCTCAGAGAAGGGTAGCATGGCTACGGGGAGCGCCCAGGGCAGCTTCACTGGGCAGACCAAGAAGACGGGCAGCAGCAATGGCTCCAGCGGCTCGCTGGCCCGGAGCCCGTCCGCTCAGAGCGCCCCTGGGGCGGGGGGAGCGAACGGCAGCGGCGCCGCCACCAGAGCCTGGGGCGCAGCCGCCGGCACTGGCCCAGGCCTGGCTCCCTGCTCCCTCGGCGGCGGGGATGGGAAAATGGACAACATGATCGGGGATGGGAGGAGTCAGAACTGCTGGAGTGCCTCCAGCTCCAACGCTGGCATTAATCTTAACCTTAATCCCAACGCCAACCCAGCTGCCTGGCCTGTACTCGGACACGAAGGAACTGTGGCGACAGGCAACCCTTCCAGTATTTGCAGTCCGGTCAGTGCCATAGGTCAGAACATGGGCACCCAGAATGGGAACCCCGCGGGCACTTTAGGTGCTTGGGGAAACTTGCTGCCGCAAGAGAGCACAGGACCACAGACGTCCACTTCCCAGAATGTGTCTTTCAGCGCACAACCTCAGAACCTTAACACTGACGGGCCAAACAACACTAACCCCCTGAGCCCTTCCCCCAGCCCTCTCAGCGCAGTGCAGACGAACGGACTGCCGAACTGGGGCATGGCTGTTGGCATGGGGGCCATCATCCCGCCCCACCTGCAAGGCCTTCCTGGTGCTAACGGATCGTCAGTTTCTCAAGTCGGCGGGGGTGGCAGCGAAGGAATCGGCAGTTCTGTGTGGGGACTGTCCCCAGGTAACCCGGCCACAGGAAACAGCGGTTCCGGGTTCAGTCAGGGGAATGGCGACACTGTGAACTCAGCATTAAGTGCTAAGCAGAACGGCTCCAGCAGCGCTGTGCAGAAGGAGGGGAACGGAGGGAACAACGCCTGGGACTCAGGACCTCCCGCTGGTCCTGGCATCCTCGCCTGGGGGCGGGGCGGGGGCAGCAGCGGCGTGGGCAACCTCCACTCGGGAGCTTGGGGCCACCCCAGCCGGAGCACCTCCAACGGGGTGAACGGGGACTGGGGGAAGCCCCCCAACCAGCATTCCAGTAGCGACATCAACGGGAAAGGATCAACAGGGTGGGACAGTCCCAGCGCCGGCGGCCAGAATCCTGCCACGCAGCCTGGCGGCGAGCTCGTGAACTCTTGGGCCAAAGCTGCGTCGTCCTCTGGAACGCCGGCCAGCGAAGGCAGCAGCGACAGTCCTGGCAGCCACCACGAAGGGAGCACTGGGCGGGATGGGGCAGAAGGCCGACGGCGAGACAGAGGGCTTCTCGAGCAGGGGCACCTCCAGTTGCCAAGGAGCGACCTGGACCCGAGGGTTCTGTCCAACACTGGTTGGGGACAGACTCCAGTGAAGCAAAACACTGCCTGGGAATTTGAAGAGTCCCCCAGGTCCGAGCGCAAGAACGACAATGGGACAGAGGCCTGGGGGTGTGCAGCTACTCAGCCTTCACACTCAGGGGGGAAGAACGATGGGTCCAGCGTGAACAGTACAAATACCTCTTCAGTATCGGGGTGGGTCAGCTCACCGCCTGCTGCTGCGCCAGCGCACGCCGGCTGGGGAGACAGCAGCCACAAAGCGCCAAATGGCCCCGGGGTTTGGGGGGAGGCGATAAGCTCTACTGCTGTTAATAATGCTGCTGCTGCCAAGAGTGGCCACGCTTGGAGCGGGACCGTGAATCAGGAGGACAAGTCCCCCACCTGGGCTGAGCCTCAGAAACCCAGATCTCAGAACTGGGGAGATGGACACAAGCCTAACCCAGCCTGGAGCGCAGGAGGGGGAGACTGGGCAGATTCGTCCTCGGTCCTTGGACACCTGGGGGAGGGGAAGAAGAGCGCCTCAGGCTGGGATGCTGACAGTAGTCGGTCAGGGTCTGGTTGGAACGAGGCTCCGAGGTCGGGGACTGGTGGCTGGGGCAATGGCACAAGCACGAAGGTGAATCCAGGGACAAGCTGGGGAGAGTCTCTGAAGCCCGGCCCCCAACAGAACTGGGCGAGCAAACCCCCAGACAGCAGCTCGAATAACTGGGGAGGAGCCGCTTCCGTGAAACAGACAGGAACAGGGTGGATCGGGGGGCCGGTCCCCGTCAAACCGAAGGACGGCAGCGAGGCCACGGGCTGGGAGGAGCCTTCCCCGCCCTCCATCCGACGCAAGATGGAAATCGATGACGGTACCTCAGCTTGGGGCGACCCGAGCACCTACAACAATAAAACTGTAAACATGTGGGACAGAAACAACCCAGGCATCCAGAGCAGCGCCTCGGCGGGCGCCACCGCCACCACCGCCACCACGAGCGACAGCGCGAGTGCGGCCGAGGCGCCCCCGGCGCACCAGGCCAGCGCCCAGCTCAGCCGGTCACCGCTGCTCGGCCCAGGTACGGCGTTGCGTGTGCCTTCAGAGGTTAAAGAAAAACTCCCATTACGTTTGCACACACACTCAACTAGCATTTTTGTAGCAAAGGACATTAAACTGATTTCCGTGCCCGTCACCTTACAGGGTCGTATTTGAGTATTATCCAAAGAGATAATAGTATAGAGAAAAAATAAAGTAGGATTTTCTGATAGCTTTCAACCCAAGAGAGAGAAAAAAGAAAATGGGATTTTCTGATCGCTTTCAGTTCAAGGGTTGTAAAAATATTACCCACTTTCAAGAGAAAGGAGAGGAAAAGAAATATACCTTCTTTAGAAAGATAGGAGGCCATTGTGTTAGCCTGTGTTTACTTATTACAAAGTCTTTGTTTATTTATGAGATAAATCAGTGGTTCTCAACCCCAGAGGGCTTTTGTTAGAATTCCCCAAGAGCTCAGGGAGCTGGGAGATAGCAGTCTCAGAGACACCTCAGATGCAGGTTGGTCCGGATGGGAAGCCCGTCCACTGGCCGGTTTTAAAGCTCCACAGGTGTTTCTGATGTGGTTAACCATGAAATAAAACCGTTTTGGGTTGAAACGGTTTTACATGGCATTATACAGTACAAATCATGTTCTGATTTCAGTGGAAAGAAAAATGCTGAAATGAGATGAAAATCTGTGTGTTGAGTCCCTGCCCTGCGCAAGGCACTCTCCTAGGTACTGCAGTAAAAGGCAAGAAGCTGTTACAGACCAGAGCCTGCCCGCAGGGAGCGTGAACGTGACTGAGAAAATACACATGCAACATGGACCATGGAGGAGAGAGCTTTCAGTCCTGCTGGCCTTTGTAACTAGAGAACGAGCAGGGGAGTGGCTCAGACAGAGGCGCTAGCACAGGAGACCTGGAGGCAAGAGGGAAGGAGGGTAGCGTCTTTGAGGAACAGAAAGAACTTCACCGTAGGTGGTGCTGGGGGTGCATGGTGGGGGCTGGCAGGAAGGCCTTGCGGAGAAAGGAGACCACGGCAAGAGCAGGCACGTTCTTTTAGGCCCTGTGAAGGAATCGGGGTGTATCCAGAGGTCTGGGAAGCCACTGAGAAGATGAAGCAGATTGAACCATCAGGCTTAATTACAGAATTGTGTCAGCTGTAAGATGAAGAGTGAATTAGTGGAAAGCACAGCTGGAGGAGAAGAGCTGAGCTCAGCCGTGTTTGGCATGAGAGGGGAGGGAATAGTGGCCAGGGGCGTAGATGGATACAGCAGCTAGACTGGGAAAGCATCTGGATGCAGGAGCAGGGAGGGTTCAGAGCTCGGGCAGGTGGGCAGGTCACGGCGAGGTGCGCTGCCTTCTCAGGGCGCACACGGGAGGCACGTGTCTGTCGAGGGGACGCAGAGGTTGGATGCGGAAGCCTGGGTCTCAGCCAGAGATGGGGCAGCAGGGGCAGCTGTGGGAGAAGGGCGATGAGCAGAGGGCCAGGTCGAGAGGAGAGATTCTGTCTAAGGTGGTAGGGCTCTGGGCTTTCCTAGTGGCTCGGGGGTAAAGAATCCACCTGCCAGCGTGGGAGACAAGATGGATCCCTGATCTGGGAAGGTCCCACGTGCCGCGTAGCAGCTAGGCCCACGGGTCACAACCATTGAGGCTACGCCCTAGAGCCCTTCTCTGCAACATAAGCCACCGCGTTGACAAGAGTAGCCCCTTCTCGCCGCAACTAGAGAAAAGCCTGCACAACAACGAAGACCCAGCACAGCCAAAACCAAATTATTATTAAGAAACACAGCTGTCACGTCACAGCCACCCAAGTCTTTCTTCTGGAAGTCCTCATTCCCATGACTTCTCCTCACCCCCTGCTCACCGTCTCTGAAAAAGCTCCTGCTGACATGTGCCTGGTGCCCGGGTCCTGGCGACAAGCATGGCCTGGCAGCGCCAGGCGGCCACATGCGGCACATCTTATGTTCGTCTCATGTGGTCCTGACGGCCGCCCGGGCCTCATGTTACAGAGGAAATGGGCAGTTAAGTAGCTTGCTGAGGGCACACGTGGGGGGAGATGGTGGGGGTCTCACATGTGAAATACATACCTGCCTGCTGCTACTTGTAACGTACGACATCCATGACACCCCACAAAGAGAGAGACAACATCACATGCATTTGTGATTTTTTTTTTCCCTCTTGAATATGTTACCCTCAGAATCTCCTCTTAATGGTTTTTAGTAGACAAAGAATATGAGATTCATCCTGGATAAAGGCATTCCTGTTTGGTTGGAAGAGCCAAAGTTATTTACTTGTGTGTGAAAAATATTTATAGATAATGTATATATTTTTTAACAAATTGCACACAGTCTTGCCAAACGTAGAAGAAGGAAAACGTGCCCCGTCCACCATGGTGACTGTTTCCGGGTTCTTGTTGGTTCTCCATCCTCCAGGCCTTATGCACGTGTGTGATGTCTATGTGTGTCACGATAGTGTGAAAGCAGCTGTGCATTTTATTTCAACCACTTTGACAGAGACAGATAAAAAGTTAGAGGAATTACTTGCATGTAGTGGCTCAGACAGTGAAGCATCTGCCCACAATGTGGGAGACCTGGGTTCGATCCCTGGGTTGGAAAGATCCCCTGGAGAAAGAAATGGCAACCCACTCCAGTACTCTTGCCTAGAAAATTCCATGAATGGAGAAGCCTGGTGGGCTACAGTCCATGGGGTCACAAAGAGTTGGACATGACTGAGTGACTTCACTTTCACTGAGCCCTACTGGAAAAGGAAATGGCGACCCACTCTAGTATTCTTGCCTGGGAAATCCCATAGACAGGAGCCTGGTGGGCTACAGTCCACGGGTCACAAAGAGTTGGACACAGCTTAGCGATTGAACAACAGCTGAGCCCTGTGCAGAGAGTGTGCACACGTACTGTGTCACTGGGGATAATGGGGTTACTCGGTAATTTTTCATTGATGACATTAGTCTCGTATTCTGCAACGACACAGTCTAGCTGCGTTCTGAGCACTACAGAGTCCATCCCTTTCAGGGACCACAGGTGATCTGAGCCTGTCCCTGTCCCGGTCTGGGGGACCAGCTGTTCCTTGTGCTACAGAAGGATCAGTCACACCTCCTTCGGGTCCCTTCATAACAGTGACAAGGTGCTGCTTCCTGTGGGTCCTCTCCATTCATTTTCACACATACAGCACCTGGCCCTTCCTGTCGGGGCTTGTGGTACCCGGGCCACTGGGATCAGAGATGGAAGCAGCAATGACAGCATCTGCTAGGCTGTGGCTCAGCTCACGGCCTGAACACTTGCCTGCTTGTTGTTGCAGATCAGCTGGGATCCCCCCTCCAAACAAAGTGCAGACCCGATGAATGTCTGATGAGGTTTCTGCTACAGAGCAAGTCTTTTACAGATTCTGCAGTATCACTCTTGACCTTCACTGATTTTACAGAATGTCCACTAACCTCAGAGTTTGGGGTTTAAGTTGCTTTTCAGTTTTCGATCATCACCACTTAAGGATATTGATCTCTGTCTCACAAAATAGGGTTTCTCGATTGCACAGGTTTTTGTGTGTGTGGTTTTGTAAAAGTAAATGCTACAGGTCAATCATTTTGTCCCATTCTTACTATATTAATACTAGTTAGTTTTCTGATGAGCCTAAGGAAAACCGATACTAATTTATGAAATGCAGTGTAGGATTTACACTGGACTGTTTGGATCTAGTTCAAACCCAGTCTGGAGCTGGAACACAGTAATCGAGAGAAATGCTGTGTATCTGCCTTTTTCTTTCTCTCTCCTTTTTACCCTTTTTGGTCACACTGTGGGGCATGTGGGATCTTAGTTCCTCGACCAGGGATCAAACCAGTGCCGCGTGCACTGGCAGAGTGGAGTCCTAACCCATCAGACCATCAGGGAAGTCCCTGTGTGCCTGCTGTTTGATCAGGTGATTTTGTTATTTAATTGCCGACAACAAATCACTGTCTTTGCAGCTGATTGACTATTAGTAACACCTGAATTATTTCAGCTTCCCAAAACTTCCTTAGTTTTTGTCTTCTATGTTAATTTTCCTAATTTTGTTCCTTCGATTGGTAAAACTGCTTTCTCCCAACATGCATTATTGTTTTTTGTGTAGTTACAGGTAATACTATATATAGTTAGTCTTTGCCGACAATAGTGATTAGGGCTAACTTCCCTGATGGCACCTTTAACCAGGTGGCTGAATTGATAAAGAATCTGCCTGCAGTATGAGACACCCGGGTTCCATCCCTGGGTCGGGAAGATCCCCTGGAGAAGGGAATGGCAACCCACTCCAGTATTCTTACCTGGAGAATTTCATGGACAGAGGAGCCTGACTAGCTACAGTCCGTGGGGTGGCAAAGAGTTGAACATGACTGAGTGATTAACACAGAATTAATCACAGAATGTTTTGCTCATTATACAGCTTGTAATTTTAAATGATTCACTGGTGGTAGGTGGTTTTGTCATTAATCATTCATGTTGTATTTTATTAGAGTAAAGCATCAAGGGAGCTGATTCCATGCTACTTTTAGTCAGAAAATTAATAGATTTCATAACCGAGATGGTAATATCCATGTTTTAACCAAATAATTTAAATTTTGTGATTGGCTTATTTGTGGTTTCTATTCTTCAGTTAGTATTTAAAGCATTCACAGTTCTGCCTGTGAGAAGCTATGTCTATATGAAAATTACAGCTGATGTGAGCCATCAGCATGACTTTTCAGTATTATCAAGTGAGCCTATGGGCAAAGGCACAAAGATCAGAATTCAGGTTGATTTGGAAGTTTGCATATGACGTAAAATGTTTGTCTTACTAAAGTATAAAGAAGGCGGGGAGATCCTTACTGTGGCCTAGTCTCTTAACCTCGTCTGTGCCTCAGAGATAGTAACACCAGAACCTTCTAAATTCACTTAATTGGATCCTCATCTCTGGTACAAGGCCCAGCTCAGGATGCTAGCAACAGGATGGGGTGGAGGAATGAAAGCAGAATTCTGAGATACGCTTGGAACCACCCTTCTCCATAATTCCTCCATTTGGTTCCCATCTTTTAACACCGATATCTCAACTCCTTTCCCAACTCACTGCTGGTACCTAAGAACCATCTGGGTGCTCTGTTATTACTTTATCTGTATCTGTTTCCTCTTCTCTCTTTTTTGTTTGCTCAGACCTGTGTTTTTGACGGTTGGTCAAAAAAAAACAAGAGAAAAATGTTGCAACTTGTAAATTTTTTATAAGAGATTAATATGA
Source organism: Cephalophus harveyi (assembly GCA_006410635.1). Lineage (NCBI taxonomy): Eukaryota > Metazoa > Chordata > Mammalia > Artiodactyla > Bovidae > Cephalophus > Cephalophus harveyi. Next base: position 68,125 of record SJYT01080403.1, on the reverse strand, counting down.
AATTTCTTTTAGGTTGTTACATATAATACCAGAAGCAAAAGAGCTACTCCTTAAACTTTAGTTCTAAACTACTTTTTAAAACTCTGTCTTGTTGCAGATGGTGTGAATTGAATAGCTTTTAATATAACAGACTTTCAGTTTTAAGGGAGTAGGGATCAGAAGTGAGAAGACTGCCACTTTAAAAAAAAAACAAGGCAAATCTGATTAGATTTAGTATTATCTCCTTTTCACTTTCTCCTAAAAGCCATCCTAAAGATAATCTCAAGATGCTTTGGAACGTGAAATCACCAGTCTCCCTTTCTCTCTCTCCGTCTCACTTTTGCTGTCTTCTCTCTCCCCGGTGCCCCCTTCAGTTTCGTCGGGCTGGGGAGAAATGCCTAACGTTCATTCGAAGGCTGAAAACTCTTGGGGGGAGTCATCATCCCCGTCCACCCTGGTTGATAATGGCACAGCAGCGTGGGGCAAGCCACCCAGCAGCGGCAGCGGATGGGGGGACCAGCCCACCGAGCCGGCGCTGACATTCGGGAGGGCCAGCGCCCCCACTGCCGCCCCAGCCCTGTGCAAACCAGGTGAGCCCAGCGTCTTGCCCGCCCTGGGTCGGCTGTTTGGAAATGGGCCCATGTACTCTATTTAGAGGCATACTTCTCATTTAATTTTAAGAATTAGTGTTTTAGGACACTTTCCTCATTTTATTTACATTTGAAGTGAAAGTTGCTCAATCGTGTCCGACTCTTTGCAACCCCATGAACTGTAGCCCGCCAGGCTCCTCTGTCTGTGGGATTCTCCAGGCAAGAGACTGGAGTGGGCTGCCGTTCCCTTCTCCAGGGGGTCTTCCCCACCCAGGGATTGGACGGGTCTTGCTGCATCACTGGTGGATTCTTTACTGTCTCAGCCGCCACATTTTAAGACTAATGTTAAACTTAAAACTGTAAAGAAATATTTGCCCTGTCTGATAAATGAAGGAAAAGGAGCTTTTGAGAGAAGTCCATGTTCTCCTTTTAAAAGAGAAAAAAATGACGGTTCATAGCCTCCGGGCTTCTTCAGCAGAATTGCCCTACCTGTCATTCAGGCAGTTTAAACCTGCTCTTTCACTGAACAGGTGGGTAAGGCAGGTCAGTTTTCTTTCTGAGTTTGGGTTTTGAAAAATGTATTACTCCACAGTTTGACACTTGCCTTGCCTTTGCTGCCTGCTAAGCTAAGTTCCTTCAGTCGTGTCCGACTCTGTGCGACCCCACAGACAGCAGCCCACCAGGCTCCGCCGTCCCTGGGATTCTCCAGGCAAGAACACTGGAGTGGGTTGCCATTTCCTTCTCCAATGCATGAAAGTGAAAAGTGAAAGTGAAGTCGCTTAGTCGTGTCCGACCCTCAGCGACCCCATGGACTGCAGCCTACCAGGCTTCTCCGTCCATGGGATTTTCTGGGCAAGAGTACTGGAGTGGGGTGCCATTGCCTTTGCTGCCTAGTAAAGAAAATTCAGCTTTGGATTCTTTTTTTTTTTTTTTTTGAGAGAAAAAAACATGCTGTGTTTTCCTCCCTTTATTGGAAAATATAATAAGTATACATAAAATGTGCATCCTTACTGTTGTCCAGCTCATGTTCACCAAGTGCAGTTCTGTAAGGTGTGGCCGCTTTACAGTGTGATGCTTCTGACAGTAGTATGAATGTAAGTGGACTGATTTAAGACCAGTGTAACATTAATTGTTCACATGGGTGCAAAAGCGCTTTTTTTTTTTTTGACATTATTAAGATCTTAAAAATGCAACTTTATTGTTTGAGTGTTTTGTTACTTTGTCAGCACGGATAGTGTGCTCCGTGTGCCAACCATTTTGCCGGATTATGTATCCCAGTCATGTCACTTGTTGTTAGAAACCCGAAGGATGGGAAACTCCTGGGTGTGTAGATTCCGGTGTCGAGGCAATGTATTTGTTTTTATCATTTGGCCTCAGAGGCCTGATTACATGCCTGGCCACCTTGTAAGCCTCGAGTCTTCATCGTCTTACAGACTGTAGCTTACTGTAGTGTCACCTGATCTTTGGCCTTCTTCAGATTTCCCAGGAAGGAGAATTTGGGGTGACTTTTACACCAAAGATTACTTTGTATTTTAAGAAAGGAGAAAACAATAATACCCTAAAATTGAAACTCAGTATTCAGCTTGCCTCTGCCCGGGCCCTTGGCTGCGGCCCTCCTGTCATTCTGGGAGCATCTCCTGGGGGAGCATCTCCTGGGAGCTCGTCAAGTGTGCAGGCTGCTGAGCCCGAGCACAGGCCTGCCGACTTTTCGGGATCCTCGGGCGGCTCAGGTCTGGTCACACTGGGGGAGCACTGGTGCGCGTGACGTGCCACGTGACCTGGAGGACCGTGATCGTTTTCAGGACTCTGCCTTTTACCAGCATCTCATGTCACTCAGCGACAGCCACCTTCGGTAGCGCCCAGGATTGATCGTTAGAATGTCCTCGTTTCAAAACGACCTCTAGGGACTTCCCTGGTGGTCCAGTGGCTGAGACTCCACGCTCCCAATGTAGGGGGCCCAGGTTCCATTCCTGGTCAGGGAACTAGACCCCACACGCCACAACTAAAGATTCCGCGTGTCGCCAACCTAGATGGAAGATCCCATGTGCCACAGCTAAGACCTGGCACAGCCAAATAAAGAAATATGTCTTTAAAAAGTGACCTCTAGTGGGTTAAGGGTGTTGGAACAGCACAGATTACAAAGAGCTGGAGTTTGAAGACAAAAACAGACGCACATATACACGTACATCATGTCCAGTAGGAAACATTAAACTCTTAGGCGTGAGGGAGGACGCAGGAGTAAGAGGCGGGTGCTGTGCCCCCTCTGCCCTGCCTGCCCTCAGCGGTGTCCCAGGGCGCCCCTGCCTGCTTTGGGAATGGTGACTGATACACGCTCCTACCCCTCTCTTTCTAGCTTCAAAATCTATGCAAGAAGGCTGGGGCAGCGGCGGGGACGACGCGAACCTCGGCGCCAGTCAGTGGGAGGACGAGGATGGGGGCATGTGGAACAACGCGGCTTCGCAGGAGAGCCCCTCTTCCTGCAGCTCCTGGGGGAATGCCCCCAAGAAAGGGCTCCAGAAGGTGCGTGCGGCCCCGGGGTGGGGGGGTGAATGCTGAGCCCTGCGCGGTGTCAAGGTGGTCTCTCCAGTTAGTGACAGAGGGAGCCGAGGCTCTCAGAGTGCCCTGAGGACCCTGGGGGTCCTGAGGCCCTCTCAGGGGGTCTCTGCCGAGCGCAGGGCGTGACACGGCATTGCTGTCACAGCGGCGCGAGAGCAGGGACTGATGGGTGAACCCAGATGCTTCCATGAAGCCGCACAGCGGAGAGAGGTCCAGCCAGGTGTGACAGCACCACTCGTCTCACCAAAAATTTTTGTTCTAGAAAATATAATTATTTTCCATTAAAAAAATGCTGTTATGTTAACATGATGGGCATGTTGTGTATGAATGTGCGTGCGTGCTCAGTCCTATTGGACTCCTTTCGACCCCTTGGGCTGTAGCCCACCAGGCTCCTCTGTCCATGGGATTTCCCAGGCAGGAATACTGGAGTGGGTTGCCATTCTCTTCTCCCGGGTATCTTCCCAACCCAGGGATCAAACCCGCATCCCTTGTGTTTCCTACTTATCGTAGGACAGCAAAAGAAATACATATATATATATTATAATAACTTAAATATACATTGATGGCGTAACTAGTTAAATTATGCTACCTCCGTATTATGAAAAACTAAAAAAAAATTTTTAAAGGAACTTTAAACATACTCATATGAAAAGATCACCAAAATATATCGCCAAGTGAAAGACAAGGCACAGAATCTCTGTCTAGCACATCCCCGATTTTAGGGGGCAGAGGAAAAGGAGAGAAAAATGGATGTGTGAGTCATGCGCACACTCATAACAGCCTCTGTAGAATTCAAAACTGTCTGGAAGGATGAGGAAGCAAAGGAGAACTCAGTGGACTGGGCGTGTGGAGTAGGTGGAAGATGCTTCCCTGTGCCCCTCATTTCTGCTCTCGAATCGTGTGAATGTATTATCCGTTTAAAACAATTCCAGTTTGCCACGCAATTGGCAGTTAGCAGAACCCAGAAACTAAAACCAGGGCTCGCTGCTCATAAAGAATACATGTGATGGCAGGCTTCAAATTAGGTCTTTTCACAGTCTGGCTGGCAAATCATCCAGTTAATGACAGGACCAGAAACACCGAACTGGTGAATTAAAATATTGTGTATTCTTGGCAAACCTGGCTCTGGCCGCACAGGAAAGATTATAATCACCTCCAGAGAGGCTGCTTCCTTGAGGAAAGCCAGCATGTTAGTTACAGTCACCCCACAAACTAGGACCTGTGACTGTGGCACTGGTGGGAAAGGACCCACCTGCCAATGCAGGAGACGTAAGAGACACAGGTTCAGACCCTGGGTCCGAAAGTCTCCCCTGGAGGCAGGCATGGCAGCCTACTCCAGTATTCTTGCCTGAAGAATCCCATAGACCGAGGAGCCTGCCAGGCTACATTCCATGGGGTCACAAAGAGTAGGACACGACTGAAGTTATTTACCAGGTTTTTTTTTTTCCCCCCACTTTATTTATTTATTTGGAGGCTAATTACTTTACAGTATTGTATTGGTTTTGTCATACATTGACATGAATCCGCCACGGGTGTACACGTGTTCCCCATCCTGAACCCCCCTCCCACCTCCCTCCCCATCCCATCCCTCTGGGTCATCCCAGTGCACCAGCCCCGAGCACCCTGTATCATGCATCGAACCTGGACAGACAATCCGTTTCACATATGATAATATACGTGTTTCAATGCCATTCTCCCAGGTGTTTTTTTTTAATAAGCTTTTTAGACGTCATTTCTTTATTTTTGCCTGCCCTGGGTCTTCACTGCTGTGCCCTGGCTTTTCTCTAGTGTGCCGAGCCAGGGCTGCTCTCCAGTTGCGGTGAGCGGGCTTCTCGCGGCAGTGGCTTCCCTTGGAGGGAAGGGCTGTCGGCGCTCAGGCCTGGATGGCTGTGGCACCTGGGCTTAGCTGCTCCTTGGCATGTGGGATCCTCCCCAAGTAAAGTAAAATTTAAAAACTCGATGCTCATGCCCATGGAGGGTACTGACAGGCGCCAAGAGGCATCACCTCCGAGTTGGAACCATCTCTGGCAGTTGGAGTCAAGAACCTGGCATGGCCCCTGGGGTTGAACCCGAGTCCCCTGTGTTGGTACGCGGACTCTTACCCACTGTACCAGCAGGGAAGCCCCAGGCCCAGTTTTGAAAGCGCTGTGAAGAATGATTTGTATGAGACGTGAGTGCATCGTTAGATCCCCCTCCTTGCAGGAGAGCAGGAGGTTGTGCAGGGGTCACGTCCTGACGCCCAGCCCCCACACCGTCCCCGCGGCCCCCTCTCCACTCCGCCACCCTTTCCTCTTCGCTCGGCTCCCTCCTCCTGTCTTCACCCTCCTCCCCTCACCGCTCTCTCCTCACTGTCTTCTCTGCCCCGCAGGCCATGAGTTAACAGAATTAACAGGTTTTTTCGTTCCTTTCATCCTGTTGGAACGAACACCCTGTATTGTGTCATCTTTTAGAACAAAGCTTATAAAAGGGCACAAGCCCTGTAATTTTTAGTAGATTTTATATGGTTATTACAGGGTCGTGTTCAAGGGAGCACCTAGCATACTTATCTGATCATGGACGCGGTTCCTATTTGTGATGAACGAAATGTATCCTCTGAGGGGAAAGAATCGTTATCCTCCTTTTTTTAAGTCCATAAATCGCACACACATGCCAACTGCAAAAGCGCCCCGCAGCATTCCGTAGCACGAGCCACCAGACACTGTCAGGGTGGCGGGGAGCGCAGCATTGCTCAGCGCGCATGGGGTGGGGGGTGGGGGGTGCTCTGGCTTTAAATCAACAAGAGCTTTGGGCGTCTCCCATTTCTGGAAGAATGCTTTATTAAAATGTGGCTCATGTCGGCCCAGAGAGTATCACGCAGAGTGAAGTAAGCCAGAAAGAGAGAAACAAATCTACATTAACACATCTCAGCGGAATCTAGAAAAGTGTTACAGATGCTCCTGTTTGCAGAGCGGAAATAGAGACACAGACAGAGAGGACAAATGTATGGATACCAAAGGGGAAAGGAAGGGTGGGAGGAGCTGGAAGGTTGGGACTGACACATGGACCTATTGATTCTATGTATAAAATGAATAACTAACGAGAACCTACTCTACAGCACTGGGGACTCGGTGCCCTGTGGTGACCTGAATGGGAAGGAAACCTGAAAAAAAGGGGACATATGAATACACAGAGCTGCTTCACTTTGCTGTACAGCAGAGACTAACGGCATTGTCAAGTAACTCTACTCCAACAGAAAGTCATTTAAAACAGTACCATAGAACCTGCCTCATGGACTTTCTCCTCCCACCCTCGGTTCCAGGGCATGAAAACATCTGGCAAGCAGGACGAGGCCTGGATCATGACCCGGCTGATGAAGCAACTCACAGACATGGGCTTCCCGGTGACTGGCGCCCCCCTTTCCCGCTGCCGCCGTGTGCCCTGCCCTGCGCGGCCCTGTTGTGTCCTGTGCCCCCCTTGTCACGTGTAGTGCAGGAAGAAGACTTTGGGGATGTGCTTGGTGGCAAAACCTAACTCGTACATTCCCTTTTCACCTGGGCACTCCTGCCTAGGGATTAGGATTTGCTTTGAACGACAGCAAAGATCCACATCCTTTCTGTCTAGAAAGGTGTGAGAACCTTTTACTAGAATGAAAAACGATGGGTGACTTTTAATTTTCCTTGGCTTATACAATTTTCTATTTTCTTTTCATCTGAAAGTGAGTTTTCATTCATTTCTGCAAAATTGACCAAGACCTCAAGGGAGAATTTGGTATAAAGCACTAAAACCTTGCGTCCAGATAAAGAAACCCAAGCAGACCTATTTGGTGCCCGAGTTTCAGATCGTGTGTAGCGAGAGCTGGAGATCTTAGGGTGTTCCTCTGAAAATGGCTCCCCATCTCTTCAGTTCCCAAGAGCGAGTGGAAGCATTCAGATCATGAACCATACCTCCTGCGCCTGCCAAGCAGTCCCTTCAGATGTCTCCTCTCCATATCTTTACTCAAATGAGCCTTTACCTTTTGGTTGCCATGGGTGCCCCTTCAGGATGGGTCTGGCGAGGCCCCAGACTGGAAGAGGGGACCACATACTTCTCATGGCATGCAGGCCCCTGACCCTGCGCACGCTCAGCCCAGGGCCCAGCCTCCCCACCCACTGTGAGGTGAGGGGCCCAGAGCGGCCCCGCGGCACTTCAGCATCGAGCCCTAATTGGTCTCCACCGAGACTAGTCTGTTCAATTCGAGAGATGATTATCAAAATGCATCTATTAGTACTTGTTTTGTGTTATGTTGTTTTTACATTTTTTGGCAAAAAGTAGTCAACAACAGACACATCCTGGAATCTGACCCTCCCCGTGAGTCCCTGTGGCTGCCCTGGAGAGGTCACCCTCCTGACCACAGAGTCAGGGACAGGACTCCCCTGGCAGTGGACACTTGGGGTTTAAAGTCTTCTTCCCTCTGAAAATCAGTTCAATATGTTTTCTTATGGCAAGGGGGTTTTATTTAGAAGACATTTGTCTTTAGCCACAGAAGAAAAGTATTTCTGGTTCCTAAACGGAACAACGTCAGGTTACTATTGATCACGTCCCTGCGTTAACAGTGCTTGAGCTCTCCGCAAGCTTTTCATTCTGTTACCACACCTCCTAATGAGAACTCCGCTTCCCTCTGCAGAGAGAGCCGGCTGAAGAGGCCTTGAAGAGCAACAACATGAATCTCGATGAGGCCATGAGTAAGTGCGAGGACGCACCTCGAGCACACTTTGTTTTAAAGATACGGGTTTGTGAGTCTCAACGTTCTGAGTCAGGGGTCAGTAGTTGAATACGTGCTCGAGAGACAGGGTCACCCGTAGGGTGTACACCTGCCGCGGGGCCGACCCTTCAGGACTAGTGGTCTCCGGGGACAGACGGTCAAGCACCACATGGAACCACGTCTGCTTTTCCCGTTTCTTTCTTTTTTTTTTTTTTTCTGCAACGAATAGGTGAATTGATACTATCCTCATCTGTTTTGAGGGGAGGAGATAGTGACCCTCTTAGAGAAAGGCGCTGGGGCCACGTGCCCAGCTTGTTGCCTGCCGAGTGAGCCAGAGTACTAAACCAGGAAGTACTGAACCCTTGCTCCTTGGGGACATGCAGGGATGAGGTCGTCCAAGCCTCTGGCCACAGCATTTTTGTCAACCGGTCAGTACGTTTAACCTTGGGTTTGGGGGGCTGTGAGGAAAGTTAAGCTTTTTTATTTTCCCTTTCCTTTCCTTTCCTCTGGCTACAACCCGCAGTGTGTGGGGTCTCAGTTCTCCAACCAGGAATCAGACCCACGCCCCCTGACAATGGAAGGCAGAGTCTTAACCACTGGACTGCCTGGGAAGTCCTGTGTGTTTCTGTGTAATACACATGTCTCGTGAATAATCATATGCCAGCCATGTTTCTTTATAATAAAACATTAGCTAAGAAGGGTGACCTGATCCTGGGTAGTTAATAATGATCATAGATTCTGTTTACTTTTCTACGCACACCAATGCCATCAGCTTTAAAAAAAAAAAAAATTCTTGTTTAAAAAAAGAAAAGTCATCATCTTGTGAGTCCACAAATGTGTCTGCTTTCCATCTTTTCTGAAGCTTCATCTCACACTGTGGATGTTACTTTAGCTCCCTCCCCACAGCCTTACCCACAGATGGTGACTGTGTCTTCCGGTTCCAGCTGCACCCCCTTGTTGCTCAGCAGCAGCTGCTGAACGAGGCAGGCACCATGCAGCCTTCTCATGCTCAGGACATTGGCTTGGGGACCACGGGGACCATTGAAATGACCAACAGCGGGCACAGAGATGTCGAACTTGGCCCCACATAGACCACGAGAAAGACACTTGTCCCTTTGTGAGAGCCTGAGCCAGGAGAGAGAGTGTGTGTGTGGTCTGGGGCTCAGAATCTTCTCCACCTGCATGTGTCCACAGATGACCCAAAAGCACCGCGAGTTTTGATGTGGGGGCTACAAGTATATTCTAGCAAGTAGGTAAATTCAGCAGCTCAGAATTCACAGATAATGAGGGTCAAACTTTGTAATCGCATGCAAATGCCAGATGTGTAGTGTCAGCTGCCAGGACAGAGGGACCGGGCATGATCAGTAGGGAGTTAGTCCTGCCTCCCCAGAGCTTCGAGGCAGCTAAACAGACACCAGTATCTGAATCGAAGGAGCACAGGACAGACCGGTTTGCGTTGTCCTTTCCTCACCATCTGGACAGCTCCTTGCAGCCGGAAGGGACTCAGCAGGTGGAAGTTGATGGGTATGAGGTGGGACAGCTGGGAAAAGGCCCTCTTTGGGAAAGGGGGGCGACAAGTCCCAGGGAAGAGGAAGGGCCTAGCCCCTTGGGGCAGGGGTGGCTGATGTGGAGCGGGGGCCAGACCACAGCCTCCCGTGCTTGGCCGTGTCCTCTGGGGGGTGAAGGCTTTGACTCCTTCCCTGAGGTGTTGGCTGGCACCCGTCTGTGCTCAGCACTTGCAGCCAACCCCCTGGGCATCTTGTTTCAAACGCTGCCTCTGTCTGCTATGCCCCAGGCGCTCTGCTGGAAAAGAAGGTGGACGTGGACAAGCGTGGACTGGGAGTGACCGACTACAACGGGATGGTCACCAAGCCCCTTGGCTGCCGCCCACCTATCTCCAAAGAGTCTTCCGTGGACCGCCCCACCTTCCTTGACAAGGTATGCGTTTAGGTGGCTTTTTGTTTGTTTTTAACAAGGCATGTTTTTCATTTTCACTGTGTTGGATTAGAAAGTTACTGTACTGTAATATTTAAGTGACTTTTACCCATTTTTCTAGTATATATGAATGCTTGACTCAAAAGAGGTAGTGTTGTAAGTATTTCATATGATGTGATGAATTAACAATACTGAAATTGAAAACTGATTTTCATGCCAGTGGGTAAACTTGGCTGCTTGAATTTGTCCTGTAGACGAGAGTCATCAGATTTCTATTTTATGGTCTCATGTGCACAGTTCTTCCCATTGGAAATGATGTATGACATGTTTAATCTCAGGAGAAGGGTCTAGAAGTGGTTGGGCGTGGGCCTTGCTTGGCTGAGCCACTTCAGAAAACCCACAGGTGCGGGCACACCACCTTAGATGCTTCAGCAAGTGGAGGCGCCAGTTCACTCCCCTCAATACTGTCCTGCTTGGTGCAGTTTCTCCAGACTGGTGTGACCTCAGAGGGGGTCACACAGCTTAACAGTGTCCTGTTAAACTTGATCAAAATGTCTGGTCTTGAAAAAATAATAGAAGCAAGGAAAGACAACTCTAAAGCAAACAGACACAAAAAGCAGGCTCGCAGGAGAAGAGACGAGAGTTGGTCTTTGTTCTCAGATAAGCAGTGTCCTCCAACCAGAGCGCCACGCAATGGAGTCCTCACTGTGCCCGGCACCACTGTGTCCGGGAACATCGGAATTTCAGACAATAATGAAATTTGTGACCATACTTAGTCTGCAATATTATCAGACGTTTATCTGAAATTCCAGTTTAACTCAGCATCCTGAATTTGTATTTGCCACATGTGGGACCCTGACTTATTTCTGTATCTTTACAATCTGAAGTAATATTCTAGGCTTGTTGTGAAGTTAGATGAGGTAAATTTACAAAAGACCTGGTGCCTCAGTAAATGTTAAAAAAAATATAAGGTTTTTGTCTGTTTTACAGTTTACCTTATTATTGAGTTAAGCCATATGAAATCAAAAACAGATGAATGTCAGCAGATCTCAACCTAGTATATACCTAGAGCCTTGTTAGTAAGTTCTCAGAGGAGCCTGTTTGTTTGAAAATGGTGGTTAAAGTGTTTTCCAAGTAAGACTTACACTGTCTCTCTCCTGACTCCTACCCATAGGCAGGGCTGGTAGTGATGAGACTATGTAAGCTGATGTATGTGTTTGTAAAATAATTGTTAAAATGAAAACAGCGTCTTACTCCTGCTTCTCTTTTTTCTTTTCCCCTCTTCCTTTCGCCCATGTCTCCATCCTCTCGTCTGCACGCTTTTGATCTGTCGCTGCTTTGCGTTCACCCACACCCCTGTCTGCGTCCTGGGAACTTGTGCTTTGTGTGTGGACGGGCCCTGCCCACAGCTCACGCTTTCTTTCCCCAATCAGGATGGCGGCCTCGTGGAAGAGCCCACGACTTCACCATTTTTGCCTTCACCAAGCCTGAAGCCCCCCCTTTCCAACAGTGCACTCCCCAGTCAGGCCCTGGGCGGGATTGCCTCAGGGCTGGGCATGCAAAACTTGAATTCTGCTAGACAGGTAAGGCTGCTGGCAGAGGCTCACCAGGGTCTCCTTTATGTGCCTTTAAATCAGGGTGTTTGAGACAAGAACTTTATTTTTAATTAATACCCGGATGTGAAAATACCACTGAACGTGTAAAGGGAACTGAACTATGACAAGAATTTCCTTTCAAGTGACGTACTGCTGTCAAGAAATGAATCCAATTCTAGAAATTTAACCATGTTACAGGAAATGCTTCAGAATTATTTCTGCATGTAACTGAAATGTGTTTGCGTTCAATACCCTTGGTGCTCACGTACTGCTCGTGAAGTGACGCGGGCTGCAGAGCGGTCTTTAGCTGCTGGGTCTGTTCACAGGTCGAGGCGGTGCTGGTCTGTCTCTCCCGACCATGGACACCTTAAATGCAGCATTAACCTGCAGGAAAGCACCATACTCTCCCTTTTCCCCAGGAATAGAGATGACACCTCCTGCAGGCTCTCAGTGGCTTTCAGAGTGATTTTGGCATCGTTCCCTGCCTTTGACAGTCGTGGAGAAGGTGCACGTCACTGTCAGACGTCCCTGAGGCAGGACCTGGGGTTTTGAATGATGGCCGCCTCGTGTCACTTCCCTCCCCTGGGATGAAGTCACATGAAAGCAAGCGCATGTCCTTCCCGTCCCTGGAACTGTCCTTGGTTTCCTCCCGGTTGAGGCTCATACACACACAGCTCTGAGCCTCCTCTTCCAGCGATGCTGTGAGGTTGGGGTGGCCAAGGCCAGTTCTCAGCAGCACCCCAGTCCACGGAAACCCCACCGCCATCTCATGTTGTTCATGGGGCTCATCAGGCGGCAGTGGAGGTTTCAGCTGCCATCAGTGACTCAGAGGCCAGGCCAACGGCCCCGAGGGTCAGATAACTCAACCAGGAGACAGAAAGAAGCCCTCGATATAGTTGCTGTATTTAACACAGACTTACCAGCCTGATTTTGTCCGTGTATTTAGGTTCAGGTCTTGTTGAACTCAGTTATATTTCCTTTTGGAAAATGTCTTCTCTCCGGTTGTTACCCCAGCACAGATGGTGGCCGTACCCGCGTGCGTGCCGGTCCCCTGCGGGGCTCAGTATTACTGTAGTGCCCTTGAACATGATGGGCTTGTCGTGGGTCACCTAAAGCCAGCTCTGTGTGGCTTCTGTGATCTAAAGATGTAGACAAGCTTTGCAGGCGGGTTTTCTGTCATCTGTACCCGATTTGAACAGCATTTTTTTTTTTTCCAACTTTTTATCTTATGTTGGAGCATAGCTGATTAACAGTGCTGTGGTAGTTTCAGGTGGACAGCAAAGGGCCCCGGCCACGCATGTACATGTGTCCACTCGCTTCCCGACTCCCCTCCCGTCCAGGCTGCCACGTAAGGTTGAGCAGAGTTCCCTGTACTGCACAGCTGGCCCTTGCTGGTCATCCACTTTACTCATGGCAGTGTGTGCATACCCATCCCAGACGCGCTCACTGTGCTTTCCCCCAGTCCCTCTTCTCGGCAACCATAAGTGAACAGTGCTTTTTTATATTTTGGATCATGGGGCTTTTGGTGGAAAAGAAACGTCACTTATCTTGAAAATCATTATCTTAATCTGTATTTTCTCTCTCTTTTTTTTTTTGAGTGTGTATATCTTGTGTTATTTTTTTTTTTTTAATTGGAAGATAATTGCTTTACAGTGTTGTGTTGGTTTCTGCCGTACGTCAACAGGAGTCAGCCATAGATATACATATGCTCCCTCTCCCTTGAGCCACCCACCCCATCCCACCCCGTCTGGGTTGTCACAGAGCACCAGGCTAAGCTCCCTGTGTCATATAGCAGCTTCTCACTAGCTATCTGTTTTACACATGGTAATGTATATATTTCTATGCTACTCTCTCAATTCATCCCAGCGTTTCCTGCTCCCACTGTGTCCATAACTCTGAACAGCACTTTTTAAGTCCCATCAGTTTAATAATAATAATAACAAAAATGGAAGATGAGGGGGGCAGGAAAGAGACCTCTGGGACAGGGGCATGGGGAGCCCTGCTCATGGCGCCAGGCCTGGCCACTGGGCCCTTGGTATTGTTGTTGCTATGCGCTCAGGGGGCAGCAGTTGTCCTGTGGAGGCCGCCCTTCACCTGGGTCAGAGGACCCTTCTTTTGGGACGTGCTGTGGACAGCCCTTGTTAAACCTTCCCTCTGGTGTGAGTTGTGCATGGCAGGAAGCCGGTGCAGTTTTGCCCCCGCCTGCTCCTGCAGTGACGATGTAACCACCCCTCCCTCCCCGTCCGCAGACACCGAGTGGCAATCTGGGCATGTTTGGCAGCAGCGGAGCAGCGCCCGCCAGGACCATGCAGCCGCCGCCGCCGCCGCCCGTGCCGCCCCTGAGCTCCTCCCAGCCCAGTCTCCGTGCTCAAGTGCCTCAGTTTCTATCCCCTCAGGTCAGACTGGCGCCCGTGTCACAGGGAGAGCGGGTCAGCCCTCGCGTGTGAACCCGTCCACCCGACCCTCCGGCCCTGGGAGGCGTGCCCAGACCCTTCCCCGAGGGCCCGGCCCCCTCCCGTCAGAGCACTTGGGCCGGGGGCACACACTAGTGCCGGGACATCTGTCCCGGTCGCGAGAAGATCATTCAGATGAACCTGCTGAATCGCCCTAGACTGGTGGGGGAGCAAAGTGGCGCATGAAATTGCTTAGGGTGTAAAAGAAGCTTCTTAGAGTCAGTGAAGGACTGCACAGTGCTTCAGTGACACACTAAACAGGTCAACAGATAACAGCACCGATGTCACACACGGTTGGTTAAGTTTATTCTTTTAAAAAAAAAAGAAAGCAAGCAGAATTCAGAAAAAGGATGTTGTTGTTTTTTGTAACTATAAAGCATAGTGTCAACTTTTTTCATGATAATATCATTTACTTTTAGAACATTCCATTATTTTAGGCTTTGGGCTGAGGTTTCATTATAATGTTACAGTCCTCATTGCCCCTTGTAAGAATGCTCAATAATAGACTAAAACAGTAAATCATAGAATTTGATCCCTGCATCGGGAAGATTCCTTGGAAGAGAAAGTGGCAGCCCACTCCAGTATTAATGCCTGGGAAATCCCATGGACAGAGGGAGCTTGGCAGGCTACAGTCCACGGGGTCGCAAAGAATCGGACACGACGGAGCAAATAAACCACCACCACCACAATTGTTACTCTGTAGTTGTTTAACCTGAAATGTGAGCACTGAGGTGAGATGGCTGAAATCTGGGTAAAAGAATAGTTAAATTTTGTAAACAGAATACACTCTTAAGATACACTCTTTAGCCACTACAACAAAAAGGCCCTGAAATACAGACCCTCAGACAAGACAGGCACTTCTTGCCCGGGCAGCAGTGCAGAAAGCAGGAGCTCTGCCTCAGCCACATCCCGGGGGAAGAAGGATGAGAGACAGGCCCCTTCCACTAACGCCCCGCCACCTGGCCTTAGCGACTCGGCCACCCCCGCGAACGGGGCAGGAGGAGAGAGGGGCCTGGAGGCAGAGAGCAGCCTTCCCCACACTCTGCAAACCAGCGTGTCCTGACCCTCACTCGTCTGTGCCTTCCTTTCAAGTGAAGGCTTTTAATGTGTTTTCTCTAAATTGACTGCCTTCTTAGAAAAATTTATTCTTGAAACTTTACATGTCCATCATAAATAGAAAAATCAGCATTTTCCTAATACACGTTAGATGACTGTAAAAGATGCCCTTCCGTGTACTACCTAAGATCCCCTTGTGTAAACGTTTTGATAAACGTTCAGAGCGCGTGCTGGGGAGCCCTGAGCCCGGCCAGTGCTGTAAACGTTAGGATGAACGCGCAGAGCGCGCACTGGGGAGCCCTGAGCCGGCCAGTGCCAGGCCCCTGGCAGTGCAGAGCAGTGACCTCCAGGTGAGCAGGGAGGAAGACTGCAGCCACGATCAGGGCTGGCAAGTCACACGAGTGCCTGTGCCACACGGAGCCTGGGCACTGGGGCCCCCAGGAGGAATGTCTGGCCCCACAACAGGGAGGACACTGCCTGAGCCCGTAACCTTGAGGAGGGGTCGTGGCCCGCCCTGTAACGAGGGCCCTCTGGTCAGGTAGTGGTGCAGCCATCTGCCAAGCTCCTACGGGGACCGGTCCCAGGTGCCTGTCTGAGACGCAGAAGCCTGCCTCGAACTTCCTCCCAGGAAGGCATAGTGAAGTGAATACGCCTTTACTGTCTCCAGGCCTTGTGTGATGCCTGCTCATTTTCACTTCAACAGAAAACAAAATCAGTAACCGACAGGAGTAACGCAGAACCTTAGAGCATTCATTCGTAACTAAATATTTAGAGGAAGACATCTCTTTCTTGCCTTCTGTCACTCCCTCCTTCCCTTCCTCCCCTCCATTCTTCCTTCTACATTCTCTGCTAAAACGTGCTAACTACTAGTGCTGGAATGTCTAAATATTTTAATGGCTTTTGAAGTTCACTCATGAGACAAATACAGTTGTCATTTAATCAATCAGTTTTGAACCTTGAAAAACTACACAGACAAGTAAATGTTTGAATAGAGTTCATGTCTAATGGTGCATTTTGTGTTAACAGGTTCAAGCACAGCTTTTGCAGTTTGCAGCAAAAAACATTGGTCTCAACCCTGCACTATTAACCTCGCCAATTAATCCTCAGCATATGACGATGTTGAACCAGCTCTATCAGCTGCAGCTGGTGAGTCAGGGTAGATCTGCTCGGGTTGTAGGACGTGGGAAGGGCATTCTCCACGTGTTCACAGGCATGAGCCAGGAACGCACACACCAGCTGATAGGCGTAGTTACTTTAATGCTCTTCTTCACATCAGGGAATGTCACTGAGACTTTCATCAAGTTGGTAAACTGTTAAAAGCCTTAGGGGACTTCCCTGGTGGTCCAGTGGCTAAGATTCCAAGCTCCCAATGCAGGGGGCTTAGGTTCCATCCCTGGTCAGGGAGCTAGATCCCACATGCCGCAACTAAGAGTTCAAATGCTGAAACTTAAAAAAAAAAATTGCATTGTGTTGCAAACTTAAAAAAAAAAATTGTGTTGCAACAAAGATTGAGGATCCTGTGTGTCGCAACTAAGACCCCATGCAGCCAAATAAATAGGGTAATATTTTAATAAATAAAGATTTAGGAAGTTCTTCACTCAAGGGCATTTCCACTAAGCTTTGTGAATTCTTTGGCCCCTTCGTGATCATTGTCTCCCATATCTGACAGTTAGGCATGTCTTTTAGCACTCAGCCAGCCTTTCTCATCTGAACACAGAACCAGCAAATCACTTCCTGGTTTTTGTCTAAATTCTTCTGAAGATGATATACATAGATGCCATTCTAGAAGCAAAAGACAAGTTACTTCATTATGTACAGTATCTGCCTCAGAGATTAGGACTTAATTCTCTCAGAATCCCTCTTGAGAAAGGCTGATGCAGTCTAATACTTTTTGAGAGTTTTATAGTTTAATATATGTTGAATTTTTAATTTTCAACGGGCTTTCCTTTTACCATGTAACACCAGGGCATCGTATCCCTCGATGCATCCTGAATTTATATTTCCTGAAGGACCCAGCGTTTGTTTCTTTCTTTAATATGTTGACACCTGATTTGCTTAAACATCTTGTCCAACAGCTTCATCTCGCAGAAAATTATCAGGAGTCATGAAGGAAGAAAATAAAAGGCTCCAAGAGACAAAACCATGATGTCAGCCTTTCCTTATAGGGGAACCTTTCCTTACAGGATCAGGCTCTCAGTCCTGACCCTTTAGCATCTGTTAGACACACATCTGACCAGTCTGCATGTCTGGTCTCAGGCAGTGGCCAGGTAGGGTGTGAGTGTCCTAGACAAGCCGCAATGAAGTACCTACGCCCTGGGCGTGGGTTCCGGGCCATGACTGGACTTCATTCAGAAAAGGGAGCCTTAGGGACTTCCCTGGCAATCCAGTAAGACTTCGCTTTCCAATGCAGAGGATGCGCTTTTGATCCCTCGTCAGGGAGCCAAGATCCTACATGCCTCATGGCCAATGTAAGACAGAAACAATATTGTAACAAATCCAATAAAGACTTTAAAAATAGTCCACATCAAAAGAAAAAGGAGCCTCATGGACTGTGGTGTAAGGCCCCAGGGCCATCAGCGCCAGGAAGGGACCACTGACCTCAGAGAAGGACAGGGCGGAACCAAGAAGCATGCAAGCTCTTCCACACCCTTCCTACAGAGGAGAACAGCACCCTCCTCCCGGGGTACACTGCAGGACAGCTGGATTCTGACCTGAGGCTAAGCTCATTCTCGACAGTACTGACATTCTGGAATCCCTTATTCATAATTTTTATTGACCCCTGTGATATGAAAGATACCAAGAAAGTATTGAAGTATGTTTACATTTCGTGTGTTCCATACATTTCGTGTGTATGGGGTTTTAACTCTTTTTCCCAGAAAAATTGGTGAAATGATGTTTTATGCATCCTAAGGTTAAGCTTTAGAGCCTGTAAGGATTCAGCTAGGCATTTTATTCCTCTGATTTACAGATTAATGAGGCTTCATAATATAATCTCTACTTCTGTTTGGATCCTATTTCAATAAATCCTCTTGCCCCAAACGTCCCCCAAAAATCCGTGCTGTAAGGAAAAAAATTACCATATTCAGCCAACTTTTGAAACAAAGGATCGAGCCTTCTGCATCATTGTGGGAAGACTCTCTGATGACCGTTCTCACCAGCTTTGTGGCCGGAGTCAGGGCGGTGGAAGTGCCACAAGCCTGGATCTCAGGCTCCCTGTGGACTGAGACCCCACACAGCTCCTGGTTGCCTGTGAACCCTGGAATGTATATTGTTCTGTGACTGTCTGGGGCAGCTGCTCACCACTGTCCTGCCACACTGTCTGAACCATTCTGGACACCTTGCGTCTTTATAAGGGAAAAAAAAAACCTTTTCCCCCGTCATTTCTTTCAGTTTGTATGAATCAAGCAGAAGAAATTTGATCTCTTCATTAACTGAAAAATAATTTGCTGACAGACCTCACTACCCGCACTAAACAGAGGTGCTGACTGAGTTATTTTTTAAAGTCTGTACAGTGGAAAGGTTTTGGAGGACTTGCCTGGTGGTCCAGTGGATAAGAACCTACCTGCCAATGCAGGGCACACGAGTTCGAGTCCCTGGTCTGAGAAGATCCCACATGCCTCAGGGCCACTAAGCCCGTGCGCCACAATTGCTGATCCCAAGCACCTAGAACCCAAGGTCTGCAACGAGAAGCCCCCACAATGCCAAGCCTGGGCACTGCAACTAGAGAAAGCTCACACGCAGCAATGAAGACCCAGAACAGCCAAAATAAGTGAACACTTCTCAGAAAAGGTTTTAGAAAGATGTGTCTCTTTTTTAAAAGGCCTCACGATAGGCTTAAACCACAGCGTGGTAAGGGGACCGTCGAATCTGGGCTATTTTTTCTTTAATGTACAGAAGTCATACCCCTTGTTAGTGGCTCTCTTGCAGTCTGCTGATGGTACTCTACCGTCCACAGGCATACCAACGTTTACAGATCCAGCAGCAGATGCTACAGGCCCAGCGGAACGTTTCCGGACCCATGAGACAACAGGAGCAGCAAGTAGGGCCCCCCTGACAACAGAGCCGGCTCGCTGGCCGCCCCCTCCCCTGACCTTGTTAGGCTGTCGCTGATGATGGCTCTGACAGGCAGCCTCCCCTTGGGAAAGCCCCTGGGGTCGCCTGGGTTGGAGTGGAGGTGGGCCCTGGCGCCGCCGCCCCACCCCCCGGCCCCGCTCTCTCGGTGAGTCGGGGCCTGCGCGCACCCACCATGTGTGCCCTTCCAGCAGGGCCCGAGCGAGGCTGCCTCAAGGCTCCTTCTAAGGGCGGGGCTCCCTGTCCGGCGCAGAGCACAGGCTCTGCCGGGCCCTGAGGGGCTGGGCCCAGAGGGGCTTTCCGTATAAAATTTCTGAAGGTATTTCCAGCAGGAGCTCCAGGCTGAGCTCACCCCCACTGTAGTGGAGTCGGCACTTTGTTAAATATTTGGCCGTGAATTAAGACTTAGATTGCTTCTCTAGGAGAGCATTAGAGAGCCATCGTTTGGAGGAAGAGCAGACATACCCTAATAGTGCTTTTCTTTTTAGCTGGACTGAACCCAAGCATGAATGTCAGCAGCATGGACATGACCGGTGGTGTATCAGTGAAGGACCCGTCTCAGTCCCAGTCACGCCTCCCTCAGTGGACGCACCCCAACCCGATGGATAACTTACCCGGTGCTGCTTCTCCGCTCGACCAGAACCCCAGCAAGCATGGTATGTCCAAGCTGAGGAGCCCCAGGGTCTGGTCACTACTGTTCTACTTGCTCATCATCCTCATTTCGTTACTTGTGTGTGTGTGTGTGTGTGTGTGTGTGTGTGTGCACGTGCTCAATCAGGTCCAGCTCTTTGCAACCCCATGGACTGTAGGCCACAAGGCTCCTCTGTGCATGGAATTTCCCAGGCAAGAGTACTGGAGTGGGTTGCTACTTCCTCCTTCAGGGGATCTTCCAGACCCTGGGGTCAAACCCATGTCTTTCATGTTCCCTACATTGGCAGGTGGATTCCTTACCGCTGTGCCACCTGGGAAGCCCTTTGTTTCTTACACTGCATTTCTATTCTAAGAATTCAGTGCTGAAATCTGAACAGAAAATATTTCAAAAGGCCAAACCAAACAAACATGGAGATACGGAGTATTGGTAACCAAAGGGGAAGGGGTGGGTTGAACATGAAATAGGAAAAGGGGGTCAACTGTGTGGTGATGGGTGGAAATCCAGAGTTGTGGTGAGCACCCTATGGTGTGGACAGAAGTTGAAATGCAGTGTCATACTCGTGAAATTTGCATAACGTTAGAAACCAGTGTTACCTCAATAAGGTAATAGACAAGCCTGGCAGGCTACAGCCCACTGGTTCTAAAGAGTCAGACATGACTTAGCAACTAGCCAACAACAATATATCTTTCATTCATTAGAGTATGTAACACCCTTTCTAGTCAATGACCAAATCTCTTGAAGCCTCAACTTTCACACCTTAGCTACTAATCGAGAAGTAATTAAAAGGGCCCCAGAGCAGCAAAGAATACAGGTCACGGCTGCACACTCGTAACGTATATCTGTATCTTCAACCAAAAATTTGTCTGAAAGAAAGTTTTTTCAATAAAATGATTAAATGCAATAGGAAAATCTAATGCTTAGAAAAGATAAAAAGCAAAAATGCTAATAACCATGGAATTCCCTGGAAGTCCAGTGGTTAGCACTAGACACTTTCACTGTGTGGGCCTAGGCTCAATCCCTGGTCCGGGAGCTAAGATCCCACAAGCCGCTCAGCCAAAAAAAAAAGAAAATGATGCTAATAACCATAGGCGGTGATGTCACTGTTAAGCATTGAATTTAGCTCTTAATTTCCTGGTAGCATAAACAGCAAAGGAAATTTGATAGGGAACATAATTCTCTCTTGATATAAAGCA
This sequence comes from Cephalophus harveyi, assembly GCA_006410635.1. Classification (NCBI taxonomy): domain Eukaryota; kingdom Metazoa; phylum Chordata; class Mammalia; order Artiodactyla; family Bovidae; genus Cephalophus; species Cephalophus harveyi. Next base: position 47,325 of record SJYT01080403.1, on the reverse strand, counting down.
CTCTAAAAAGAAAAAATTCTCCTTAATGATTAGTTCTACAGGAAAATCATCACATGCTATGCGGGCAGTCTCCTTGGAGGAGAGCGCTCAGTCGCATGAGGGGGTAGGGTTAGGCCTCCGAGGCCACACAGAGGCCAGCGGATGAGAGGAGGGACGCGGATAATTACGAGGCCCGCAGCTGACCACAGACACTCGCTGGCTGTCCCCAGAGCGCTCCGCCGTGGTGTGGGTGTGCATTTATCGAGAATTCCAAATGACAAACTGGAAGAATTCTTAGAGAGCGTGTCTTCCAAGGTCGAGTCTGGGCTGGCTGAGACAGTTACTTCCCATGGAGAGCGCTGGCCGCAGGGAGGCTGGCAGGAGAGGGCGAAGCCCAGCCCCGGGGCCGGGGGTGCCCGCTCACTCGGCTCTATGTTTCCTGCCCCCGCTCCAGGTGCTATCCCTGGAGGTCTGAGCATCGGACCTCCAGCCAAGTCCTCCATTGACGACTCCTATGGCCGGTACGATTTAATCCAGAGCAGCGAGTCACCAGCCAGCCCTCCCGTAGCTGTTCCCCATAGCTGGTCACGTGCCAAATCCGACAGTGATAAAATCTCAAACGGCTCCAGCATCAACTGGCCCCCAGGTAAGAGCGTGCAGCGCTCCCGTGCGGCAGCAGGACTCGAGCCACGCCCGAGGGAGCGATGAGGCCCGAGAGAGGCCAGGACCCAAGCTCAGCATCCTGGGAGCCCGAACCCCATGGCTTTGGCTTTTTCATTGGCAATACCTTCCCAGATAAATCGCGGGTGTCGTTGGCATCACAGGCTTTTCTGTAGCCCTCAGATCAGTGGGAGGAGGAGGGGGAGGTGCTATGTTCCATCCGCTCAGAATGTGTCCGGGCTTTATACTCCCTCGTGGACACTTAGTTTAGTTCTGATGCCTAGCTTGCTCCAAAGGATTGATGCTTTACTGAAGGAAATCTAAAGTGTGCCTCTGAATTGGCAGACTATAAACATTTCCATAAATTGTCATGAAGCAACACGAAGGTGCTCTAATACTCAAATGTTTGAAATTTTTCAGAATTCCATCCTGGAGTTCCCTGGAAAGGACTTCAGAACATAGATCCGGAGAATGATCCCGACGTCACTCCTGGAAGTGTCCCCACCGGGCCCACCATCAACACCACCATACAGGATGTCAACCGCTACCTCCTCAAGAGTGGAGGTGAGGGGGTGCCCTGCCCACGTCTGCCTGGTGTTCTCTGCAGACATTCTGCCCCGGGCAGCGGGCGGGTGTGGGAAGTGAGGCAGGGGCGTGTCAGACACATCTGATGGGAACTCTCTCATCAGACACAGCATAAGGAGAAGTCGACCAGTGCTTATGGGAAAATGGAGATAACTTTGGGCTCCATGTCCCTGCTGGATTTATTAATACACAGTGCTTATACATCTTGTGTTATAAAATAACAGTGTTAGCCATCAAGCTTTTTAAGGAAAAGGTTTCCACTTGAAATCTCTTTGAACTGGAAGTGAATTGGCCATTTACTCATCCATCTCGCCAATTTTTCCTTTCCTCAAAATGTCTGGTAAAAAGACTGAAGTCATTCCCCAGGACCTTTTTCCTGGCACAAACTCCTGATGCTATAAAGCTTGGCACACCCTGTTGAGGCTTGAGGATCCAGTTGGCGGAAGTGATGAGCTGAGCTGTGAGGTGACAGAACATAAACGCGGGTTCAGTTGCAGAATTGAGGAGGGCAGTAGCTCGCCTTCCCTCGAGGGTACAGAAGCAGACGCTCTGTGAGTGCCAGGGCTGACAGACCTCTCTCCCCAGCGTTCTGGTAGCAGAAAGAACAGCCAGCTTACCCGCGATGCTCAGCACTAGCAAGGTCAGTCGGGTACTTCTGAGACATTAGTTTAGCTTTCCGGCTAACATATGGCCTGTGGGCAGAGGCCTCCTTGTCGGTGGTTCTTTGAAGTGATAGGATTCCACGCATGCCTGTGGCTCAGGTCGGAGGGCAGCGTAGACCTCCTCCTTCCCATCTAATGCAGGGCATTCCTGTGGTGAGGCAGCAGGGCGATCACAGGCCTCCCCGCGGCTGGGGGCAGATGAGTGAGACAGTGGGGCTTGAGGCTACGGGACCTGGAGCCTGTTTGAGGTGGTGGGGGTCGGGGGAGACTCGCCCCTCGGGACACTGCGTGTGGCTTCAGGGCTGTGCCAAGCAAAGGGGTGACTCGGTGTGTTTGGGCTTGTGGCAGGTGGGCGAGCGTGCCCATCCGGGTGGTGGAAGACGTCAGAAAGAGGCTGCTCAGCGCAGAGGGGGGCTTCCTGACCGGTGTCCAGTGTCAGCCCAAGGCCCCTGGCACCTGGGGCACGCAGGCCACCTCCGCCTTTGCACACGTGTGCTGTGCTGCGACACAGGCGTCCTGGAGGGCAGGGGAGTCCTGAGGGCAGAGCCGAGCAGTCGAGACAGACGTCAGGGCAGAGGGAAGCTAAGCCTCCGAGGCCCTGGCAGAAATGGGACGTCCACAGGACAGAGCCTCTAGTGCCCTGTGTGACCCGGGGGCGAGTCCCAGGCAGCTCCACCGCAAGAGCAAGCCTCGCCCAGGAAAGGGCCCCCACCTCCTGGTCTTATCTGAGAGGAGGGAGCAGAAGCAGCAGATCTCTATGTAGAAGCGTTTATAGGAATCCCCACAGCCTCAGGGCAAGGAGTAAACAGCCACAGCCAGACCCTGCAGACCGCCCCTCTCCGGGACCCCCTTGTGTTCCCCACTCGAGAGGAGCTTCAGGCATCCCGGGGGCTGAGCTTACTCAGGGCCCAGCCACAAAAGGCTGTCGTATTCTTGAGTGATTAGCTTAATCTAAACTACAAAGGAAAAAAAATTGAGAAAATATGCCCTGGAAGGAAAAAGAGTAAGAAATGCCACTAACCTCTTTGATGTTGGCTTATTTATTTTACATATTTTCTTAATGGAGTTTTCTGTTTTCTTTTATTGAGTACCTTAGGTGTTGGGGTTTTATTTACATTTTTGGTTTTTATTTTCATTGGTGTTAAGCTCTGATTTGGTATTAAAAATTCACTTTAGCCCCATATTTGTTTGAATATTATTTATAGTGCTAACCGTTATGAGGTGAATATTAGCCAGATGGTAAAATGCAGTTGTGCCATCGCCTGACAGATTGATACTAAAAAGGAAAATTAGCTATCATTTTATGGGATAGATTCCACTATTGCACTAAAAATGTCAAACTAGAACACTGTTAAAACCCAAGTTAACTATAAAAGAAGTACCATGTTGGGTTAAATAGTCTATAATTTGGAATCTCGAGTTGATTGCATTTTGTTGGTAAATAGGAAACAGAGGGTTTAGGAACTAAGGTTAGATTGTCAGTAGAGCTGACGTCTTTTAAAATTGAAGACCTGCAGATTACGAATACATCCTCACGTTCATCAGCTCTGGTGCCCTGTTCTGAGGAGGTCAGTTACAGCAGGGCTGCTGTGAACAGCCGTGCAGGTTGTAGACTGCACAAGCCTGGGAGGTGCCACACGCCTGGCAGTCCCTGTGAAAGATACTCCTGAGGCTGCTGAGCACACTGTCCCAGGTGGGGCCCTGCATCGGGGGCCCCATGTCTTTTGAGATTCTGTTCATGGTGGTAAACTTGACTACCAGACTGCTCTGTGCCCCGTCCCCTCCCCCAACCAGCTCGCACACACCAGCCAAGTCCCTTCCCAAGACTGAGAGCTCTGGGCCGTCCTGCTAAAAGCTTAGCACACTGTCGCCCTGCGTCATCCTTCTCCTTCTTCTGCTTCCTGCTTTCCTCAGAGAACAGACCTGGTGATGCGGAAAATGCACCAGCAGGGGTGCTCAGGGGGCCCACCCGTTAGCCCGCCTCCCAGGATAGGAACAGGGTCCTCAGCAGCATGAGGGGCGAGCCTGGAGGCCCAGTGACGCGCGTCGACGCAGTCAGCCCCCCTCCCGGGATAGGAGCAGGGTCCTCAGCAGCAGGATGGGCGAGCCTGGAGGCCCAGTGACGCACGTCGACGCAGTCAGCCCCCCTCCCGGGATAGGAACAGGGTCGCGAGCGTGGAGGCCCAGTGGCGCACGTCGACGCAGTCAGCCCCCATCCCGGGATAGGAACAGGGTCCTCAGCAGCATGAGGGGCAAGCCTGGAGGCCCAGTGGCGCGCGTCGACGCAGTCAGCCCCCCTCCCGGGATAGGAACAGGGTCCTCAGCAGCATGAGGGGCGAGCCTGGAGGCCCAGTGGCGCGCGTCGACGCAGTCGCCAGTGCGTATTTCTGCTGGGTGTTCTGCATTCAGAGAGAAATACGAACCTGGGCAAGGAGTCAGGGAAAGCACCGGTCTTTTTAGGGCAAAATTTGTAACAAAAAGCTTGGAGTTTTATTTCATTTTATTCAGTTTTGTAGGTATTGTTGGAGGTATGAAAAGATAGAGGTCACCCTGAGTTTTTATTTTTATCTTACCTGGAAGGGGAAATCCACGGGATCCTTCCAAACCCTGACATGTTGTTGAAAACACTCTGGTCATTCTCTCCTCTCCAGCTTCCTGGCCTCCAGCACCCCACACCCAGCCCCTCCCCAGGGCTTCTCGCAAGGCCCGGGCGCCCCAGGGTGCAGTGCGCCTGTGTCTTCCTGTCCTCACTGTGGTCACTCTTGTTTCCCACCAATTCCATAAACGCAGCCTTGGAGATTGCTTCTCGGCCGCTAGGGCTCCTCACCGCCGGGGCTGAGTGGCTCGCCCCGCAGGCCCGTGCCCGCCTTTCTCAGAGTGCCACCTCTGTTCTGCAGGGTCCTCCCCACCATCATCTCAGAACGCCGCGCTGCCTCCCTCGAGTGCCTGGCCGCTCGCCGCCTCCGGCCACAGTCGCGCTTTCAGCAGCCTTGCGCCCGCTCCTGCTGTTGCAGGTACGCACCTGGTCTCTCAACGTGCTGGTCGCCTTTTCTGTCTCTCCCCAAACAAGATTGATGGCCTGGCTTTTCCTGGTGGTCTGTCTACTCCCGTCCGAGCTGGGAGGCCACATGGAGTGATGGAGAGCGAGCCCGAGCTTTGCCAAGCAGCCACGGGGCCTCGGGCACCGCCCACCCCCTCTCTGGGGAGTGGGGATGGTGACACCTCCTGTCACAAAGATCCTGGGGTTATAGAAGCTCCCCAGCGTGAGACGCAGTACAGCTACTGCCTAAACGTGTCTGCTTCCCCCTCCCCTCCCACTTCCCCCCAACCATCCTCTTATGACCACAAAACCAGGGGTATATAAAGTCACAGACTTGAAGGCAGCAGCTGCTGTTATCAGCTTGACTCCCATCGCTCAGGTCCATGCGGTGCCTGGGTTATTCCTCTCTCACTGTAGACTTTACAAGTCTTTCCAGTAAGACATTTCTTTTAGGCTTAAAGGAGAATTGAGAATTAATTTGTTTGTCATAATAACTCTGAAGGAATTTTTACCTGGAAATGTTAAGACAAGGATGTAAAGAGATGTGGACATACATACAGTGTGGACAGGTTTGCAAAAAGATGTGGAATTTAAGTAAAGAGAGTTTGTTGTTTATAAATTTCTTCAACTGCGTTTCTCCATTCCACCAACCTTCTTGTCCAGCTGTTGTTGAAACAAGCGTCAGAATGCTGTAGGAATCCTCTTTGTACCAGGGCCTCGGGGAGAAAGTAGTTACACTGTAATTTAGCGTCTTATTTAAAAAAGAGCGAGAGCTTCTGGATTATTCTAGTCATTCTAATGTTTATTCTCTCTCATGTTTACGAAGGGGATGTCTCAGGCCGTTAAAACTTTCCAATCACTTGGCCAAAGAGATGAGCAAACAAAACCATCTTCCTTTATCTCGAGCCGTTTTTATCTGGCGTTTCAGTTTTCCTGATCAGGGACTCCTGTGCTCAAATGAGCCTTTGTTGTTGTGAAGCTGCAGTCAGCCCCCAGCAGCCAGGGTAGAAGGGGCGCCCCATGCAGGGCAGGTGCCAGCCTGGCGCTGGGGGGCTGGTGCCCGCCTGGCGCTGCAGCTCGGGCCCAGGAGCAGGGCAACAGCAACCTCTCTGCCTGCTGCCCTCGCCACACTGGGTTCCTGAGGCGGCTGTGTGGCAGGCCCTGGGCACAGGAGGGGCCAGAGCTGGTAGTCATCACGGGCTTTGTCTTTTGTTTTTGTGTTTCTGCAAAGAGCCTTACAACAGGCTTTCCCCAGCCAAGGTGCCCAGATGCCAGTCCTTGGGACACTGGCCCACACCCACTTCTGCAGGTGCACAGAGCGGGTCTCCAAGCTGTGGAGATGGTGCTGGGAGATGCAGGTTCAGGCGGGTTACATCAAAGGGCGCGTTGCTTTGATAGGAGACTGGCGCCTAAAGAAATAGCACAAAGGAGAGAGAGAGAGATATATATATATGTATGTGAGGGCCTCGATCTTGATTAATTTGATATGCAATAAGACGTGTCCCAGCAGAATTTGTGAAATTAGCTTTAGCACTGAACCAAAAAAAGTGCCATTTTTCTGGAGAGCTCGTGTCTGATGCATGTAGAAAACTGAGTGTCAGCGATCCTGGCAGGATCTATATGGCCACCAGCAGACTATGTCTCTGGGCAAAAATTCAGAGGACCGCCTGCAGTCCTCAAGTGGGGGGGCTTGAGGGGGTGCTTCCCTCGGGTCCCGCAGTCCACTGGAGCCAGAGCTCTCCTGGCACGAGTCCCCGGGCGCGTTGTGGCTTCGCGGTCTCAAGAATGCCCGTGCTCCGTTTCTCCGCCTTTCTAGGTAAGCTGTCAGACATCAAATCGACGTGGTCCTCTGGCTCTGCCCCCCACACGCAAGCCTCTCTGTCTCACGAACTGTGGAAGGTGCCCAGAAACACTACTGCACCCACAAGGCCCCCGCCAGGGCTGACCAACCCCAAGCCTTCCTCTGCCTGGGGAGCCAGTCCTCTCGGCTGGACCAGCTCTTACTCCTCGGGTACGCGTCCATTCTCGCATCCAGATGGGTGAGGGGTGGGAGTGTCCGTGCCTAACCCACTTTTCCCTTAGGGAAGGTAGGTGCCTACCATATTGTCCTGCAGCTTCTTCAGAAGGACCCCCAGAGGGCTGAGGGGGCCAGGGCACCTAGACTCTTGGGGATTGTCCAGGCCCAGGCTCTGCTGCCCGTGTTTCAGCATCAGCCCTGGGTGTTAGCATACACAGCTTTGCTCTGAGCCAGGAGGTCCCAGGGATCTCTGCACCCACTGAGGGGCCACACTGAGCCCTCAGAGAGGCCCGTTCACCCAGCGTGAGGGACTCCACGCCCAGTGTGAGCACACCGCCCTGTCCCGGGGGCTTCCTCGGACCCCTCTGAACTGCGGGGATGAGGGGGTGCACAGGGAGTTCACGACACTGAGAGTGAAGCCAGCCTGCGAGTCTGCATTGTTTTGCCAGCAAGTGGGGTTTTAGAGCATTGATTCTAAAGTTGAGAGGGGTTGGGGGGCAGAGGAGGAGACCAAGACTTCTGGGCAATTCTCGAGTCTCTGCCGCCACACCCGCCCCTGAGGGTCTGCAGGGACCCCGAGTCTGGGTTGGTTTCCAGGGGTGGCAAGGCTGGGAGCGCAGGCTTTTTGCGAGCCGCGTGCGGGGGCCTGGGGCGCTGGGGAGAGCGGTCTGACTCGGCGCAGCCTTGGTGACCGGCTTCCCCCCTGGGCGCAGGTTCCGCCTGGAGTACCGACGCCTCAGGAAGGACAAGCAGCTGGCTCGTTCTCCGCAACCTCACACCCCAGGTACAGGCAGCTGGTGGGGGTATGCAGGCCCGAGGGCCTTGTCCATAAGCCGAGGCCTCGCTTGGTCCGAAGGCAGTGCGGGCAGCGGTGATCATTTAGCTGTGTTCTGGTGAACTGTTTACTTTTCACCCCTCTGAGGCTTGAAGAGTGTACCCTGATAAACGGAGCAGCTCACCCTCACCTGCACCCGCTCCAGGACGAGGTGGCCTGTGCTCACGTGTCCCGGGGTCCGAGACCGCAAGGCTCGGGGTAAAGTGCTCTGCTGAGGAGCGGGGCAGAGCTGTAGCAGGTTTTTCTCCTCCTCCTGACAGCCCAGCTCACCAACTAGAGGGAAATGTCCAAGACTGTAAATTATACGGTAAACGGCGAGGTGCACAAGGTTAATATCGCAGTCAGTACACGAAGCCCTCTTAAGACAGACCGTGTCCCGGGGTGCTGTGGCCCCAGGCTGCGTAAAGCTTGTCTTTGAAGCGCGGAGCGATGGCCTCCCAGGACTAGCGTGACCGCCCTTCCTCTTCCTCTCTCAGATCGACGGCTCCACCCTGCGGACGCTGTGCCTGCAGCACGGGCCCCTCATCACATTCCACCTGAACCTGACGCAGGGCAACGCCGTGGTCCGCTACAGCTCCAAGGAGGAGGCCGCCAAGGCCCAGAAGTCCCTGCACATGTGCGTCCCTCCCCTCCCCCGCCCCGCGCCGCCCTGGCTGCAGCCCTCAGCCTGGGCCTCGGGAGGGTCCCGGGGCCTCTGAGGCACAGCGGGCTCCCCGGGCGCTGGTGTCCACTGGCTCACGGTCTGGAGGCTGGAAGTCCAGCGGAGTGTGGGCAGGGTCACCTCCCCCCGAGGCCTCTGCTCGGCTTGCACACAGCTGCCTTCACGTCGCTCCGTCTGAGTGTGTCCCGACTTCCTCTCCTTCTAGGGACTGTGGTCCAAGTGAATTAGGGCCACCCTCATGACCTCACGCGTGTGTGTGCCCAGTTGCTCGGTTGTGCCCGACTCTTAGCGTCCCCATGGATGATAGTCCTCTAGGCTCCTCTGTCCGTGGGATTCTCCAGGCAAGGATACTGGAATGGGCCGCCATTTCCTACTCCAGGGCTCTTCCTGACCCAGAGATGGAACCCGCATCTCTTGAGTCTCCTGCATTGACAGGTGGATTCTTTACCAAAAGCACATCTTACCTCAATTCTCTCTTTAAAGACTCTCTCCAAACACAGGCCCAATGAGGTCTCAGGGCTTAGGGTTTCAACGTATGAGTTTGAAGGGACGCAATTCACCCCATGAGAGGTGTCTTGTGACATGTCGGTTTCTTCTGCTGCCAAAGTGCCAAGTCTCTGCCCCCTTCCCCCAGCCCCAGAGGGAGTGGGTCCCCAGGAGAGACCCAGGGGTGAAAAAGCTGCTCTCCGCGGATGTCCCCAGGCGTGCGACATGGCGGAGCCTGCTCCTGGGCCTAGTAGTGTTCCCTGGAGCCGACTCCCCTCCCCTGACTACAGGGCTTCCGATAAGATGCTGTGAGTAGGCCTTCTCAGCAGTGTCGCTTGAGGTGTGGGCCCCAGAAAGCAGCCATTCCTGTTTTCAGCCCACGATGAACCGCACTGATCCTAAACGATGCCCACCTTCAGTGGTCCATTCATGCACGTCCTTAAGAATGTGCTCTCGATGCCACCACCCAACAGCTGCTAGGAATCTAAAGCAAGGGAAAAAAGCTCGCCCTCTGGCCTTGGGAACAGCTGTAGTAAAGCGTGAACTGCAGGACTGTTTCTGGGTGGCCTGTGACGTGAAGCCTCCAGCTGTCCTTTTCCTGTTTTAAAACAAGAGCACGGGATAGCCAGCAAGGAGGACACAGGAAGACTCAGCTGCCCTGCTCACAGGACCCCCCGTTCTGCTTTCTGTGTTTGTGGGGTTTTTTGTTTTTTTTTTTTTTTTGAGTTTTTGTTTTGTTTTGAGATATAACTGATGCACCACAGCAGTGTGTCAGTTCAGAGGTGTGGCGCCTGTTGTCCTGACACGTTTCTGTAACTGCCAAATGCTCACCACCATGTGAGCTAACAGCACATCAGGGCACGTGATTATTACTTCCTGTTTGTGGTGAAAACACTTAAGATCTGCTCTGCTAGCAGCTTTGACATAAACGATACAGAACTGTTAACTGTGGTCGCCAGGCTGTACCTTACCTCCCCAGAACTTAGTCATCTTCTAACCAGACGTCTGTACCCTTTGACCAGCCTCTGCCATCTCCCCACCCACAGCTCCTGGAAAACACCATTCTACTCCCAAATGTTTCTACAAGTTTGGCTTATTTGGGGTTCCAGATAAAATATATCGTGCAGTATTTATCTGATCTTTGACTTACCTCACTTAGCGTAAGGTCCTCAGGATTAGTCTGTTTTGTTGAAAGATTTTCTTCTTTCTTGTGCCTGAACAGTAGTCCATTGTGTGTGTGTGTGTGTGTGTGTGTGTGTGTGTGTGTGTATACACACACATATCTCACATTTTCTTTGTTGACTACTAGCTTGTTTCCATATCTTGACTATAAATTATGCTGTAGTTAAACAAGGGAGTTCAGATATCTCTTTGTATTTCTGTGCTGTCAGTTATAATGTCTCCCTTTCGTTTCTAATTTTGTGTCCTCTTTTTTTTTTCTTGGTTAGTCTAACCAAAGCTTTGTCGAGCTTGTGATATCTTCTCAAAAGCGCCCGCTCTTATTTCCGTTGCTCTCCTGCCCTTTCAGGTGTGTCCTGGGAAACACTACCATCTTGGCCGAGTTTGCCGGCGAAGAAGAAGTGAACCGCTTCTTAGCCCAAGGCCAAGCACTGCCACCCTCCTCCAGCTGGCAGCCCAGCCCGGGGACCAGCCAGACGCGGCTGGGCGCCTCGGGCAGCGCCCACGGCCTGGTGCGGAGCGACGCTGGGCACTGGAACGCCCCGGGGCTGGCCGGCAAAGGGAGCAGCGACCTGCTGTGGGGCGGGGTCCCCCAGTACTCGAGCAGCCTATGGGGCCCCCCCAGCAGCGACGACGGCAGGGTCATCGGAAGCCCCACCCCGCTGAACACGCTGCTCCCTGGCGACCTTCTCAGTGGGGAGTCCATCTAGGCCCAGGCGGCCCTGCGGGCGCCGCGGTCATCAGCTCCAGGAGGACACGCTGACCCTCTCCAGCCCGGGTGTTGCGGAGGACCCCGCCCGCCCGGAGCCGACCGGCAGCCCTTCCGAGTACCTCTGTCCAGTACTGAAGACGAACCTTGGCCGCACGCAGGCCTTGCGAACTGTCCGCGAGACAGTGCGGCCGCGTCGGCCCGCGGCGCGTGTCATGACAGGATGCTTCTCACAGCTTTTTATTTGGTGTCGCCCTACGTTTGTACGGTGTGTTGTCATTTTGTTTTTTTTTTTTTTTTTTTTAAGTATAAAAGCTGCTTAGAATAGTTCTATCATGAAGCTGTCTCTTATACACATCTAGATGTGTATAAGAGACAGGGTACAGGCAGCTGGTGGGGGTATGCAGGCCCGAGGGCCTTGTCCATAAGCCGAGGCCTCGCTTGGTCCGAAGGCAGTGCGGGCAGCGGTGATCATTTAGCTGTGTTCTGGTGAACTGTTTACTTTTCACCCCTCTGAGGCTTGAAGAGTGTACCCTGATAAACGGAGCAGCTCACCCTCACCTGCACCCGCTCCAGGACGAGGTGGCCTGTGCTCACGTGTCCCGGGGTCCGAGACCGCAAGGCTCGGGGTAAAGTGCTCTGCTGAGGAGCGGGGCAGAGCTGTAGCAGGTGGGAAGGGTGGGGAGGGAGGGAGGGAGACGAGAAAGCCTATTTAAAACGAGCCTGTGACGATTATGCACGTTACCAGAGGCGGCCCCGTAATCAGGGGGAGCGGGCGTCCACCACTCGGACGCGGCCCGGCAGCGGGCCGGGAGCCGAGCGGAAGGAGCGGTCTGTGATCTGTTCTCTGTTCCCACGGATCCGCCTATGCACATTACCCTTGTTTCATTACTTTTTCATGTCATTTTTTTTAATCCCCCCAAAAAAATATTTTTTAAAAGTTAAAAAAAAAAGACATATCAAACATGCAAATACTTGAATCCAGCAGGCCAATAATGAAATGTGAACACTTTCTAATTCTACACTTCCAGGTTGACATCAGTACGCAGAAACAGGCTCTAGGAAACATTTCTAAGTTCACAGCCTATGTGTGTGTGTGTGTGTGTGCATGTGTGTGTGTGTGCATATGCGTGCGTGCCTGCACACTTTCTGTGTTCGTGTGTTAAGTGTGTGAGGGATGTAACTGTGGGTTTTCCCTTTTGTTCAGTATGTGCTTTTCTTTTTTTGCGCATTGGTCAAATGTTTGTTGTTTATTATTAGCTTCTAACTTTGCACTGAGTGTCCCTGCCCTTCCTCTAGCTAATCCTATACGTTCAAGAAAATTCATAGGACAGGGCTGGTGACAATTCATGTGTAAATGTTTACTCAAGGACTCTGTTAATTGCGTTTAAAAAAAATTACAGTGTGTATCTCTGGAGAAATAATATGTATACCTACCTTTAGCAGCTTTTTATCGTGGACTAATGCAAGAAAATTATTACCAGAGTATTGCACCATTTTTCCATTTGGAATATAAAGAGAAAAAAGGAAAAAAAAAAAAAAAACTCGCTGAGCTGTGGCCATAGATCCTTGCAGAGGATGGATGGTTCCTCGAGAGGAGGGGAGACAAGCACTTGGGCGTGGGTTGTGACTGCTTTCAGCGGAGCCAGTGGTGAGGGCTCCCACCTGTTTACAGACCTTTTTTTTTTTTCTTCTTCAGACTTTAAAATAAAAATAAAAAATTTTAAAAAGGAATTTAAAGGAAAAAAAGAAAAAAAAAAAAAGACTTCTGTCGTAAAGAAACCTATTTTCAGAACGCAGATCCGCTACTCCAGAGCTCTGGGATTGAACAGTGTTGTTTTCCCCTCCAGCCACCGTCGTGGACTCTTGTCGACTGTCCCCTTCGTCGAGGTGACGAGTTGTGGTCACTGTCTTGCACACGCGGATGCGCTCTCAGGAAAACCAGGGTTCCCGAGGGACAGCTCCACACCATTTCATGCATTTTGCCACCCAACTCCTAGCACTGAAGATGTTATTAAAAAAAAAAAAATAATTAAAAAATAAAGGAAAAAAAAATAAGAAAAAAGAGGAAAAAAAAAAAACCACAAAGAAGAAAGATACCTAATCTCTAACGTGTAGCAGTTACGTATGTACCAAATAATGGACTCAAAGGAAATAGATGTTCGAAGAGTGCTTTATATATTAAAAATTGCTTTATGTTTTAAAAAAAAATGATCAATGTTTTGATTGTTTTGCAAGAAAGAGACAATGGAGTAACATACCCTCAAGTATGTTAAAAAAAAAAAAAAATATATGAACATGTGCTCCCTGCCTGCTTGATCAGGAAACTTGTGCATTACATTTTTTTTAATTAGCTTTTTAATGGTTTTATCAAAACAAAACAAAAAAGCAAAAAAACAATTTAAAAAAAAAGACAAAAAAAGGAAAAGAAAAAAAAAAGTTCCTGCAAAATTGCAGATCAACAAAAGCTGGTTTTATAGAGGATCATGAACTATGCACAAACTGGTTCAAGACTTTTTTCTCAAGTTCAGTAGTGTATTTAGCTAAACAGACCTTCCTCAGAGTAAGCGCATCTCATTTGCCATTACATGCGCTCTGTATATTTGATGTACACGTCCCCACCTATGTACACCAAATATACGTGCGTGCGTGCGTGCGTGCCCGTGTGCACCCAGACATACAGCTTCCCATGCTGCATTTAGCATCGAGTTGTAGAAAACCGATATTTTTAAATTGGGGATGGAAGTAAAGAATCTCCGTTGTTGTTTTTTTGTTGTTGTTGGGGTGGGATTTGTTGGGGTTTTGTTTTTTTGTTTTGTTTTGTTTTTTGGCCTTTTATTTTGAATTAAAGACGTCTGTAACTCTGAGATTAAAAGACAAGTTTGTGGCTTTTAATGTTTTTCCTCATAGAATGTGATTGTTGAAGAAAATGCACCGAAAGTTGCTTTCAAAAGTACAATGCTTTGTTGAATCTTAATAAATGGCAATTCTTTTTTTTCTTGGCTGTTCGAATAAATGCGTTTTTTATTTTTATTTTTCAAAGAGGAATGTCATCTGTATTCACTTTGTATGCTTTGGGAGAGAGAGCTGTCCTACTGTGTGTGGAAATGCCCTGTGTCTTTTTATGCTGTCCTCAAAAGTTTGCGTATGTAAGTAGGTGCACTCCACTCTTCAGTTGCCTGACCTAGGATTTTACCATTTGTTTTGGGATGTGGCATTCAACACTGAAATCTTATTACGAGTCATCAAAATGCAGTAGAGCCTAGGGGCTCCCCGCCAGCCACCCGCCTGGACCCACCCGCTCCATCCAGGAACCAGTACCGTCCGGGGCAACCGTGGCATGTGGCCGCAGCCCAGGACTGCTACTCGCTCTCAACCCATGACCCAGTTTGGGTGTCAGAAATATCCAAAGAGGGCTTCCCTGGTGGCGCAGTGGTTAAGAATCCAGCTGCCAACGCAGGAGACACGGGTTTGATCCCTGATCTAGGAAGATCCCACATGCCGAGGAGCAGCTGCACCCCTGAGCCGCAGCGACTGAGCCTGTGCTCTAGGGCCCAGGGGCCGCAGCGACTGAAGGCCGCGGCCCGTGCTCCGCAGCAGGAGCCGCCACGGTGAGAAGCCAAGCGCTGCAACCAGAGAGCAGCCCCGGCTCGCCACAGCCGGAGAAAAGTCCTGGCAGCAATGAAAAGTCAGCACAGCTAAAAATAATTTTTTTAAAAAATGTTCAGAGAAAAAAGAGTAGTGAAGGCCTTTTTTTGATCGTGTGAAGGTCTTTTGTTGGTCGTAGAAGAGCTGACTCATCTGAAAAGACCCTGATGCTGGGAAAGATTGAGGGCAGGAGGAGAAGGGGATGACAAAGGATGAGATGGCTGGATGGCATCACCGACTCAATGGACATGGGTGTGGGTAGACTCTGGGAGTTGGTGATGGACAGGGAGGCCTGGTGTGCTGAGGTTCATGGGGTCACAAAGAGTCAGACACGACTGAGCGCCTGAACTGAGAGACATGTGGGATCTTAGTTCCCCACCCAGGGATCGAACCCACACCCCCTGCATTGAAGGGGAAGTCTTAACCCCTGGCCCTCCAGGGAGGCCCAGCCTTAGCTGACTGTGCATAGCGCCTTGTACTGGGACCGCTGAAGTGACGGCACTGGCTGCAACAGCTGCAGCCTGTCCCCAGGGCTTAAGGTCGCAGTCAGGACTCCGAGCCCTTGGGGCTGGCTCCCAGGCCCACCCCAGGGTCGCCTGCACGACCATAAGTTCAGCGCCAGTTCTGCCATCTCTTCGGGATTGTGAAGATACCCTCTTGAAGACCAGCCTAAACGTCCTTTGTGACTTATGCTCAGAGACCAATGGAGCGAGTGTCTTTCTCTCTTACACTCCTAGGGGCCTCGGCCACATTTTACTGAGAAGACAGGACCCAGGTTGGCTCCGGAGGTCAAGACGGCAAGCTCCTGTCTGACCGGCCTCTCTAGAAGACCCAGAAGGAGAGCACAGGAGGACCAGCATCAGGAGAAGGGCTAAAGGAGAGTGAAGCTCAGCACGTGGACGATCAGAACACACGCGACATCCTGAACTCATGTAAACCCGGAGGCCGCGACTCCACCGGGCCCTCCAGCCAGCCCTTCCCCGGGCGTTCACCTGGCCCCCTGCGAGTCCAGAGTCACCACAGGGGAGCGAACCGTCCCAGCGCTTCACTGGAGAGCAAGCCCGCTGCCACAGGACGGCCCAAGAGGAGGCAGACTTCCTGGAGGAGGTGGCTCTTTCCTCCCAAGCCCAGGGAAACAGGACAGGTGGGACACAGAGGAGGATGAGTGACTGCCTCTGGCCAGGAGCAGGGGCGGGTCCTAGTACCCACAGATGAAACGGAGACTTGGTGTCTGGAGTCGAGAAAAATTGGAGGCTCAGAACTGTACTTTTTTTTTTTTTTTTTTTTCATCCAGGAACCAGTACCGTCCGGGGCAACCGTGGCATGTGGCCGCAGCCCAGGACTGCTACTCGCTCTCAACCCATGACCCAGTTTGGGTGTCAGAAATATCCAAAGAGGGCTTCCCTGGTGGCGCAGTGGTTAAGAATCCAGCTGCCAACGCAGGAGACACGGGTTTGATCCCTGATCTAGGAAGATCCCACATGCCGAGGAGCAGCTGCACCCCTGAGCCGCAGCGACTGAGCCTGTGCTCTAGGGCCCAGGGGCCGCAGCGACTGAAGGCCGCAGCCCGTGCTCCGCAGCAGGAGCCGCCACAGTGAGAAGCCAAGCGCTGCAACCAGAGAGCAGCCCCGGCTCGCCACAGCCGGAGAAAAGTCCTGGCAGCAATGAAAAGTCAGCACAGCTAAAAATAATTTTTTTAAAAAATGTTCAGAGAAAAAAGAGTAGAGAAGGCCTTTTTTTGATCGTGTGAAGGTCTTTTGTTGGTCGTAGAAGAGCTGACTCATCTGAAAAGACCCTGATGCTGGGAAAGATTGAGGGCAGGAGGAGAAGGGGATGACAAAGGATGAGATGGCTGGATGGCATCACCGACTCAATGGACATGGGTGTGGGTAGACTCTGGGAGTTGGTGATGGACAGGGAGGCCTGGTGTGCTGAGGTTCATGGGGTCACAAAGAGTCAGACACGACTGAGCGCCTGAACTGAGAGACATGTGGGATCTTAGTTCCCCACCCAGGGATCGAACCCACACCCCCTGCATTGAAGGGGAAGTCTTAACCCCTGGCCCTCCAGGGAGGCCCAGCCTTAGCTGACTGTGCATAGCGCCTTGTACTGGGACCGCTGAAGTGACGGCACTGGCTGCAACAGCTGCAGCCTGTCCCCAGGGCTTAAGGTCGCAGTCAGGACTCCGAGCCCTTGGGGCTGGCTCCCAGGCCCACCCCAGGGTCGCCTGCACGACCATAAGTTCAGCGCCAGTTCTGCCATCTCTTCGGGATTGTGAAGATACCCTCTTGAAGACCAGCCTAAACGTCCTTTGTGACTTATGCTCAGAGACCAATGGAGCGAGTGTCTTTCTCTCTTACACTCCTAGGGGCCTCGGCCACATTTTACTGAGAAGACAGGACCCAGGTTGGCTCCGGAGGTCAAGACGGCAAGCTCCTGTCTGACCGGCCTCTCTAGAAGACCCAGAAGGAGAGCACAGGAGGACCAGCATCAGGAGAAGGGCTAAAGGAGAGTGAAGCTCAGCACGTGGACGATCAGAACACACGCGACATCCTGAACTCATGTAAACCCGGAGGCCGCGACTCCACCGGGCCCTCCAGCCAGCCCTTCCCCGGGCGTTCACCTGGCCCCCTGCGAGTCCAGAGTCACCACAGGGGAGCGAACCGTCCCAGCGCCTCACTGGAGAGCAAGCCCGCTGCCACAGGACGGCCCAAGAGGAGGCAGACTTCCTGGAGGAGGTGGCTCTTTCCTCCCAAGCCCAGGGAAACAGGACAGGTGGGACACAGAGGAGGATGAGTGACTGCCTCTGGCCAGGAGCAGGGGCGGGTCCTAGTACCCACAGATGAAACGGAGACTTGGTGTCTGGAGTCGAGAAAAATTGGAGGCTCAGAACTGTACTTTTTTTTTTTTTTTTTTTAACTCATTCTGGCAACACCGGGGGAGAAGGCAAAGAAGGCAGGATGCTCCGCGGGGAGAAGCCTGGTGTGTGGAGAAGGGACTTCTGAACGGGGAGAAGGGGTCGGAAAGGAGCCACCTTGGCCAGCCCTGATTCTAATGACATAAACCACAAGACCCGAGGAGCTGAGTGTGCGTTCACTGAGACAGGAAGGTGTTTCAGGAAGATTCTCTGCAAGAATAGAGCACATGGGTGGATCAAGAAGAAGTCACACAGGAGTCGCGCTGGAAACATGGCGGTTAACGTAGAGCTTCTACACATCAGCTCTCCCAGGAGAAGTGCTGTCGACCGGCTTTGCCCATGTGAGTGTGAGCTCAGTCGTGTCCGACTCTTTGCACCCCCATGGGCTGTAAACTGCCAGGCTCCTCTGTGGCCTCCAGGGGAATCTTCCCAACCCAGGGATCAAACCCACACTTCCTGCATCGGCAGGCAGTTTCTTAGCACTACCACCACCTGGGAGAACTGGCCCCTGAATGGCAGCCCCGCGCTGCAGGTGTGGCCCGGGAGCCTGGCTCCCCAGTCACCGTGAAATCCAGAAGCTTGTTTCCAAACATCCCCCCGAAGTGCACAGAAGCTTCGAGCTCAAGTGACATTTCAGATGCTGGTTCTCCGTCCTGACTGCATGTCAGAATTATCCAGAAATTTCTTAGAATCCCAGAACCCAGGGCACATCCTAAACCCATTCCACCAGTCTCTGGTCGAGTGTCCAGGCACCAGGGTCTTTAAATCTCCCCGGTCGATTCCATTGAGTGGCCAAGGCAGAGGTGGTGTCAGAGGGAGCCTGTCGGTAGGCTGACTGTCAGCCTCCCACCCACTGGGATTCAGCCACTTGCAAGAGCCCAGTGGGTCTCATTCGGCAGTTTACGCTTTTTTCTTTCTTTTTTTTTTTTAAAGCAAAACTGTTATGTGCCAGGTGTGGTACTAAGCACCACGTGAGACTGTGTCCATTGTTCCAACAACAGGGACAGGGACTGGGAGAGGTTCCAGGAACAGGGACTGGGAGAGGTTACAGAATGTGCCCAAGGCCAAGAGCTGATGAGCATCAAACCCAGGCCCCTGTGACTCCTCAGCCTTGCTCGGTCAGGGCCCTTCGGGCTCCATCACGGAATATTACAGCTGGAGGACCTTGAGGCCACGTGTGTATCAGAAGCCACTCTGATGGGCGATGGACGTGCCTGGAAAGAGAACTGACTGGGACGGGGGCGAAGCTAGTGACTCCGGAATTTGAATGCCAGCTGGGTGCCACAGCCCTGGGAAGAATCTCTTCTCTGGAAAACCTCGGCCTTGATCTTGAGGTCCTTCAACTGATTGGACGAGGCCCACACACATCGCAGGGGATAATCTTAAAGTCAGCTGACTGGGTGCTGGGCACCTGCAAAATGCCTTCACAGCAACACCTCGGTTAGTGCTCGAGTCCATAGCCAGGGACACCACCTGATTCGCACATGGTGCCTGCAGAAATACCCGCAGGCTTCTGGCCTATTCGTCAGCAGCAGCTGGTCCTGATCTTACAGTCGTTGCAAGGCAGGCAAAGTGAGCCCAGCCAGTCATAACTGGCGGCACCAGCTCAGACTGGACGTGGTCAGTTTATGATGTCCATCCATCCATCCGAAAGCGCTCTTCATGCGGAGCTGGGCCTTGCTGTTATGTGGCTGCTGGCCCTGAGAGCCCAGGTCAAGTTTCCCCACCCGACTTCACCCACCCAGCGGTGCTCATGCCTGGAACCGCAGCCAAGAGCCGCTGCCAGCTCCTCGCAGAGGTCCCCGAGCATCCCTGCCTGATACTAGACACAAGCAAGAGTCCTGATGTTGGGCTCCCGAGAAGGTCAGGTGGCGTCTGTCCCGCATGTCTGCCAAACGTAGAAGCACCCCCTCGACGTGGGTCAGTCCTCAAAACAGGGACCATCTGGGGCTAGCATGGACCCAGCTGGGAGTGTGGCAGATGGCAGAGGCGTCTCCACAGCCCACCTGTGCCCTCCAAGCCAAGCTTTGCTCCCCCAGTTTCCCCCATGGAGATGAGGATTGAGGATCGCCACTCTCCCATCCTTTCCCACAGGGCTGCTCCCCCAGCTCCTACGGACAGTGGGCCCTGGTCAGTGACAGCTCCGTCCCCTCCTCCCCGCACCCTCGGGCCCACAGCATCCCACAGGTTCCTCAAGCTCTGCCTGGCAGGACTGGGATCACCTCACTCTGCCACAGGCCTGGATGCTGGCTGCGCTTCCACCCGCCAAAGGCTCCTCTATCCACGGCTCATTAGGAAATGACCCACCTTATTTCAATTCAGTTGATCTGAACTGTCCAATATATTCACGTCTGAACAGTTGTGTCTGACTCTGCGACCCCATGGACTGCACGCCAGGCCTCCCTGTCCATCACCAACTCCAGGAGTTTACACAAACGCATATCCATCGAGTTGGTGATGCCAGCCAACCATCTCATCCTCTGTCGTCCTTTCTCCTCCCACCTTCAATCTTTCCCAGCATCAGGGACTTTTCCAATGAGTCAGTTCTTCGCATAAGGTGGCCAGAGTATTGGAGTTTTAGCTTCAGCATCAGTCCTTCCAATGAATATTCAGGACTGATTTCTTTTAGGATGGACTGATTGGATCTCCTTGCAGTCCAAGGGACTCGAGTCTCCTCCAACACCACAATTCAAAAGCATCAGTTCTTTGGCGCTCAGCTTTCTTCACAGTCCAACTCTCACATCCATACAGGACTACAGGAAAAACCATAGCTTTGACTAGACGGACCTTTGTTTGGCAAAGTAATGTCTCTGCGTTTTAATATGCTGTCTAGGTTGGTCATAGCTTTTCTTCCCAATGAAATGAAAAGACGCTTGCTCCTTGGAAAAAAAGCTATGACCCACCTCAGTCCCTCCCTAAATTTGCCCTCCACCCAGTAACCACTGAAAGCATCACTTCATCATCCACCACCACACATTCCGTATCTGTCCCCTGTACTCCTCCCCCCACCTCCCCACCTCCCCACACCCCCCCAGCAGGGGCTGGCCAGGCAGCCCCGGAAGCTGCGATGTGGTCCATCCCTGCTACGAGGGGCTGCGCCAGCAGAGGGCGCCCTGCACTCAGTACTGAAGCCCGGCAGGCTGTTCCATCCAGAGCCCAGCACTGGGGAAGGCCACAGGGCTGGGCCTGGCCAGGAAGACAGCCTTGAAGAAACAGGGAGAAATTGGAGGCAGAAGAAGCCAGGCTGCAGGCCCTGGGGGCACGGCCATACCTGCGCACGCCTGGACAGGCCTGGGTACAAGCACAGACTCCCACGAGATGAGCCCATTTTGCAAAACACGTTTAATCAGAATAAATAAGAGAACCAGGCAGGGTTCACAGGGGGTGCTCCAGCCTCAGGTGGGCTGCAGAGTCCTGCCCGCTGAGCCCCATCCCCAGTCGTGTCCCAGCGGGGTCGCTTCCAGGCGGCATCCGCCTGCAGGGCCGCAGGAACCAGGCTGCCAGCCTGGCGCTCTTACTGGGCGTCCCAGTCGTCTGTGAACGGGGCTGGGGGTGTCATGGTCTCCTCGGTTCTACCAGCCCTGCCAGAAAGGGAAGTCAGCAAGGGGCCCTGGCCTCGGGCAGTGCGCGCCAATCACCCCTCCAAGGCCATAGGTCGCCTAGCAGCTTCCTCGTGAGCTGCTTCCAGACCCCCGGAGAGAAGGGGACGGAGCGGGAAGAGGCCAGGATTCACCACTGGCGCCTGGCCGGGGGCGCACACGCGTGCTTAGCCGTGACCCCAGGGACTGCAGCCCGCCAGGCTCCTCTGTCCACGGGATTCTCCAGCCAAAGACACTGGAGCGGGCTGCCAAGGCCTCCTGGCCGGGGCGTGGGGAGGATGTCTTATCAGATGGCTCATTCTGGGGTGGGGGGGACTCCTGCTGTCCAGGGTGGGGAGGGGGAGCCCCCCACCCGCAGGGCTCAGCCAGCCCCCATGGCTGGACGGGGGCTGAGGAAGGGGGTGTGTGCACCCCCGAGTGTGTCTGTCTGTCCAGGCGGCAGGAAGATGCCTGGGTGTGCCTCCCCTCCCCAGACTTAAGCGCAGGCAGCACTGCAGGGCGAGGTGTGCGGCCGCGGGGGCAGGCCCTGCGCTCCCGATGAGCAGCGTCTGGGGCAGGATGCCCACCCCACGAGGGAAAGGGGTGCGGGCCTGGGGAGACGGCCAGCTAGACCGACCCCCTGACTCATCAACACAGGGGATGCAGAGAGGAGGAGGAAGAGGGCGTGAGAGACCCCAGCTCAACCCTGCCCCCTGCACACAGTTCACTTCCTTTTTTCCTTTCTCACCAAACTTAAGTTTTCCTCCTGCCCCAAAAGCCCCACACACCTGAGGAGAAACGGTGGGGGAAGGGGGCAGGGGAGTCCCAAGAAGTTAAGGGCCACCCGGGGAGGCAAGCAGCCACTCCCACCCCCGACCCCGGGAAGGAAGGGGCCTCTCTGTCCATTCCCTGCTCCCCGACCCTGCACACTCCCCTCCCAGGCCCCTCACCTGCTCCTCTCCTTCCTCTCGTAGACACGCTGAAGCTTGTTGATCAAGAAGATTTTGTCCTCCCCCTCCTAGAAACACCGGAACACAGAGAGCAGCTGTCCACTGCATGTCCATCCAGAAGTGGCCTGCTACAGTTGGCACTCGGCGGGGCTCTCGAAGATCTGACCCCATGAGCACAAAAAGTTTAAAGAAAGGAGACAGAGGTACCAAGCAAGAACAAGGGAAAACCGAGAACCCTACAGTGGGCACATATATACACCTAAGCTTCCTAGCGGCCAAGGTGAAAAGGGAAATGTGCTGATTCACACAGCGAGGGCTGCCAGCTCAGCCTGACTCAATGTATAAAGTCTGCCCTGGGGAAATTACCTCCCCTCTGACCTCAGTCACTGTGTGATTGTGTCATGGGGTTTGTATAGGTTTTCTATTGTTGCCCTAATCGTTACAGAAACTTAACGGCTTAAAGCAACACAAATTCACCACCTTTCAGTTCTAGAGACCAGAAGTCTACCGTAGGGCTTCCCTGGTGGCTCAGTGGTAAAGAATCCGGCTGCCAATGCAGGAGACACAAGTTCAACCCCTGGTCAGGGAAGACCTCACGTGTCACAGAGCAGCTAAGCCTGTGCACCACAACTACAGAGCCTGCGCTCGAGAGCCCAAGAACCGCAACTGCCGAGTCCATGTGCTACAACCACCGGAGCACTCGAGCACCCTGGAGCCCGGGCTCCACAGCAAGAGAGCCGCCACGGTGAGAAGCCCACGCTGCAACTCGAGAAACGCCCGAGCAGCAGCAAAGACCCAGCACAGCCACAAACAAACAAACATTGTTTTAAAAGTCCACAGCGGTCTCACTGGGCTAAAATCAAGGAGTGAGGAGGGCCGGTTCCTTCTGGAGCCTCCAGGGAGAATCTGTCCTCGCCTTCCTCAGCTTCCGAGTCTGCCCACACCCTGGGCTTACAGCCTCCTGCCATCTGCAAAGCCAGCAGCATCCAGTCAAGTCCTTCTCACACCCTTTTCTCTGATATGACTCTCCAGTTTCCTTTCCTAAGGGCTTTATCACGACCTCATGCCCACCCGAATGATCCAGGACAATCTTCCCCACCTCCAGATCAGCAGACGGAATTACAGCAACTGTAATTCCATCTGCAATCCTGATCCCACCCCCAACTCCAATGCCAGGTGACGTGGCTTATTCACAGCTCCTGGGATTAGGACAAGGACATCTTTGGGGCAGGGATCAGCCAATACTTTGGCCACCAGATGCGAAGAGCCAACTCATTGGAAACGACCTTGATGATGGGAAAGATTGAGGGCAGGAGGAGAAGGGGGCGACAGAGGATGAGATGGTTGGATGGCATCACCGACTCAACAGACACGAGTTTAAGCAAACTCTGGGAGATGGTGAAGGACAGGGCAGCTTGGCGTGCTCAGTCCATGGGGTCGCAAAGAGTTGGACATGACTTAGCGACTGAACAACAAATCGGCCAACCCAGGGCTCTTTCGACAAATGACTGCAAAGTGCACAAAGGTTTAAAGTCGAGGACCCGGTTAAACACCCGGCAGACTTCAGGGCCCATGGAGCTCCAGGCTCAGACTGGGTTTCTGGGAGGGAGACTTCACAAAGAGCAAACAGCAATTCTGTTCGAATGTGTCCTGGGTGCCGGGGACCCTGGCTCATCCGGGAAGACGCTGAGACAGACACACCTCCAAGATGGGCTCTCCCCATTTTCTCTCCATGGAGTTGGTGGGCACAGAGGGCCGTGCGCCTGAGTAAGCCGCCCTGCTCAGTCCCAGGAAAAGATGCTCCGAGTGCTGGCAGAGCTCAGACCAGCAGCCCCAGACTCAGAACCGGGCCCGGGCTCGGCCTTGGCGGGAGATGCTGCCTACCGTGAAGGCCGCCTGGGGAGCCGCCCTTCAGCTCCCAGAGGAACGGCAGGTGGAACGAGGTGAACCAGGGGTTCCCCTCTCAGTGCCCCTGTGTATCCCACCGGGCACCTCAGGTCCCAAAGATCTACACAGCAGAGCACGAGCCAGTTGGGAAAAACAACCCATTTCCAGCAGCTGGGGCCAGGCAACCCCCTCAGCCAAAACGCCCAGCCTGAGCCCTGCCTGCTGTTTGTAGAAGCATTGCATTGCTTACAACCCAATAAAAAGTGGAAGCAGTCCCCAGGGGATCCTCCCACTTGGAAAGACCTGACTGAGCCTCTGCACCAACCAGCCAGCAGCAGGGTCACACGAGCTGCAGCCCAGCCCTGTCCCGCCTTGGCTGACCCCCGGCAGTGGACCCTCAGGTCATTGCTAATGCAGGGTGGCGGGGAGCCACCAGCCCTGATGTGACTGCCTGGGGGACACAGGCAGCAGCTGGCCCCAAGGTGGGCTCAAGCATTGAGTACAGGAGGGAGAAACCGGAAAGGAAAGGGAGAAAAGGAAAAAAATAGCAGTGGGGAGAGTGATGTCGGGGTCCTGGGGGCAAGCTCAGGGCCCTGGGGATGAGGTCAGAGGCCACTGAGTATTCAGGGAGACCTGCCGTCACTGACACGTGCTCCTGAGCAGCCAGCGCAGACCTGGGCAGGATGAGGACCAGGCGAAAGGCCCCTGCCATCCAGGCAAACACCAGCCCGAGTGACCCTGACTGTCGGGGCAGTGACTTGCCCCAGAGGTGATGGGAGGTCCAGTAACTGAGCAGGGAGGGGTGGGGACAGCCCCCGGGCAGCTCTGGGCGACCTCTGGGGGACTGGGATTGGGGGTGGGGGTCGTCGGAGAAGCACCTCTGGAGCCCTCGTCCCGTGGGGTCTTTGCAGATGGGCAACCTGGCCGCCTCCTGTCTACAACTCTGATGAGTATGAACTATGTATCTCAACTGATACAATTTGCTTAGCAAACAACCCCTTGCTACAGCCCAGATCCGGGGAAGGAGAGAAGCTTGGAGGGACTCTGGGTGGGGGGCTCAGAGGGGCGCTCACGTTGCTGATTTGCTCCTTGAGGAGGCAGATGACCTTCCGCTGGCCCTTCACCACCTGGATGTTGAGGTAGATCACAGCCCTGCGGGAGACGGGTGGTCAGGCTGGGCCCCTCGCAGGAGCCGGGGGGAGGGAGAAGCCAGGGACCCCGTCACTCACAGCAGCAGGGCTGACACCAGGTAGATGGGGAAGGTATCTTCCACCAGGTAGCGGTGGACCCAGGGCAGCCAGGAGACGCGGGGGCCCGCCTTCTCCAGGCGGCGCACCCACACCTTCCCCGCCTCATACATGGTGTCCAGGGTCCGGAAGGGGCCGCAGGTGCTCGAGGGCTTCACCCTGGGGGCAGAGGGCGGGCAGCGTGACCCCCTGAGCCTGGGCAAAGGGCCGCTCCACACCACCCGAACCTCGGCCAGCAGTCAGAGCCCCACCAGGCGGCCCTCCCCACGCCCCCCACCCCGGAGGCCGGGCACCCACTCACTGCCAGACAGCGTAGCAGAGGAAAACGGCCGCGCCCAGGAAGGAGGGGAAGCAGAGCAGGGAGACGAAGACAGTGCTCATGTGGGACGCCTTCCAGGGCCTGCGGGGCGCCTGGCAGTTGGCCATCAGGCTGGCCTGGGGACAAAGGCTGCCGTTCGGCCACCACCACCCTGCCGTCCACCACCCCCACTCCCAGGCCTGGTGGGGCCTCCCAGAGCGAACAGGACCGAGGCCGGCCGTGGGCTGAGAGGGTGCTGCAGTTCCAGCACCAGCTTCAGCCTGAGCCAAGACCTCAGGACAGCCCGACAGAGAGGCAGACACTCAGGATCTAAGCCCGCAGGCTGGGGAGGGCCAGCGGGGCCACGTCTGCAGAGGGGAGACCAAGGGACGTGGGGGGATGCTTGGCCAGCTCACTTTAAGCGGGAGGGGTGATACTAACAGCCACCTCCGTTGACTAAAGGTCTCCAGTGGGCTAGACACCCTGCCCCGTGCTTTATGAACGTCATCTCCAGCAGTGCCCCCTAGGGCA
Organism: Cephalophus harveyi; assembly: GCA_006410635.1. Lineage (NCBI taxonomy): Eukaryota > Metazoa > Chordata > Mammalia > Artiodactyla > Bovidae > Cephalophus > Cephalophus harveyi. The sequence goes on along the minus strand of SJYT01080403.1, from coordinate 21,456 downwards.
CCATCCATGGGTTAATTGTTTAGTCACTAAAGCATGTCAGACTCTTTGTGACCCCACGGACTGTAGCCTGCCAGTCTCCTCTGTCCATGGGATCTCTCAGGTAAGGATACTGGAGTGGGTTCCCATTTCCTTCTCCAGGGGATCTTCCCGACCCAGGAATCAAACCCACATCTCCCGTTCGGGAGGTGGATTCCTTACCACTGAGTCACCTGGGAAGCCCATACCCACTGTGTACAGATGAGGAAACTCGGGGAGCAGAGGAAAGGGGGTGCTGGTTCTGAGCGCCTCTGAGCCCCCCGGCTGGGAGCCCTGACCTGTACACATGGGCACGTGGCGGTAACCACAGACCCTAGCGGGATGCTGCCCAGCCTGCCAAAGGCAGACTCAGGGCCGGGAATCAGCCAGGGTGGCCCTGGGCTGCCAGCCGCATGCCGCTCAGGCCAGGGAAGGGTTCTAATGTCCCAGGGCTCCGGGTCTGCCGGCCCAGCGGCCACCCTGGCTGCACACGCTCCCCAGGCTGCTGCCCCCCGTGCCCCACCCCCGGGACCCAGCGGCACCTTTACCTTCTTGATGTAGAAGAGGAGCAGCAGTTTGATGATCTGCATGGCGGGCAGGAGCGGGGAGAAGAGGACCCCCAGCCTGAGGCGGGCGTGGAGAGGAGAGGGCTGCAGTCCAGGGGCTGCGGTACTGAAGCCCGTGCTGCTCCCCAGGCCCAGAACTGTCCCCCCAGGCCTGGCTCAGGGTCAGGCCTCGAGGAAAGCCCAGCAAGGAGACCGGAGCCTGGGTCCACTGGGGGCTGAGGGGTCAGGTCACTCCAGAATCCCAGGACTGGGCCTTGCTGGGGCCCTGAGGGGGAAGGGGTTAGCCTCCCCGGGGACTGGGCAGTGAGACACACAAGGGAGACGCTCACCAAGTCAGGGTCTGCCCGTAAATCAGCTCCAGAACATTTCCTGCAATGTCGAACTCAGGCTTCCCCTTCCGCTTAAGCTGCTTCTCAGAGAAAAGCCTGGGGCAGAAGAGCCCTAGGGTCACAAAGAAGGACTGAACCCCGAGACCAGCCCGAGGGACGCTGGGACCCCACCCCGACCCGCACGGCAAGCTGACAAGCCAGCCCACCCCTCCCAGTGCCCAGTGATGTCGAGGGGAGACGGCGGACTGGGGTCCCACACGGAGAGGTCTGCTCTGCAGCTGACTTAGTCTCTGTCCATTTTCTAAGCACGTGTGATACACCCCAGTGCAAACATGCACATTGGCATCAAAGGTGTTACTGCTTTTTAAAAATCTTACTCCCTGGTGGCTCAGATGGTGAAGAATCTGCCTGCAATGAGGGAAACCCGGGTTCGATCCCTGGGTCAAAAAGTTCCCCTGGAGAAGGGAATGGTAACCCACTTCAGTATTCTTGCCTGGAAAATTCCATGGACAGAGAAGCCTGGCAGGCTGCAGTCCATGGGGTTGCAGAGTCAGACACGACTGAGCAAATTTCACTCCCTCCCTGGTGAAAGTGAAGTGAGGGTTGCTTAGTCGTGTCTGACTCTTTGCGACCCCATGGACTCCATGGAATTCTCCAGGCCAGAATACTGGAGTGGGTAGCCTATCCCTTCTCCAGCGGATCTTCCCAACCCAGGAATCAAACTGGGGTCTCCTGCATTGCAGGTGGATTCTTTACCAGCTAAGCGACAAGGGAAGCCCAAGAATACTGGAGTGGGTAGCCTATCCCTTCTCCAGAGGATCTTCCCGACTCAGGAATTAAACCAAGGTCTCCTGCACCTGCAGGATTCTTTCCCAGCTGAGCTATCAGAGATGGTATCCCTCCTGGGGGCTCAGTGGTAAAGAATCCACCTGCCGGTGCAGGAGACACGGGTTTGATTCCTGGTCCCGGAAGATCCCACATGCCATGAGGCAGCTAGACCCGTGCGCCACAGCTACTGAACCTGTGCCCTGGAGCCCGGGGGCCACGACTACTGAGCCCACGTGCCACAATCCCCGAAGCCCAAAGCTAGAGCCCGTGATCCACAGCAAAAGAAGCCACTACCGCAAGAAGCCTGCTTATACACATCTAGATGTGTATAAGAGACAGGGGGCCACAGGGAGGGGTCCGGGGGGGACAGAGCAGGTGGAGATGGCAGGCACACCTCCCCCACCCCAGGCCCCATGTTCAAACCGCACAGGAAGGGGGGCGGGAGGCGGAGAAGGGAGGATGGAACACAGGTGTCGGAAAACAAAGTGAAAAGTGAAACCAAAGACAAGAAAACAAAAGGACGTTATAATAGCGTCAGACAGAACAAGAATAAGAACAAGGCCCGGGAGGAAAGTGTCCTCTGGGGGGCCGGGGCAGAGCGTGTGGGAGGCCAGGGGTCCCAGCTAATAAAGCGGGAGGCCCGGGCCTCCTCGGCGGCCGCCCATGCCCTCTCCGCACCTCGATCATGCGCTCCGAGAAGGTGTAGACGGCCAGGGTGCAGCCCAGCGTGGCGCCCAGACACAGCAGCCACACGAGCCCCAGCAGGGCCGCCCGCCGCAGCCGCCCGCACGCGCTCCGGGGGCGCTGGCGCGACTGCCATTCAGCCAGCAGCTGGCCGCCCATGCCCTCTCCGCACCTCGATCATGCGCTCCGAGAAGGTGTAGACGGCCAGGGTGCAGCCCAGCGTGGCGCCCAGACACAGCAGCCACACGAGCCCCAGCAGGGCCGCCCGCCGCAGCCGCCCGCACGCGCTCCGGGGGCGCTGGCGCGACTGCCATTCAGCCAGCAGCTCCTGCAGGCGACGGCGAGCCCGTCACCAGGGCACAGACACGCGGGGACCTGCCCACGCGCGCACCACGCCCCAGGGGGTCGCACGGAGCCGACACACAGGGAGGCCTGGGGTCGGGGGAGGGCCAGGGCTCCCCTCCCGCCTGCCCCTGGTGCCACGGCCTGTGGCTCCCCCGACAGAGGCCCCGTCTCCAGGGACGTGGCCTGCCCCCCACCTGCCTCCCGAGCCTTGCTGCCTGCAGACAGCTGTTCCCTCACCCCTGAGGAGCACGGGACGCTCCCCGAGGGCCCGACAGCTGGGTCAAAACTGTGAGCGCCCCTGACTCGAATCCCACAGCAGGGACCCCCGACGGGCAGAGGATCTTCCAGGAGCCCCAGCTCAGCCCTCACTGTTCTCACTTGTACCCCAGGGCTACCGGGGGCGCTGGGAGTGAGGGCCAGCTGGCACAGTGCAGGCCTCTTCCCGCCAGGGCCGGAGGACACGGGGCCTTCGAGAAGAGGAAGTCCTTCTGCAGGGCCCCAACTGGTGTTCCCCTGGACACAGGGGTGGCGGACTGCGGCCCCAGGGGCCTGTGAGCCCCCAGCTCACCTTCAGCTGGGTTCGGATGTTGTCGTGCTGAAGGCGGATGGCCCACCTCTGGGTCACTTTGTAGTCCCAGGAACAGAAAACAGTGATGGCGTGGACCCCCGAGGTGCTGCCCACCCGGTAGCTCTCCCCGAAAGAGCGGGACATGCTGGGAAAAGCAGAGCCAGGCAGGGGTAAGATGGGGCAGAAGGTGAAGAGGCCGGGAGAAACAGATCTGACAAAGTTCACCGGCCACTCAGAGAAGGCCCCCCACCCCCGGCCAGCGCGGATGAGCCTCCGGCCACTCTCCCTGCCCCACCTCGAGCCCAGCGCTCTCAGCCTCCTGGGGTGGACCACCGGCCACCCCAGGTCAGACCTGCCCAGCAGGATGCCAGCAGCCACAAGGGCTAGAAATGGGGCCACCTCCATTCCCCACCGCCCCACCGGCTGCCTCCCACCCAGACAAAGGGCTCGAAATGGGGCCACCTCCATTCCCCACCACCCCGCCGGCCGCCTCCCCCCCAGACAAAGGGCTAGAAATGGGGCCACCTCCATTCCCCACCACCCCGCCGGCTGCCTCCCACCCAGACGTGGCTATAGAAGCTCCTGGCTTACCTCAGGACCTGTGCACTGCCTCTCCCGAGAACCAGAACCCCTTCCCCTGTCTTTCCCTGGCTGTCCTTATTTAACCTCCCTCTGTGGTGCAAGGGCCACCCCCCTGGGAAGCCGGTCTGACTCCCATGCTCCACAACACCTAAGCAACACAGCAGCTTCCCAGCCTCTTCACTGGCCTGTCTTCTCCTGCACACAGCAAGCGTCTCAAGGATATGCACAAGCTCATTTATCTACCTGCCCTGAGCAGAGCACAGCAAATGTGTGTGGAGCGGATGGGTGTGTGGATGAAAGTGTGGATGGAAGGAAGGATCTACGGACGCATGGTTGATAGACAGATGGATGGACAGTGTCAAAAAGTTCCCCTGGAGAAGGGAATGGTAACCCACTTCAGTATTCTTGCCTGGAAAATTCCATGGACAGAGAAGCCTGGCAGGCTGCAGTCCATGGGGTTGCAGAGTCAGACACGACTGAGCAAATTTCACTCCCTCCCTGGTGAAAGTGAAGTGAGGGTTGCTTAGTCGTGTCTGACTCTTTGCGACCCCATGGACTCCATGGAATTCTCCAGGCCAGAATACTGGAGTGGGTAGCCTATCCCTTCTCCAGCGGATCTTCCCAACCCAGGAATCAAACTGGGGTCTCCTGCATTGCAGGTGGATTCTTTACCAGCTAAGCGACAAGGGAAGCCCAAGAATACTGGAGTGGGTAGCCTATCCCTTCTCCAGAGGATCTTCCCGACTCAGGAATTAAACCAAGGTCTCCTGCACCTGCAGGATTCTTTCCCAGCTGAGCTATCAGAGATGGTATCCCTCCTGGGGGCTCAGTGGTAAAGAATCCACCTGCCGGTGCAGGAGACACGGGTTTGATTCCTGGTCCCGGAAGATCCCACATGCCATGAGGCAGCTAGACCCGTGCGCCACAGCTACTGAACCTGTGCCCTGGAGCCCGGGGGCCACGACTACTGAGCCCACGTGCCACAATCCCCGAAGCCCAAAGCTAGAGCCCGTGATCCACAGCAAAAGAAGCCACTACCGCAAGAAGCCTGCACACAGCAACGAGACCCAGCACGGCCAAGAAAACAAATTCCCCAAAAAAGATATTTTTATTATTGAGGCCTCCCTGGTGGTCTAGTAGCTAAGACCCCATGCTTCCACTGCCGGGGGCAGGGGTTCGATCCCTGGTCGGGGAAGTTCTGCATGCCACGAGGTGCGGCCAGAGATAAAAATAAATCTTGAAAAAATTTTAAGTAAAAATCTTAATATTTTTAAATTCCAGTGTTCTCAAAGAAAACACAAAAAAGAAGGAAGTGACACCTGCCATGCCAGCACCCACAGCCAGGACAGCTGAACACGTTCTTCCACTTTCTGTGCTTCCTCCCGACCCTTTTTTCCCTTGACGGATTAGACCACATGCATCATTTTGAAACCTGTTTTCCTTTCCGATCTAAAAATATGCTACATCCTGTTTTCTCAGGGTTTTTCTCAGTTTAACAATATTTTACAGAAGAGCTGTCATGGGTGGAAATGTATGGGCCCAGTCTGGGGTCAGGTCCTGATTTTCAGAGGCCTGAGGACTGCCCAGGTGACCCCCACCTCCACCACGCAGGCCGGGGAGGACACAGAGCCCTTCTGCAGGAGATGCCCAGGTGTAGGGACCCAGTCCACGGGCCTCACCTCCACACCAGCTCCCCCAGAAGTGTGTCCAGCAGCATGAAGATGAAGTCCATCACCATGAGCCGGTATAGCTCCTGGCCCACGAAGTTCTCCCAGCACTGAAACAGAGGCGGCCTCAGCCCCCACCCTCCCCTGACACCCAGGTGCCCCCAGGAAGCTTGCGGACAGAGCCAGGGAAGGTCAGGTGAGGGCTGGCTGCCGTGAGGGGCCTGCATCGTCCGGCCCGCCCTCACCTGCTCCTTCAGGGTGCCCACCCTGCGGCCCAGCCAGTGGTAGCAAAGAATCCCCAGGGTGACCATCTTGAGGATGAGGTTCCTGCGGAAAAGGGTGGGTGTGCGGGCTGAGGGCGGGGCGCCTGGGAGACAAAGGTCCCGCCCCAGAAAGCCCGCACCTGGCCCACCTGGCCTCGCACCTGCAGATGGCCACGTACACCTCGAGCACCGGGGAGTCGTGCCGCTCCAGGGCGGCCAGGATGCGGAACAGGTAGGGGGCCCCCAGGTTGAGGAGGGAAACCACCAGGGGCAGGAACAGCAGGACAGCCTCCCGCTCGGCGGACACTGGGCTCTGCTGGGGCGGGGGGGGCAGTGGTCCCCGGAGGGGCCCCAAGGACAGGGTCAGGTCCATGCCGCCTCCCCCCCAGACAAAGGGCTCGAAATGGGGCCACCTCCATTCCCCACCACCCCACCGGCTGCCTCCCACCCAGACGTGGCTATAGAAGCTCCTGGCTTACCTCAGGACCTGTGCACTGCCTCTCCCGAGAACCAGAACCCCTTCCCCTGTCTTTCCCTGGCTGTCCTTATTTAACCTCCCTCTGTGGTGCAAGGGCCACCCCCCTGGGAAGCCGGTCTGACTCCCATGCTCCACAACACCTAAGCAACACAGCAGCTTCCCAGCCTCTTCACTGGCCTGTCTTCTCCTGCACACAGCAAGCGTCTCAAGGATATGCACAAGCTCATTTATCTACCTGCCCTGAGCAGAGCACAGCAAATGTGTGTGGAGCGGATGGGTGTGTGGATGAAAGTGTGGATGGAAGGAAGGATCTACGGACGCATGGTTGATAGACAGATGGATGGACAGAGTGACGATGGGTGGATTGTTGTTCAGTCCGACTTTGTGACCCCAAGGTGGACTGCAACAAGCCAAGCTTCCCAGTCCTTCACTATCTCCCGGAGTTTGCTCAAAGTCATGTCCCTTGAGTCAATACCATCCAACCATCTCATCCTCTGTTGCCCACTTCTCTTGCCTTCAATCTTTGGGTGGATGAATGGATGGGGAAATGGATGGGTGGGTAGCTAGATGGATGACTGGATGGGTGGCTGGATGGATGAAGAGATGATGAATGGATGGGTAGCCAGATGGATTAAGGGATGGACAGATGAATGGATGAATGAATGGAGGGAGTGATGATGGATGGAGAGGTAGACAGATGGATGAATAAATGGACAGATGGATGCATGGATGGGTCAGTGATGCTCAGAGCTGGGGTCACATGGCAGAGAGCTATTACCTGTACACCAGAGTGATGCAGGTGATAAAGAAAGCTGCCCCCAGGGTGAAGAGGTAGGCCAGGGGCATGCTGTAGGGCAGGCTGCCCGCCTCGGGAGTGCACTGGCTGCCATTCGGTGGGGAGGCACACGGCTGGTTCAACGTGGCGTTGCTATAGTAGCCGTAGTACATGACACTGTGGGTGAAGTGGCCCTGAGGAGAAAACGCCTGGCAGGGTCAGGGAGTCTGCCCTCCTGGCAGCTGACCCCCCCTCAGGCTTGCAGGGCACCCAGAGGACGGGGAGAGGAGGAAGGCAGAAGGGGAGGGGCCGGAGAGCAGGGGAGTGGGGGGAACACGGCCGCCCTGGGGCTTCCAGGGTCCCGAGGAAAGCGAGGGGAGCCAGAGTCACAGCAGGGGATGGGGTGGGGGTGTAACGAGAGGGTGCCCCTGCTCACCGCCCCCTCCCCGCCAAGCCTCACCCCGCCGGTGAGGAGCTCCAGGCCCGTGAAGGCGGGCACCGGGCCTGTGGGTGCGGGCGGGAAGGCGGCCTGCACGCCCACGATAAAGGCCAGCAGCGGCAGCAGCAGCAGGGCGTTGAAGGCCAGCAGGGTCTTGAGGAAGAGGAAGTAGGACAGGACGCTGGAGCCGAACCGGCCCCCGATCCGCTTCAGGGCGTAGCGCCAGGGCATCAGGGCCTGCAGCCCCGAGAGCAGCGCCAGCCCCAGGTTATGAGAGGCCTGCAGGGACAGCGGCAGCACGGCTCTCAGGCGGGGCTGGGCAGGGAGCCGGCCCCCAGCAAGACCGCAGTCCAGTCCGGGGCCCGGAGCGCAGGGCCGCCGTGAGGGGAGGAGGGAGCTCAGTCCCAGCCCGGAGCCAGGCTTGAGGCGAGATGACCCCACGGGCATCACTCGGAGGGAGAAAGGGCCCCCTCATCGCCCCAACTCCACCCCACCCGCTCCCTCCCGGGTACCCAGATGCTCCTACCAAGACACAAGAGTCACGGAGTTGGTCGCAGCAGGAGAGGAGCCCGCGGCGCCGCTGGGCCCTGTGCTTGCCCCTCGGGGGCCGGCTCTCCTCCCTGAGGGCAGAGGCAGCGTCTGGGGTCGGTCCACTCCCTCCCCACCGGGGACCGCCGTCCACCGGGGGCTCAGGAGCCGGCTCACCCCCTGCCCCGCCCAGCTGAGGAGGGGCACTGACCGAAGGCAGCGTTTCTCAGCCAGGCTCAGGGGCATCCCTCGGAGCATGTGGTCCCGCTGGGCCGCCGTCAGGCCCTGGAGCTCCTTCACCAGGAGGCCCCGCTTCTCTGCAGGGGGAAGGGGGCGAGCTGAGTTTCCCGCGGCACCCTGCCCTCCCTCCTGCCGTGTGGCCGTCCCCTGCCACCCAGGCCTCTGCCTCCCGGCCAGGCCACATGCCCACCAGCCATCACCCTCTCTTACCTCCACCTCCGGGAGCCCAGGACACAATCAAGTTCCCAGCATCTTTCAAGGCCCAGCCCAGTGCCCTCCTCCTTGACCCAAACTCCCCTCCTGGAGCCCCTCAAGCATCTTGCTCTGATCCCTCCACACACCGGAGCCCCGTATGCTCTCCCTACTCAGCAGCAATGGGGTCCCAGCCCCCCAGCCCCCCACCACTTCCCACTATGCCAAGCCCCGCTGGGTCAGTAGGGGAAGGCAGGGTCTGGAGATCTGGCCACCCCTCAGCCTCTCTCCTTCCATCCTCACACCCACCCTGGAAAGGGGATGCTACTTTAACTCCTCTTTCCAGATAAGAAATGACTAGAAAGCAGACACCCGGCCTGGTTCGCACAATAAAACTGGAACGTTCACTCTGACCCCTGAGCTAACTGCTCCGTAACCCACCAGCTGGGGGCCTCGGGTAAATGGAGGGGAAACACAGGAGTGCCCCAGGAAGTGCCCAAGGCCCTGGGCGCTGCTGCCAGAAATCATTTGGTTGAAGACAGACCTGTGTGCTGGGCCCTGCTCCTTCCTACAGCTATTCTCTCTTGTTCTCCAACCCCTCCACACCAGCCTCCCAGATGCTCAGGGAAGCCAGGAGGCTCCCACCCTGGGGCCTTTTCACATGCCCCCATCAGCCCTAGTGTCACTTCCTCCAGGAAGCCTCCCGGGATTCCTCTAGGCTAGATGGGTTCTGCACGGGCTCCTGCCAGGCACCTTTCCCCAGCTGCCCTTATCTGAGCTTTGTTGTTGCTGTTCAGTCACCGGGCTGTGTCCAGCTCTTTGTGACCCCATGGACTGCAGCACGCCAGGCCTCCCTGTCCCTCGCTGTTTCCCAAAGTACGCCCATGTTCATGTCCATTCACCATCCAGCCATCTCATCTCATCTCATCTCGATCTGAGCTTTAACCATCGCTTATCCGTTTATTTGGTTCCTGTTTCACCAGACGATAAACTGCAGCGGGTATGCTCACCACCATCACATCCCAAAGCCGATACCAGCATCTGACGCTACAAATGCTCAACAGACACTGCAGTGTGCTTGGCTGCGGAGTCAAACCCCGTGCAGCCGGAGAGGCCCGTGCTTCTCTGTCCCAGTGGCTGGGACACCAAGACCCTCCTGCACTCCTGCAAAGGGACCTCACTCCAGGGCACCTTCAGACAGCCCGCTGCACCCCAGCCCCGCACCCCGCCAGCAGATGTCCTCCCCAGCGAGGCCCCGCCCCCCCCGTCACTCACCCTCCTCCTCCAGGACCGCAGAATCCAGCTCCAGGTCGTACAGGCGGAGGCTGGGCCGGGCTGAGCGGCCCATGTCCCTGAGCTGCGGCCGGCCGGCCCTGCGACGCAGCTTCACCGTGCGGCTGTAGTACTGGGAGATGATGGCCCCACGGCTCCGGCCTGCGGAGCCCACTGGTCAGTGGAGGGATGCAGCCCCCTCACGTGGAGCAGGGACCACCACCCCCCACACACACACTGCTTCCCAGGACCCAGGAAAGTCCCTTCATAAGAGACCTCAAGCTCCGCCGGTTCCCAAGAGCCTATTTTTATCCCCATGATGACTCCAAAGTCATTTTTTTTAGAACCCGGCGAGGCTGCCTGGGGCCGAGCTGGGCCTCCAGGCAGCACATAGGGTGAGGTGGGAGCCGAAGGGGCCCAGCTCTGGGATCTGTAGATCTTTAGCCGGAAACCCCAGCCCAGCCCAGGGTCCGAAGGGAAAGGGTCCCACTCACCAATGGTGCGGCTGGGCATGCTGGCCAAGATGCGGAGCGTGGCCATGCTGTAGACAGGGGCACCCTCGGGCCCCAGCTGGGTCTCATGGTCGCTGCCTGTCCAGCAAAGTTAAGACTTGTCCAGAGGTTCTACAGATCCTGCCGGCCGGAGATCTCCCCACGCAGCCCCCTCCCCAGGCTGCTAGGAGGGGCTTCCTCAGAGGGTGAGAGGCTCAGTGCCCCGCCCCCCGCACCCCAGCACCTGGCCAGGTGGGCTCACCTGCGGCCCCCAGGGCGCCAGGCCCCGGCTCCCTCTGCTGCAGCTCCAGCCCCTCCGCGGCCACCCAGCGGCTCTGCTCCTGGATGAGCTGGTGGAAGGAGTCATGCACTTCGCTCTCATCGTAGGGGCTGGGCTCTTGGCTGCTGGATCCAGAACGGGGGGTGTGGCGGGGAGGTCAGGCTGCTGCTGACCCAGTCCTCGCCCCAGCAGCCTTCCCCCTCCAAAGGGCTGCGGTCCAGCCCACCTCTCCCTGGGGGTGACACATCCCGGCCCCCAGCCCCACCCCAGAGCACCTACCCCTCTGGGTCCTCTGGGGTCTCGAGGACATTCAGGACAAAGGCCGGCGACTGGGACATGTCTGCGGCCCACTGCCAGCCAGTCCGCAGCCCTAGCGCAGTTCAGAGCTTGGACACGGCCCCCAGAGCCTCCCGCTGCCCATCTGATGAGACAGGAAGTGTTACAGCAAAGTGAGCCTGGCACCCAGCCCCGTCACCCGCTCCCTGGGGACCGTGGGAGGGGCCGCTTCCAGCCTGGGCTGCCTGAGCCCCCACCCTGCCCCCATCCACAGACAAACACCAAACACACGGTCCAGTGTTTGTTAGTGACTCAGTCGTGTCCCACTCTTTGTGACCTCCATGGACCGTAGCCCACCAGGCTCCTCTGTCCATGGAATTCTCCAGGCAAGAGTACTGGGGTAGGTGGGCATTTCCTTCCCCAGGGGACTTTCCCAACCCAGGGATGAAATCTGGGTCTCCCGCACTGCAGGCAGATTCTTTGCCATCTGAGCCACCAGACAAACCCAAAGAATACTGGAGTGGGTTACCATGCCCTCCTCCAGAGGATCTTCCCAACCTCAGGGATTGAACCTGCATTGGCAGGCGGGTTCTTTACCACTAGCGCCACCTGGGACACCCCAGTGAGTGACCCGAGATAAACCGCAGGCAGGAATGGACTGACAGGGAGACTCCACCACCAGAGGGGAGGAGGGAGGTTGGGGAGGAAGGAAGGGAGGGGAGACTGGGCAGTTCCCCACTGGTTTCCTCCGTGGCGCCATTCCTGCAAGAGGATGGGCGGGTGGGGCCTGTGGATACGGCTCTCCATTCCTAAGGTTCTGACCCGGGGAGTCCCCCACTTGGCGAGAAAGGTCAGGACAGCTGGGGCCTTTCCTGTGCCCACCCGTGACCCCGCAGCACTTCCTCCTGCCGGAAATCTCACAGGAGCCAGCCGCCTGGGCCCGCGGCCCTCACCCCGCACCAGCGCCAGACAGAACAGCAGAGAGCATGGCCTCAGCTGCACCCCAGCCTGCGTCTCCCCCGACGGCAGTCACCCTGTGCCAAGCTGGGCAAGTCAAGGTCGACAGCCCTCCTGAGAGTTCCTTACATTCCATCACCTCGGGGAGGGCCTGGGCAGCTGGCTGGGGAGGGGGCTGGGCCTTAGACAGGCAGCCTTTGTCCAGCCTTTGTCGGGGCTCTGCCGTCACCCAGGACAACAGAACCAGGGTGGCCTTGTCCAGGCTTTCCACCCCGTGGGAGTGGGGCAGGGCGGGGGGAGCGGGCTCCCAGCCACCAGCTGACGCCTGCAGGACTCTGCCCAGCCCTGTCTGCCCTGTCCCCCCACCCCCGCCCCTCTCCCTACCCTTAACTCCAGGGAACTCAGCACTTAGGAAAGCTGGCTCAGCTCAAGGGGCTTCCTCAGGCGAGGCAGGGGTGCCCAGCCCACAAGTGCCCCGGCTTGGGGGTGTCCAGTCTCAGAGCCCAGGCCCCACACAGCCCAAGCCCCTCCCCTTTCCTCCCACAGGAGCACAATGTGGAGAAACCAGCAGAGGTCAGAGGTGGACTCGACTCCGCCTGAAAGGAAAAGTGGCTGGAGCTGGGGCTGAGAGTGTGCCCCCTCAGTCTAGAGCAGGAATTCCTTCCAGGAAACACAGACCTTCCCAAGTTCTGGGCTACAGGCCTCTCCCACACACCCCTTCTCCAGGAGGGAGGAGCAGGGCGGGTGGGAGGTGCTCACAGGCTGCGTGGGGGGCTAGAGGCTCACCTGGACACTGGCACCTGGGCACTGCTTTGGACTTCTGCCCGGGTGGTACCCAGGGCCCTGGTACCCTTGCCCAGGTGGGGACAAGCCAGGCAGGAGTTTCCGGGGCGCACCATTACTGAGCCCTGAACTGGGTAGGGAGGTGCAGGGCTGGGCCTAGTTTCCAGAAACTCCACCCCAGCCGGAAGCGAGTCCTCTGGGGGCAGCTGCCATCAAGGCAGAGTGGCAGCCACGCCTCCGAGCCCAGTGGCGGCAGCTGCCCTGAGAGCCCCTGGACCCCTCATGTGCCAGTCTCCCACCCCCTCACTTCCGACCGGTGGTACCTGCGGGGGCCTCTACCCCTTCCCTTCCGGAGAAACAAACACCGCTGCCCTCCCCCTGAAGCACCTGCAGAGAAGCGGGGGTGGGGCGGGGGCGCAGTGGGATCAGCCGGTCCCCCAGCGGGACCCTCCGGAGGGTCAAACTCAGGGAGATCCAGAAGAACCGCGGGAGGGAACTCAGTGCCCAGTGGTCCCAGAGTCCCAAAGGAACTTGGAGGGGGTGGAGCTGGTGGCCTCAGGGGGACTGGATGGGGCTGGGAGGGGGTGGGGACCACCCCCAAGCCCCGGAGTTACCGCCCCGCCCCACCAGGGTCCCACATCCTGGCCGCTTACCTGGGAGGCGCTGGGGAGAGGGGGCGGGCGGCGACTCACCTGTCTCCCGCCGCTGCCCAGCAAGGGCCGCCGGGAACTGTGTTCGGACTCCACCAACTGCGGGAGGGACCGAGAGGTCAGAGGGAGCGAGTGGACAAGGACCTTCGGGGCGACCCGAGACCGAGGCAGACCTGGCGGAGCCACAGAGCTGCACCGCCCAGCCCTGCCCACGTGGTGACCCGCCTCCGATAAGTCACGTGACCCGACGGCGGGGTTGCGGGGGGGGGGGCGGAGGGCGCCCCGCTTCTTCTCCTGCCCATCGAGCCCTCGGCGAACTGTGCCCTCTCCCCGCCAGCTTCCGACCCTTATCTTCACCCACCCCGAGGTCTGAGCAGGATGAAGGCGGCCGAGTATCTAGAAGCCTTCTAGTCTCTGGTTGAAGCCAATTTCTGTGGGACTCAGTTTCCCCAAGTTTCAAACGGGGACAGTAATCGCAGACCTGCCCGCTTCTCAGAGCGATGATCAAAATAACACCAGGCAGCAAAACCACACGAACAGGGGCCAGCCCTGCCACACCAGATTGGGTAACCCCTTCCTCCTGCGCAGCCTCCAGCAACTCCCGTAAGCGACTGCTGGAACCTGGGGCTTATCTCCACCCCTGGGCGTGGCTTCTGCTGCTTCTCCCGCGGAGTGCCGGCGCACTTCCTGCGCGCTAGGTGGGGACAGTCCCCATTCCTATTTGCTCAGTTATTCCCCACAAGGCAGGGTGAGGGGCACCGATGACCCTAGTTCAGAGATGAGGAAGCAGGCTGAGTGGTCAGTCAGCCTCCGGGGGGGTCATCCACCACAACTTGAATCTTGTCCACCCAGGAGCTCGACTAGAAAGCTGACCTCAAGAGAGTCTGGGAGGGGGCCAGTGGAGAGTCCCCTGGGTTTGAGAAAAGGCTGGGCTCTGGACAGTGGTGGGAGGCATTCTTGGCTGGGAGAAGCCTGGGAAGGTGGGCAGTGAAAGTGAGCTGGAAGGCAGAAAGGAAGGAGAGGGCCCTCCTGGAGGGCAGGACAGGCAGGCCAAGCCAGGATGTCCACACAGAGTCGTTACCTCTGGCTGGGTCTTGGCACAAGCACCTCAGCATGGAGAACCAGCCCTGCCTAGTCCCTGCCTCTCCCTGCCAACACTATCCCCCGCCCTGCACGCCCATGCTCCAGCTTGCTGTATTTGCACGATCCTAGGCCCAACTTGAAAGTCACCTCTTCCATGGAGCCTTCCGGGATTGAACCCTGTTGGAGCATGTGGCACTTTCTATTGGCATGTACATTTGCCAGTCCGTTTCCCCGCTCTCGGTCCCCTCTCTGTGCTCACTGTGTGCCCAGCACCAGCACGCAGCCTGGGGCATAGAGGACAGGTCTGGAAAACCAGGAAGGGGACTGGGCAGAGAGGCAGGAAAACCATTGGAGCTCCTTAGAGATGACGGGGCCCTGGAGGAGGTGGAGAGGGAGAAAAAGCAAGGGCAGGATCGCGGGGCCTCCCACGGGGTCCCAGCAGAGAGAAAGGGGCCAAGAGGGCTCTGAAACAAGTCGCTGGGGCGGGGCGTGAGTGGAGCCGGTTCCTGAGCGCTTCCTATAGGCCAGGCGCCGGGCCGACTCGGCTCAAGTGCAGATGACGGGAGGCGGGATGTTGAGAAATACCGCCAGGGCCGGCAGCTCCAAGTGATGGGATCCACCCACTAAGCTTTAGTACTCTCGCGCCTTGCGAGCCCAGCGCAGCCCGCCGGAGCTCCCGGCGAATAAGGGGCGGGGCTCGCAGCCTGCCGCCCGCAGCACTGCGGGGTCAGACCCTGGACCCAGACGCCGTGTCGCCAGTCCGGGTGCCCGGCGGGAAGGGGCAGGGCCGGACCCCAGCGCAGCGCCCAGCCGCGGCGCCTCTCACCTGCCCTCCCGCGCCTCGCACCCCGGCAGGAAGAGCGGGCCTCGGTGCAGAGCGGAGAAACTGCCGGAGGTCGGGGAGAGGAGTACAGAGGGGAGAGGCGGCGCCCAGAGGGTGGGGAGCTACGGTTCCTGTCATGTGACCCCCTCCCCTCGACTCTCTCGCAGCCCTGCCCGGCGTGGCGGGAGACGGTCGGAGGACGGTCTCCTCCGGGCACTTGGTCTCTGGGCCCCAGGTGAGTGGGTGCAGAGCTGGGGTTGGGGGGGAGGAGGTGGATCGTCAGAGGAGTGGGAGAGAGAATCGAAGCCCAGAAGCTGCTGGTGGCTGGCCGGGGGAGGGGTGAGAACCGCAGCTGAGCGGCAGAGGGGCCCCTTCCTTCCTCCCTTTCCCACCGCTGGTGCTGTAGCCACGCCCCCCCATCTGGGTTCCTTAGGGAACCCTGGCGGACCCAGTCCCGGGAGTGGACCACCAGCTGGACCACCAGGTAGAAGACAGAGGAGGTCCCAGCAGGTCCAGATTCGAGGTGCTGCTGCAAATGCTGAATCCTAGGAACTGTTGGGGTTCGGGGCCGGAACTATTTCGGTCCCAGTGGGAGAATCAGCACGTGGAATTGTCTCTTGCCAAAGGGTGCTGGTGAAGGCATGTGGCCCCTGGGAGCAGGCTGGAGTAGCGCAGAGCTGGCCTTGTGGCCCCACCGTGCTTAAAATGGTGGCCACACCTGGCCTTGGCTTCCTTTGTGAGTCCCATCTTTCGGAGCCCTTTGGACTCCTTTCTCCCCATTTGACAGATGGGAACACTGAGGCCATATGTCGCTTTGAGACGTGGCTGGACACTGAGCCAGATCTCCTCCAACAGGATTTCTCTTCATTACTGACCATGCCAGGGCCAAGACTGTGAGACTCCCTCAACAACCGCCCCACATCTCTCCCAGGAAGGGGCGCGTTCCCGCCCCAACTTCCACCCCACCGCAGAGATGCAGAGGCAGTGGTCGCTGCAGGCCCCAGGGGAGCCAGAAGCCGAGCCAGGGGGCGAGGAGCTATGTGAGCAGGAGATGGAGAGGCTATGCCTCTCCCAGCAGCCGGTGCGGGTGCTGCCGTACGCCATGGTGGACAAGCGCTTTATCCGGTGGGTACCGGAGAACCCTGCCGAACACAGCGGAGGAGGCCGAGCAGTGGGGGTGGGGTGGGGGGAAATGCACCTGTTGGACGGGGGCGCGGTGGAAACATCAGCCCTGGAAAGACTTTGGCCCAGAGTGCTGCTCTGCCTGGCCAGGTGAGCATGCTGGCTGACTCAGGGCACCCCACTCCCCATCACCACCCCATCCCAGGCAGCTACGGGAGCCCGAGGGGGTGAAGACCTCCTGCTGGCAGCAGTGGCGTCGCAGGCGGCAGACTGCGGGCCGGCGACTCGGGGAGGCAGCTCGGCGGCTGACCCGGGGCTGTGGGCTCTGGGAGGGGGCTCTCTACGAGATCGGCGGTACGACCTGAACCCCAATCCCCACCTCCCTTCTCCCCGCTCTGGAGTCTCAGCGTCTAGTTTAGAAACCAGAAGAGGGAATCACCCCGCTTTGCCGTTGCACTGTTTCCCCCCACCACCAACCACCCCCCCAATCACGTGGCTTTGAGGTCACACACCCGCCTCTGTCCCCAGAGCCAGCCCCCCAAAACGCTGATGGACGATGGCGTGCCCTCGTGGCTGTTAGAGGTACTGCTAGGCAAGCCTCCGGAACTGGCCATTAAGCTGAGGTCCTGGGGAAGCGAGTCACCCACACCCGCGCTGGGTTGGTCAGCCCTAGGATGACCAGTCGGGCCCACGGCTGGGGGCCTCCTGACTACCCTGCTGTCCCCCGCAGGCCTCTTTGGCACTGGAATCCAGTCCTATTTCACCTTCCTTCGCTTCCTGCTGCTACTTAACCTGCTGACCCTGCTTCTGACCAGCGGCTTCGTCCTGCTGCCCCTGGTCTGGCTCCGGGCCCCTGACCCAGGACCGGCTCTGAACTTCAGTGAGTGCCCGGCCCATGGAGAGAACAGTTCCCCTGAGCCCACCTGAACCTTGGGGGCTGGTCCAGCATTCTTGTGCTGGGACAGCCCCAACCCTCTGTGTCCCATCCCTGGGCATCAACCTGCTTGGGTCCAGCCCTGAGACTCTGCCTGACCTTACCATTTGCATGCCAGCCTCCTGACATGCTCTCAGGACCCTGCTCAGGCCTCCAAGATTGGGGGCTATGGAGTGGGAGGGGCAGAGCCTCCCCCATGCCTTGGGGACCCTCCCCTATGGGACCCCTCTCCCTTTTTAACAGCTCTCCAGTGTCCTGGTAGTGGCCACCTACCCCAGCCCAGTGTTTCCAAGTTCAACAATCTACTCTGGAATGTTTTTACCGGCAGGGTGAGTGAGTCTGTGCTGGCCAAGGAACGGGGAGCTGGGGTACCTGGGGATATGGCCTCAGGAGACCCCAGTCTAAGATGACCCCCACCCCTCCAAGGGCATGTTGGCGTCTAGGGGGACAGTCCTTCATAGACAGGCTGTCTGGGTCAGCAGCAGAGTCACGAGAGAGGCTGAGGCCGCTGTGCCCCGTCCAGGCCCATGCATGTGCCCACAGCCCTCAGCCCAGGTGGGGTGGGGGTAGGAAGGACAAGAAGGGAAAAGTGCAGGCTTCTGGGATAAGCACCACCCTACGCTGGGAAGATTCCCTGGAGAAGGAAATGGCAACCCACTCCAGTACTCTTGCCTTGAAAATCCCATGGACGGAGGAACTTGGTGCATCCATGGGGTCGCAAAGAGTCGGGCACGACTGAGCGACTTCACGTTCACATTCACTCATGCCTGGAAGCCACTGAGTGGTTCCTGTGTGGGCTGCCGTGTTCCAGTTCTGGCTTTTTCTTCCAAGCTGTGTGTCCTTGGGCAAGTTGCCTAACCCCTCTGGGCCTCTGTGAAATGAGGATACTTATTCTCTACCTGATGGGGTTATTGTGAGGGTTAATGTGTTAATAGCAAGAAAACACTCAGCACACAGCCTGGGTCCGTTATCGTCGTCTGACATCCGCAGGCCTTCAACAACACCTATCTCTTTTATGGAGCGTACCGGGCGGGGCCCGAGAGCAGCTCGTCGTACAGCATCCGCCTGGCCTACCTCCTGAGCCCCCTGGCCTGCCTGCTCCTCTGCTTCTGTGGGATTCTGCGGAGGTGAGAGCAGAGCCCCAGGTCTCCCCGATCATTCCTCCTCAGTGTGGCACACTCAAGCTGGTGGGGAGTCCCTGACGACAGACCTCAGGCCCGGAACTCTGCATTCTCAGCTGCAGAACTCAGAGGCGGAGCCACCACTCCTGTATCCCCACCCCACCCCCCAGTCAGGCCAAGGTCCAAGCCTGCCCCTGGGGCTGCCCGGGGCTTCCCACCCCAGATCAGGGCTGAGCCAAGGCTGAGCCCTGCCCCCCACCCCCCCCCGCCAGGATGGTGAAGGGGCTGCCACAGAAGATGTTCCTGGGCCAGGACTACCGGTCGCCTCTCAGTGCAAAGGTCTTCTCGTCCTGGGACTTCTGCATCCGGGGGCAGGAGGCTGCTACCATCAAGAGGCATGAGATCAGCAATGAATTCAAGGTGTGCGTGAGGATGTGCATGAATGTGAGATGTGAGTGTAAGTGTAAATGAGTGTGAGAGCACATGGGGCTTTGTATATGAGTGTGTGGCTTGAGTGTGGGAGTGTGAGTGTGTGCACACAAGATTTTCCAGCTTGAGGGAGGTGGGGTGCTGGGCCATGTTGGGGTGTGAGCACTCACCTGTATGGTGCTGGGGTGGGGGGCTCTGGATAAAACCAACCCATTTGTCCCCAGCCTACTATCACCCCAACTTTGCCTAGGGCTTGCAGCCTGTTTCCCCACCCACACCAACCTGGGGCTGTTTGCTAGCCCCGCCCCCCTTCCACCTGGGCCAGCCCTAAACCCCCTGCCCTGCCCCCGTCACAGATGGAGCTGGAGGAGGGGTGTCACTTGCTGCTGCTGCAGCAGCAGACCCGGGCGCAGAGGGCCTGCCACCTGCTCACCTACCTGCGGGTCAACGTCCTCATCGGGCTCCTGGTGGTTGGAGCCATCAGCGCCATCTTCTGGGCCACCAAGTACTCGCAGGACAACAAGGAGGTGCCAGGCGACAGACATGCATTTATTTCATCCCAGCCAGTTCTGGGGGAGGGGAGGGGATGGCCCCACTTGGCAGGAGAAGAAACTGAGACTCCGAGAGGTTAAAGCGATTTGCCCAAGGTCACGACCAGGTCAGACTGGCTCTGCCTGTGGCCATCCCCCCACCGCCACGCTGTCACTGGGAATAGTCCCGGGGGCTCCCAGGAGCCCGCCCTGCCTCCGAGCAACACTTGAAGGGGCCGTAGGGGATGGACGAGCTGCTGGGGGCCCTCCAGCCCACGGCACCCCCTTACCTGCTTCTCCCCACAGGAGTCCTTGTTTCTGCTGCTCCAGTACCTGCCCCCTGGGGTCATCGCCCTGGTCAACTTTCTGGGTCCCCTGCTGTTCGTTTTCCTGGTCCAGCTGGAGAACTACCCTCCCAACACTGAGGTCAACCTCACCCTTATCTGGTGAGTGCCACCTGGGGGGTGACAGGTGTGATAGTGTGTGAAGGGCAGGGAAACACTCTGTTCTGCCACCTGTCTTGATTATCGCCTGGTACTGGGGGCCCCGAGCAAGGGAAGGCAGGCAGCCACCCTCACACACAGTCTCGGGGGGCCCCGTCTAAGGTTCTTCAGTCCCCACCATCCAAAGCAAGCCAGTGACTGTTTTTTCGGGGACACAGGGTACTACAGTCACCCCCCTAGGAACACAGCTCCCTCCCATGTGCCCTGAGGGTTTACAACCCTCACCTTGATAACCCTCACGTGACCTGTGAAGTTAAGACCATCCTCGTCGCCACTGGATAGATGAGGAAACTGAGGTTTGAAGGGGTCAAGTGCCTCAGCCAAGGGAATCTCCCCATGCCTGCCAAGTGCAGGTTCACACTCAAGCCCACCTCCACCCCCAGGCTCTGCTCTGTCTCCCCACTCAGGACTCAGGTCCTGCCTCGGACCCAGTCACCGCCTCCCTAGCCCCCCAGCTCCAGCTCAGGTTCTCTGCCAACCACCCGTCATTCAGCAGGGCCTACTTTTCCTAGGTCTTCCCTGGCACAGGAGATGTCCTCAGCCCATTCCAAGTCCCTCCAAGGTAGACTGTGCTTGGTTTGAAACTTTATTATTGGAACGGGTAATAACACGTACACATAGGTAATCAGTTCAGTTCAGTCGCTCAGTCGTGTCTGACTCTTTGCGACCCCATGGACTGCAGCACACCGGGCCTCCCTGTCCATCACCAACTCCCAGAGCTTACTCAAACTTATGGCCATCAAGTCGGTGATGCCATCTAACCGTCTCATCCTCTGTCATCCCCTTCTCCTCCTGCCTTCAATCTTTCCCAGCATCAGGGTCTTTTCAAATGAGTCAGTTCTTCGCATGAGATGGCCAAAGTATTGGAGTTTCAGCTTCAGCATCAGTCCTTCCAAAGAATATTCAGGACTGATTTCCTTTAGGATGGACTGGTTGGATCGCCTTGCAGTCCAAGGGACTCGCAAGAGTCTTCTCCAACACCACAGTTCAAAAGCATCAATTCTTTGGTGCTCAGCTTTCTCTATAGTCCAACTCTCACATTCATACATGACTATGGAAAAAACTATAGCTTTGACTACACATAGGTAATAGCACATGCAATTCAAAATGCTCAAAGGATGAAAGATAAAAATAAGCCCCTACCCACCCATGCCTTCCTCAACAGAAGAACCACTGTTTCCACCAGCCTCTTGCCATGCATCAGCATTCAAAGTCCACACTTTGTGAGAATTCCCCTGCGGTCCAGTGGTTAAGACTCCGTGCTTCCAAAGCAGGTGATGCAGGTTCAGTCACAGAATACAGACAAAAAGTTAAAAAAAGAAAGTCCACACTTGTATATATCATGCAGTGATGGTTCTGGGTTAGGCCACCCTACCTGTGTCATCCAGTTATATATTATTCAGGAGTATGCACGCACATGTTTGCGGTATATGGACAGTGTAAATAGTGTGCTCAGTCGCGTCCAACTCTTTGCGACACCGTGGACTATAGCCCGCTAGTCTCCTCTGTCTGTAGGATTCTCCAGGCAAGAATCCTGAAGAGGGTTGCCATTTACTTCTCCAGGGGCTCTTCCTGACCCAGGGATTGAACCCGTGTCTCCTGCATTGCAGGCAGATTATTTGCCCACGAGATGGGAATACCAGACCACCTAACCTGCCTCTTGAGAAATCTGTATGCAGGTCAGGAAGCAACAGTTAGAACTG